>BPLQ01001709.1:0-540000 GCA_021605075.1 Caerostris darwini | reverse complement strand
TGACTACTTATATACAGCCTCAATTTACATCCAAATTTCATCAAAATTAACATGGATACTTCTTAGATGCAGAAGAATTAGAATTATTACAAAATTACAAAAATATACCACTATTGTAATTTTTTTTTTAGGATCTAATAAAAAACCTAGATCTAAAAAATAAAATAAAATTTTATCAATTGTTAAAAAAAATTATTCATTAGTAATTTATTTCGTATAAATTAGGTTTTACAGCAATTTGCCAACTTTTCATGGTGGACACTTATGCTCTTGTACTGTTTGTGTTTTGGAACCCTTCTTATAACCAGAATTCTACACTCTACCGTCTCTAGATTTTAAAATTTGATAGCAATAGGGGTAAGTTTATGAGGGAGGGATATAATAGGAAGGAGTAAGAAAATAATTATAGAGGAGAAAGAGTTTGTTGAATTTCACACTGGTTTTATTGTTAAATTTGCAATGCTGCCTAAGAAATGAAAACTGTTCAGTCATATTAGAATTGACTGTGAATGAAAAACAACATGTAAATCTATGGAAAATGTGGAGGTATCAGATAATCAAAATGAATGTAATATGTTCATAATCAGAGAATCAGAATTTATGTAATGATAATGACTAAGCAAATGCAGCTTGAAAAAGCAAATATGCAACGTAAACAGACGTGAATCTAAATAAAAGAATTAATAAGTCATTTTTTTTAAGCAGTGCAATGCCTAGTTATATATACTATTTAAATATAAATATTAAATTCTGTTTATATTTTTTACCTTTTCTATACAGTTTTTATGATTGAGATATAAATTCTTAATTTATTAAAAGAAAAAAATTAGAGGACATAAAAAAAAGTTACAGAAATATTATAAATATTTAAATGTGTGAAATTTATTTTAAAAATACTACAAAGTTAAAATTACTTATAAAATGCAATAAATCAATAAACAAAGCTTTATATACATTTGTTAAATTTTAAATATTCATTTGCATCTTTTTTTATTATTGCAGATAACTCATCCTAGAGCCACATTTGATGAAAGTTATATTCATTTATTTAAAGCTCTTGATGCCATGAGGTATATGACTTCTATATTATTATTTATTATAATTTTTTTTCTTATTTTTTGTTAAACCTAACTAATGACATGTTTGTTTATAAACAAATTGGAAAAATGCAAAACAGTTGATAAAGTTTTTTATTTTTTCTGTATGGAATACAAAAAAAATACTTAATTGCTTCAATAGCTGGAATTAACTGGTATTTTCTGTAAAAAGAGGTTGTAGAGTATTGTTTTTTATGACATAAAATCTTGTTTTTTAAGATTCATGATTTGTCCAATAAGGAATTAAATGCTCAAATAACAAACAGCTATATTTAGTAATTTTTTGCAAGTATGGAATTATAATATGATTCTTAATTATTTCCAAATCTGGTAATTCTCATAGATATCTATAGTCAGACTATGGGTCACATGAAATGATAAATATCCAGTTTAAAGGCAAAAATTGGTGAATTGATTATGGAGCTTTATGCAACATCTATCGGTGCTTATCAGATAGATGCTATGTAAAGCTTTTTTGAAAGAAAAAAAAAGCTATAATGATTAATTTGTATTTTTTGCATTTGGTTTTTCTTTTAATATTGTGCAATCAAAAATTTGAATTGCTAAAAATTAAAATTCTTTTATTAAAATCATCTTAAATGACATTTCCTCTTCTATGACACCTCTCTTTTTGAATCCTTTTGACTTGGCTGCTTATCAATTTTTCACATGCTCAACTATATTCTTGAATAGTAAATGGTAACTTTATTGGTTTTACCTTTTAAGTTGGCCTTCCTATTTTATGCATCATTTATGCTTTCGATTTATTCTCACATCTTGGTGTCATTTTAAAGATGGATTCGTAAGTGTCAGTCAAAACTTAAATTTAACAGCTTTAAAGTATAAGTCTATTTTCGTACTCTATACATTAAATTTTTTTATGCTTTTCAATTTTTTTGAGAGCTGTCTTTTTAACCGATAAAAATTTTGATTTGTATTGCCTTGCCAATTAAAAAGTTTATTCTTTTAGTCATATCTGTGAAAAAAAAAAGTTTATTTATATGTTATTATTTTTTTTATAAAAGCACGAGTACATGCTTTTTTTTTTACATGTGAATAAATGCAAAACACTAGCATGAGTCCAGCTTTAATCTCACTAAAAATCATTAAAAAATAAGGTAGTTTGAAGAATTCTTTGGAAACTTTTAGCTATGAACATGTTTTCATGTAAAAATGTTATTTGTACATTGCTGTCATAGAACTCTTATTTATATATCTGAATAAATAAGACCTTTTTTTTTTTGTAATGATAAATATACTGTCAAATATTTTCTGTAATCTTCACTCTTTGTTAAATTTACAGCCTGTTCTTTTTTACTTATAATATTTAATAAAGTACTATTTAATTAGAATATTTGTTTAAATTGTTGTGTGAAAATGTATGATTTATATTTGCAAGACAGCATTTAACATTTCCTTATTTGTAATAAATTATAACTTATATTTCATATATCTTTAAGCAATTGTTTTCTTTGTTCTATAAATATTTATAATTTTGTAAATGTATTAACTATCCTGTGATTAATTTGAATATAGATTGAAAGCAATTGCATTATTTAAAGAATTGATGGGAGATATAGATGTCTCTAATGATTGGCTGTCAAATGGTCGACCCTGCTCTCCTCGAGTACTCTTTGTATTTGAATCATCTCCCTTAACTGATAATTCAATTCATAATGTCAATGAAAATCGGACAAAACCAAAGGTAAATAATATGTCTTGATTTTCTTCTTCGTTTTTGAACTTCTTTAGGACTCATGTATCCTATGAACAATTTACTGACAGGTGATGAGAGGAGGTGAGCGAGGTTAACTGCCTCATGTTTTGAGTATCATATGGGAGAAAATATGGACAACTCTCACCAGGCAGCCTGACTATCCATGCAAGACATTTTTACATAATCGCCATTAATTCTCATTTTTGTAAGCAATGACTATAACGGGTGGCCAGAGGTTAGATCAAGTGGAGCCTCATACAAATTCCATATGTTCCATTCCAATATGTATTTAACTTTATGTAAAATCAAATGTACAGTATAAGTTAAAAAAATATATAAGCAAAAATTTTATGAAATAGACACAATTGAAAAAAATTGGCAACAACAAACAAATATTAATAATGATAAGTTCTGTCGATTTTACTTTGTTTATTTTTGCAAATCTGGTGTGTAATTTGTCAAGGATGTTTGTGCATGATAATGTACAGATATCATGATATATCATTTCAATTTTCATAGCAAATTTAATATAAAAATATACTATAGGAGCTGCATTTAAACGGAAAAAGACCCACAATTGCTATGAGTGCTAAAGTTTTATTTTTACTTGACACATGCATTTCTTTAAATTCTAGAGAAAAAAAAGCCTGTCCTTTGTTACTATATGTTACTTTTGTATTTTACTTTTTTAAATAATTGAAAGGCATGTAGTTTATATCTTTTTTATGTACTTAATATTAAATTTTGGGAAATGTGTTGACCAAGATTGAATAATAAACTGTGAAACATAATTTTTTTATTACAATATGATTTAATTGCTCCTTAAATTTACTTTACTTATTAATTTTGTATGGCAAAATATTATATTTGTTATTATTTTTATAGAAACAGTCTGCTTTGAAGAAACTGGAACATGCATTAGAAGATCAAATCTATCGAATTTTACGCAAAGAAAGAATTATCACCAATGTGAGGTTGTTATTGCTATTTTATCTCTAAAAATATTTATTGGATCCTACTTTCTAATTTTAGTCCTCTTTGTAATTTGTAGATTATATTGTTTTTTTCATGGTTTAGGATAATCCCCTTTTTTCAATAAAGATGTAATTAAATGTTTTCCTCTCATATTTAAAGTAAATGAATATATATATGTATCTAAAATGTTGGTTTTTTAAATTAAATTGTGAAAATGTGGTTATATTTACTTTCAGTGAGTTTTTATCACTTAATCTATAATTTTTTTTGTTCTATGTTTCTACATATGTAGACTCTTATAAATTTTATCTTTTGTTAATTTATTATCGTGTAAGGACATTATGAATTAAAAACTTTTTTTTGTTTCTTGAGAATTGATAGCAATTGTAAGTTAAAATCATCATGCATACAACATTTGATTATTAAATATGCAATACTTACGTTAAGTGTTAGTTGTGTCACAAACAATAGCCTCTCTCTAATCAAGCATTCAATAATTTGGTACTTTCCGTAATCAACACAATAATTTGACACTTTCCATAATCTATATGGCAGTAATTGAGCTTTCACTTTTATATGGATTCGGGCATTTGTTTTACCTTGACTGCCAGATAACTACACAGATACTGCTTGCATTTTCATTAAATGTGTATGTTTTAATTGTTTAAATTTTTATCTTGAGTGCTTGTCTTTGATATCCCCCTTAAAACTATACTGATTCTCAATAATCTGGTGCCAGATTAAATAGAGGATACTAATATTAATTTTTTTTTTAAATGATCGATAGATGTGTATCGGCAAATAAATTGTTTCAAATCACCAATCAAAAAGGGATCAGTAATTTATTATCAGTAAAGGGATTTAATTGTATAAAAATATTATTGTACTTATTTAATTAAAAATATAATTTCTTAGTGAAGAAATTATTTTTTTATACTAAATTTTACAACTTATCAGTTAAATTTTTTCCAGTTTATTAAAAATTTTTTAACCCCTTAACTGCCGCCGGCGTATATATACGCCTTTCCGAAGTACGATCCTTTGCATTGCGCTGCTATAAAGAAAACTGCTCCCACGGTCTTGGAATGCCACAAAATGACCTTGACAATGGCTGAAACGGATTTTATTATTTCAGAGAAAAGGGATAGGGTATTGGTAAAGGGATGTTTCTGAAACGGTTTCATAGCTGTGCAGTTTTTGCTTCTGTTTCTGTTTGAGTAGGTTGTGCTTTTTTTATTCTTCTTTTGCTTCCGTTTCGTCGTGAAACCAGCTATCAATGCAACGAATGTGATTTTAATTTATGTGACTTGGTTTATAAAAAAAACACGTTTAGACATTTTAAATAAATAGTTATTTCTCCTATCATATTTTACATATGAAACAATAAAGAATTCTTGTTTTAGGAAATATCACACAGCAGATAAGTTCTAACATCTGTTTTATTACACTGTTATTCTATACTTTAAATTTAGAATTTTTTTTTTTTTTTTACATTTTATTTTTTTTCTGTGAAAGTAAAAAGGTTTTATGTTGCAAAACGCACCTCTTTTTTTCCTCCAATACATCGCATAACTACACGCGCCTGTATGAAAAACGGTGGCACTGGGGAGTGCATCTCGTAAGTTTTCCTCGGCAGGTAAGGGGTTAATAAGATATAGCTAAAATGCTTTGAGGTTAAAATGAAATATTTTGATAGTTTCAATATTTAGTAAAATGTTTCCAATGTGTATTCCTTGTTCGTTTCAGCGGAAATTCTCTTTTTGCTGTTCCGGCAAACCAAGAATTTGTTTATATTTTTTCTAGTAAAAACTACATTACAGATTTTGCTGATTTCTATTTGTCTGAAATCAGAAACAATTGTATAATGGCAAAAGAATTAGGTAAGAATTATTTTTTTTAACAGTTTGAAAATATTGTTATGTAGAAATTTGTTAGTGTCATTTTAAACTTATTCTGATATGATAAAGAATAAATTAGATTTATAATAATAAAATATCAAAAAACATTATCAGAGAAAAATATGTTAAAACATTCCTGCATTTCTAAATTTTTATATGTTAAAATAAAATACATTTGAATAATTTATTTTTCATTTAAAATAAAGTAAGCGAATAATATTAAATCACAAAATCATTTGATTATGTTTTTTTTTTATTTTTTCTGTTTTTAATTAACATTTGAGAATGGTTATTTCATTCCCATTCAAGCTTTGTTATTCATTTTCAATTATAATATCAATTTCAATATCATCAATGTTAATTCAGTCAATAATGTCTGTCAATGTTCTGTTCAGTTATATTATGACAAATGTATAGAATTTGAAAAGTATTTTCCATTCAATAATGTAAAAAATAATTTATAACAAGTTATTTTAAGTTCAAATTTTATTTATCCAACATATTATTTGTTGTGGTAATAAGTCAAATATTATTTGTAGTATGTCATACATATTTAAATTACAAATGAAATTAAATATATCTATTATTATACAGGTTTGGCATTCCTAATCCACCTTTTTGTGGGTCAAATTCAATTCTTTGATAGTCCGATTTACTTTTCTCAAAATTAGGCATTTATTTATTTGTTAGTACTTGCATGTATGTTTATAAACACACATGAACATAGATGCACACATGATGAAGGACATGCATGCACACAAACATACATACATATTTAAATGTGGAAATACACTACATATATACACACATATGCAAGCACAAGCCTACATGTATGCATACTCACAAATAAACATAAATATTCCCATGTGTACTTTCATACACACAAACATATACATTTACATCTGTACAACATACGCATATAAATACTCGTTCACATATATCCACACACAGGTACATATATATGCTTACAAATGCATTTGCATACATACATATATATACACAGATATGCACTTGTAACTGAGGGTGCTCACATTATTATGTTTGCTGGAAAAAAAAAATGCTGATTAAAACATGCATATATATACAGTAGAGAAATGCATATTTAGGCTTAAATATGCTATATACTTATGTATGTAGCATATTTGTTATATTTTATTATTTATTACTTTTTTCTTTGTACACATGTGTAGTATTACCATAAAAAGAAAACCCTAATTTTGAGGTGGAGAAATTTGATCTGCAGTGAATTTAGATTGCCAGTTCTGTATATTAATTTGTTCCTTTTTCACTTTTTTTTTTTCAGACACAACTGAATCAAAAGCCAAGAATAAATCTAACAGCTCAGACTTCACTAATGATTCAGGATTTCCTTTTGAAAATTTTAATTCAACTAACAACAGTCATAGCTTCACAAATTTTTTATTTTCTCATGTCAATTTAGCATTATCGAAAGGTTTTGATGATAATGTTGGACGCTATCCTGTTCCTGCTTATTTTGAGGTAAAATATATATATATGTAGACAAAATTTATTTACATTAAAATAACATGCTTTATGTGCATTAAAAAATGTATTTTTACAAGTCTGTAGTTATATTGCAGTTTTAATACATCTCCTTTTAACAAAATTTTTCTAATTCAATTGATTTATAATTTAAATTTTTATTTTTTGAAACTATTTATGCTTGCATGCTTTTGTTTCTCATTGTGTAAAATTGTGTAAATGGTATATAAAGTATCCAGAATATAAAGTATTTAAAAAAAATATCCTTTATATTCTAGACATTTCCTTTGTATCTTACATTTCTTTGAAATAAGAATTGTGTGTATCTATTATAAAATTTACTATAAAGGAATAACTTCAATGCAAATTTTTTTGCTTCAAAGAACTTGTTCATTGCATAACACATTAAAAATTAAAGATTAAACTGTCATTAAAAGATACATCATGGTGGTATGAATAATTCATTTTATAAAGCTGCGATTAAAATATTGAGTTTTGAAATAATGATATTTCAATTTTTTTAATACATTTTTTTTTAATTCCAAAAAATTTCACCCTAAATCTAAACAGAATTTTTTTCAAAATTGATGAATTCACAAAAATAAAATACTATTTGTGAAATTTAAGGTGCTTCCAGATTGAGTGTGCTCTTAAAATAATAATTTTAAGTCATTTTAAATATGTGAATGACCTTTTCACTGTACAATTTATAAACAATCATTAATATTGCATTGCTAATAATTTATTATTAATAATTAAGTTTGTTTTTATCATAATTGATTAAACTACCAAATACTATGACAATTAATGTTCTAAATCAAAAGTTATAAAACTGAATCTTAATTTCTCTATTGATAAACTATTACCAGTTAACTGAACTTAGTTTTACAAACTTCATAAGTTTTCGGTTGACTTCATTATAAGTAATGATACTATTATAATTAATTAAAATATTAGTAAATATATAATTTTATAGAACTTAGAAATATACAATAAAAGCAAATTAAATGATTTATGAAATATTTATCAATAATGCTTTAAAACTAATATTTTATAAAAATCATATAATATTTATATAAAATGTATGATGCCATTCCAAACTCAGATGCAATCTTTGTGTTCAAAATAAAATTTAAAAAGTTTTTTTTTCTTTTAAATCTATTTAAAAAGAATAGTATGTTTTTTTTTTTTTTTTTTTTTTTTTTTCCTTTTTTGCTTTTTAAAAATGTTTAATGAACTATAGAAAAGTCACGATTTAAGTGAAATAAACTATTAGAGGGCCGAGTGGCTAGTGCTCTGGCGCTCGGTACCATAGGTTTCGGGTTCGAGTCCCGGCGATACCATGGACATTTGTAGTGGTTCGGAATACACTTTAAGTCATAGAACCCTGTCTCATATGACTGTTGAGCATTGGGCGTAAAGCTGACAACTCTACCTCGTAAAAAGAAAAACATCTCTCATCTCGAAATCTACCAGTAGGTAGATGACCTTGGCCCACACTGGGCTGTTGCGCCAATGATGATGATGAAACTATTTGAACTTATTCTCAATTTATAAAATAATAATGAACATTTTCATTTTAATGGATAAAATGAATTGTAAAATTTATTTCTCTTGAAATGGGTATTCAAATTTTGAAATTGTTTTTGTGAAAAATAGTAATTTTCTTTTGTTCACCTTTTTTTACAGATTGCTACAGCCCATATTTGGTTTGAAGTAGCATTTCATCTTAGTTTGATCTTACAAGATATAAAAGATAGTAAATTCAGATCACTTAATCAAACAATGAAGTCTACTTTGGATACAGATGTTAAATTTTCTGAAGGGTAAGCTGATTACTGCATATTGTATTTTCATAAACATTTATTCATCATTCTGCCTCCAGATATTCAATAATTTTTCATTAAAATTTTAAGATTGATATAATATATGAAATTTTTTTTTAATTTGTAGACGGTGTATTAAAATATTACCTGTTGCATCAGGCCATTATCAGGAAAACTTACCAACACATTATACTGAAGAATATCATCAAACAAGGGTAAGTAAGTTTCTTTTTTTTTAAATTGTTTATTTCAATATTAATAAATTAAGAAAAATGTATATATTCTATGATTTAATTTATATGGAGATAATATAATGCTTATTCATATGAATAATTTTTTGAAACATTTATCATTTATTCTATATCTATTTTGCACTTTTATTGTGCATCATGGTATGAAAGGAGGAAGTTTATATTAGATCTATCAATGAGTATATAAACTGACAAGTTATTGGATAGTAGTGCGATTTAGGTATTTTTTTAACCATAAAAAAATCATGATTTTAATTTCTCTCTTTGTTCAAAAAAGCTTTGGGTATTAACATTATTTTCTGTGTTAGGGGGTTTCTAATAATAGTGTTGTTGAAATTATGCGATGTTTATATTATTTCTTTTTCTTAAGATCAATTATAAAGCCAATTTAGCATTAAACCCAATGTTTATTTTTAACAGAAAATGTTTTAGAGAAATAAATTATGTGTATTAATTTTCTTCTGACATAGTCAACATCTTGTACTTTATATATATCTTTGAGATTTGCTAGTTTCACATCAATGTGATATGTTAGGAAAAAAAAATGTATTTAAAAGGCATTTCCTAGTTCTAATAAAAATTATGTTTTTTAAAATTAGTAGATTCAATTCCTTAACATGTTCTTTGATTTTTAGTTAGCTGCTGCTTTGCATGTCTTTAACATGAATGCACGAGGACCAGCGGTGCAAAAATATGCCAAGCAGTTAAAGGAAGATTGTGAAAGATTGTGGAAAAATGGTCATCAAATGTGTGAAGTTTTAAGTCTGACTGGTAACCATTGTATGAATCCAGTATGTATAAATTGATAAATTCTATGATTTTTATTTCATACTTTAATAAATTAGACGAAATTATGTGGCTCAAAACTGTTAGTTGCTGTTAAATTAATAAAATGGAAGTCAGTTAAAATTTTTACTTGGTTATATTGTAATTTTAATTAATTTTTTTAACTTTATTATTATCTCCTTATTAAGTATATAAAATATAAATGCCAATGAGACTTTACAGCCTCATTTTTTTAATTCACAATTTTTCGTATATTATTGTTTAAATGTATTGATTAAATAATTTTTTTATGGTTAAAACAAGGTTGGGAGT
Source organism: Caerostris darwini (assembly GCA_021605075.1). Taxonomy (NCBI): domain Eukaryota; kingdom Metazoa; phylum Arthropoda; class Arachnida; order Araneae; family Araneidae; genus Caerostris; species Caerostris darwini. Next base: position 529,635 of record BPLQ01001709.1, on the reverse strand, counting down.
TAAAAAATGTTTAAGGAGTCAATTTAAGAATCCTACTCCCGACTTTTATCTAAAATAATTTTTATTTTTCTAAAATTCAAAGCTTAATTTTAAAATTAAATGCTGAGGAAGAAAATTTAATTGCATCCTTTCAATAAAACGAGCACAAAGTTAATGACAGTTTTGGTAGCAAATCAAGTGACTATTGAGAGATTTTTCTCAGCCCTCAGGCTTATGAAAAGCTATCTTGGATCAATAATGAAAGAAAATCTGTAGAAGCTATTCTATCTACTATTAAAAAGAAATAAGATTTAATTAAAATGTAATTTTTGCTTTCTTAAGCTTTTCCACAAGGCTTTGTATTAAGCAAAATTTGGGTACATGAATGTCTTTAAATCAGTGCAAATACTACAGATGTAAAGTTGCTCAAAATACTTTATGAAAAGCTTAAATTGAATAAAAGTCTCTGAATTTATTTCACTAATTCTTATAAGTCCATTAGTAAAGATTATAGGACATAAATTTACAGAAAAGAGTTGAAAGTTGGAAAAATTTTCTGGACTTCCTGTGATTAAAATTTGCTTCTATAAAATATTTTTTTCTTCATACAATTAGATTCATCGCACAGATAAAGATCTTCCAGAAGACAAATCGTTGCCAGTTTTAGCACACTGCAGTCAGGTGAAAATTGTGTCAACTTGTGATTGTGGAAGTAAGCAAGCAACAAGAGATGACCCTTTTGATATTAAGGTAACCAAAATATTCAATTGCAATTTTTAGTACTGAGCTGCTATTATTTAAACTTTATGAATTAAAATATTGTTCCTTCAGGCTGCAAATTATGATTTTTATGTCACTCAAAGAATCGTGTGTTGTGGGGCATTGGAAAGAATTGAGTTTCCAGTATTTCAAGCCAGCTCTGTTGAATCTCACCCAGCGCACATTTCTCCTGTTTCTGTTCCTGCTGAAAGTGATGTCAGCGAAGAAAAAACTAAAGAAAATGGCTCTACCAGTAATTCAAGTCATGGAAATAATCTATCGAAGCCTGAACTCTCTGGAGGTAAATATATATATATATTGTTTAGGTAGCATATATAATACAATAAATTTTTAAAAACTATTGCAAATGTATAATATTTAGCATTATCAAACTCTGTGTATGAAACAAGCAAAAAAAAAAAAAAAAAAAAAAAAAACCCGCCAAGAAATAATGAAATAGAATTTAATGTGAAAATTATATTTTCAAGGATATTCAAATAGTTTTTTTTCCATTCGATATAATTTGTAGAAATTCATAATGTATGGATATTTTTCTTTGAATGGTCAAGATCAACTGCCAGATATTAAAAATAGTTATAACTATTATAATCGAGTAAATATAGTAAATATCTGACCACTGATTGTGTGGAAAATTGGCACTCGACTAAATCAAGGGGATTCAAGAAGAATGGTTTAGTAAGAAAGGAAATCTCATTTAAGAGGGATTTAAATTACAATAAAAAGACTTTTAATAATTAAAATTTTAGATTACATGATATTAAAAGGAAAGCTAGAAAAATTTCGATACTATTGTACTTTTTTTCAAAGCAACTTTGTGCAATGTGTATCCGACTAGTACCCTTTACCAGTAATCGATTCGTTTCCACTGTTAAACAAATGTTTATCATTCTATATTATCTCAGTTTGGACTATAATTTTGTAATTGCATAATTAAAGAAACCTATTTTTTAGTTTGTATTTTAACTACTATTGAAATTGTTTCATATGAAAATTTTAATTGTTTTAATGAACTAGAATTTTTTGACTTATTATTTGTTTAGTATTATTTTCGAGGAATATTACTGAAAAAAATTTTGAACTTAAAAAAATAATATATCAGCAGATTTTTATGTTGTGTGTATATATGTATTATATGTCCCTTGAGTATATAATTCTTATTTAGGAAATTCTGAAGAAGAAAATTTCTTGACAAATGAAATGGAACAATTGACAACAGATGAGCAATCACAAAGTCAAGCTGAAGATGAGCGAGATGAAATAGTCATTAGTATTCAAGATGAAGCTACTCCAAGTAGAGGTACAATTATAAATATTTTTTTCCCCTTAAAAATTTAAAAATATTGTTGAAGCTGACTTATTTTTCATAACAAAATTGATTTTTTTTCCTCTGCAAAAAAGGTTTATTTTTAATCTAATTGCACAAAACAATCATAATCGTATTATATAGATTAATTTTTTATAAAAAAAATTTAATATTTGAAATTGTTAAGCATTATATTCACTTGGATCATTGTATAAATGACTTATTTTGAAGTTAAGGAACTTTAAAGTAAAGTAAAGTTAAAAAAAAAAAAAAAAAAACATCCTTTATCAAATTAGGATTGCCAATGTCAATCTTTGTAAAATTATATTATTTTAGTATTTGTGATGTCGTGAATATGTAATTATATATATTTAAAAAAAACACTTCATGTAAAATCCTAATTTAAAATTATTTAAAACTATAAATAATATTAGAAATTGTTTTGTCAGTAACTTTGATTATTTCTTCCGGGCTGTTTTATAATAATGAATCCATTTTTTGAAATTCATTAGAGCAATTTTTTTTTATGTATATTATATTTGTAGATATTTTAAGTTACCATTAATGATTTTTCAGAAAAAACTCTAACCAGACAACCTTCCACTACTGAATATTTACCTGGCATGCTACATTCAGAAAGCAAGCTGGGGTTGTTACCTATGTTTTCCTCTTGGTCTTTAGTGTGTTTAGGCCCATCTAGTCTTTATTCACATAATATCGGTAAGCATGTTTATTCAAAAAAAAAAAAAAAAAAAAGGAAAGGAATTTTTTTTTTTTTTAAAAATTAATATATCATTCCTTTTTTTTTTTTTTTTTTTTTTTTTTTTTGTAGGTTTACAAGATCAGCCGGGATTTATTCACGGTACAGATTTTCTTTTGCCTTGGGATGTAACTGTAAAAGTGGAACATAAGGAAAGGTGGCCTCTTCTTTGGGAAGGAAAAAGACCTTTAAATTTGAAGGCAAAAAAAGCTTTTAGAGGTAATTATTGGAATATAAATTTTATAGTCAGACCACCATCCTCCTCAACACATGTCTGTGCTGTTTGTGACTATATAAGGCCCACTGTTGCTCACCTTCAACTTTCTAACTTGTAGGGGCTACATAACTCTAGGTAGGGAGTTGAGGTGTGAAAAAACATCATGGATTATGTGGAATGGTAAATGTCTCGTTAAATAGTGGAATCAGAAGAATCGATTACTTGTTAGGGGTGCTGATCAGATAGACGCAATTTAGAATAAAATATGATGTCCATTGTACACAATCCATGGTCAGATTTTTCATTTCTCCACACCTCAAATCTTCTTTAAAAGAGAAAAGTTTAGTGTGGGGTTTTTTTTTTAATATTGTGTCATCTAAAATTCGAATTATTAAACATTAAGTTTTTTATTTCAATTAAAACTCTTCCAAAAATACACTTCTTGCCCTAATACTTCTACTGTGTTTGAATCTGTTCTATTTACTAATTTTCCACATGAGTGATGTCCTGACTGCATATATATTTTTTTAAATTTATATTTAATATTTTACTTATATTTGCATTAAAATTTATCTGAAATGTCATTTTTAAATATTTTTATTTCTTTAGATAGTTCTCAATTCAATGTAAAAATCTTCATTGGAGTTGAATATGAATGTAACCGTGGACATCGATTTATGATGTCGGCCCCAGACAGAGTTCTAAGGCTTACTAACACAGGCCATGTTAAAGTATGGAGCACTATTATTACTTTTGTTTAAGTTTTTAATCTTATATTAAATATATATTGCATTTTTTTGTTAAATTTAATTATTATTTTTTTTTAAAGTTTGCAAACTTAACAGTGATTGTATCGCAAAATTTTATTTGTCATTTTATTCTAGAAAAACTTATTCAAAGATTCCATAATAAAGCAGTTTATCCTTAAAATAACTACAAAAACAAATAAATTAAATTGTTAAGAATAAAATATTATCTCTACAATGCATGCATAATATAAATTTATTTTGGCACATTTTATGAGGAACGAAAGCACAAATATTGCAGTTATTATTTTATTTGTCATTTTATTCTAGAAAAAAGTTATTCAAAGGTTCCATATTGAAGCAGTTTATCCTTAAAATAACTACAAAAACAAATAATTAATTAAGATTAAAATATTATCTCTACAATGCATGCATAATATAAATTTATTTTGGCGCATTTTATGAGGAACGAAAGTACAAATATTGCAGTTATTATTTTATTTGTCATTTTATTGTAGAAGAAACTTATTCAAAGGTTCCATAATGAAGCAGTTTATCCTTAAAATAACTACAAAAACAAATAAATTAAATTGTTAAGAATAAAATATTATCTCTACAATGCATGCATAATATAAATTTATTTTGGCACATTTTATGAGGAACGAAAGCACAAATATTGCAGTTATTAGAATTTTAGAAGATATACTTTTATTTTATCGCTAATTTTCAACCATTTTGCTGGCTTTCATTTGTTTCAATTTTGCGTTTTTTATTCCAATAGAATTTTTTTTTCAGTGGCATTTTTGAAAACTATTCATAATAATAGGCTTAACTTAAAAGGTAAACACAAAACTGTTCAAACAAAATAATCATCATTTTATTTTTCAAAAACATAAATAATTTTACTGTAGATATGTATAATAGATTATGTTGTCATTTTTAATCAAAAATTAACTTTTTTGTAATTATGATGGCAAAAAAAAAAAAAAAAAACTTTTAATGTAAGTAATAATCATTGACCAATCACAGTTCAGCTAACAAAAATCATCATGAAGAGGGCTTAGTGTTATGGAGGTTTTATTTAAAGAACTAATTAAAATTTATTTTTATAATTCTGCCACCTAAACAATGCTTATGATGTAAAAAATAAGTGATTAAAATTTCATGATGACCGATTAAAGAGTGGCATTGGTACTGGCAACATTGAAACATAGTTTTCACTTTTATATATATTGTTTTATATTCATCTACAATTTTCAATTTTTCTGTTTGTCTGTTGATTGTCCTGTTAAAAGTAATTTTTTTTTTTTTTTTCTCCTTCTATGTTTAGATAGGAAGAAGACATAGAAAAGAAAATTTTCCAGTATTGGTTAGAGAGATCTTTTTTTTTTTTTTTTTTTTAATAAAATGATTAATATTGAATGGAATATTATTTGCAAAAATATAGGGCATTGAGAATTAAAGGATAGCCAATATGAACTATTTGTTTCATTTTTAAAAATTATATTTTAACTTAAAGATATGTTTCAAAGTCAATACCATGAAAAATTTGTATTTCAATCTTTTAAATAATCAGATGAAATTGCAATAAAAAAGAACTTCTATTGATTCTAACTATGAGAGATACAGAGCTTATTGCTGTAAAACTTTATAACAGATTATTATGAAAGTCTACTATAATCTTTTTTTATAAAATTCTGATTACATTCACAAGTTTATATTATACTATTGTGTAAAACTTAAGTAACAATTGTAATAGTTTTTTTTTTTTTTTTTTTTTTTTGTTCCAGAAAAAAAAAATTAAATAACTTGGGAGATCTGAATTTCAGAATACAAAATTAGTATCTTGTACTTATTAAGAAAGCATGCATAGAGCACATACTTTATGTGCCATCACAATATCTGTGACATCTTATTCTTGATATGAATCCTCTTTCAGTTGAATTGGGTGCTTATTATACACAACAAACCTTTCATGGGTGTTTGCTTAAAAATTATATTGTTGATTACGTTTTACATGCCAGCATTAGCTTATTTTGTTTTTTTATGAATGATTAATAATCACATTTCATGGAGGGTAATACATAAAAGATTAAGTAAATTATTTCTTGTAGGATAATGCTTCAAAGATAACTGGATCTGACATGCCATTGTATTTTCAATGCCCTTGCAGGTATTTTATGTTTTTAATAATATATGTTTTAGTGAATTTTTAATTACTTTTTATTTTCATGTTCATCATTACTTGTTATTTGTTCCATTAAGAATAATGTTAAAAAAATTAGTTTGCTCTTTATTTTAAATTATAAAAGCTCTTTTTTGCAATAAAAGTATAAAAATTGTCATTGAAGTAATATGTGAGTAAATAAAATAGAAATTTCAACCCACCTAAAATTTAAAAATGAATAAGTAAATTCAAATAATAAAAGTCATAAATAGGAATTTCAGCATTAGATCTCATGCTTCTAATATTTCAATAATAAAACACATTAGTGCGTAATTGAGAATATATTTTGTTACATATTCCTTTGAAAAATATTTTAAATGGTGTGAGTAAGAAAATTTCTCCTACACATTCATTTGCACATTTTTAATTTTAATTTTAATTTAGATACTATTATATAAATGAATAATGAGAAATTAGAATGAACACTAGAAATTTTTATTTCAATTTCATTGACATCAATAATGGATTGTCTTATACCAACATCCTTGCTTAACTCTGACGATACATTCTTCAAAACATTTTTGATAACATCATTCCAGGAAAGATTAATGTTGCTCACAGTACCCATGATATTGTGTGGCCAAGTGGCTAGCGCTGTGGCCTTTGTCACCACGGGCTTCAGGTTTGAATCCTGGCGGTGGCATGGATATTTGTGAGTGGTTTGGAATCCACTTTAAACTGTAGGTCCCAGTCTGTTTAGCCCTTGTGTGCACAAGATGACTGTACAGCGACAAACCAAACCATGATATTGTAGTTTTACTAAAAATCTCTAATGAATTGTTATTTTATGAGTAAAATCGATGGAGAAGATAAACAATTCATTAAAAATTTGTTTGTCTACAATATAATTACATTAACCTACAGAATGTCTGTAGATAATAAGCTTTAAAATTTACTATCTTGGGAAATCCCAATATTACTGTGTAATAATGAAACAGTGTTAAGTGGGGTCTTCGTGTAATAACCAAATATATTGAAATATTTTTGCTGTAAATTTTTTTTATTTTAGATCATCAAAGCCACAGATTGCACAGTTGATGAGGATCCATGTTGTGACACCCAAAGCTCCAGTTCATGTCACACTCCATCCAAAAGTACAACCCGCTCCAGACTCTCCAATATTCTTTCCAACTATCAACGAGCCTCTCAAACTTTCCCAATCTGCATACTGGGTGTTGAGATTCCCGTATCCTTTCTGAAATTGTGTTTGGTTCTTAACACATACCTACCTTTCACACAATTGAATTTCATATTTGCTAAAATGTATATAAAAGATTTTAAAAAATATTTTTATATCTTATATACAGCTGTTTGTATTCCAATACATCTGATTAACTAAAAAATATATAGTACTCTTTCTTACCTATTTTTGGTTCTTCCAATTTTAAGAAATCATACTTACTAAAATTTGTTCTAAATTAATCCCAATTTTAAAATTACTTTCCTTGTTTAATAACAATTGAGGCCATTACATTCAGTTGTGTAGAATTAATTATTTTTTTTTAATGTACATAACTGATATATTTAATTTATATTATTTTTGATGTGAAATGTTTTTGCTGTGTACTTTCATACTTTAAGAAAAATTTTTATTTGTTGGAGTCAGGGTATTTTCTTCAGTTCTAAAAAAGGTTATGATTGAATTTTGGAATATTCATTATTATCACCAAATTAGTTATCAAATTTGACTATTGACTATTAAAATTGAACTACTACCATATAGAATTTTTTAGTTTTCATTATGTGTGAGTTAAAAATATTTTCTATTGCAAACCAAATTTATAAGCAATATAAATTATAAATCCATTAAGATTAAAGAATTATTAGCAAATTCATTCTAATACTTTATGAATTGAAAAAAAAATATATGTGATCTTTTTAATTGAACATTAATGGCTAATTAAATGTTTTATTTGAAAAGATGATCTATGACCTTAACAATTTTGTAGCTTCGCTTATGAAGGTGAAAATGGACCTTATCTTCCTCCACGAGAACCAATGTCAGTTTCTGTTTGTAGGTTATTGAAAGGAACTTATAATATTGCTGAACAACAGTCAAATCGATGAAAAAAAAAAGATGATGCTTAAAGTAGGTGAATTCTTTTTTTATTAAATATATTTAACAGCAATAATTAAACATGTTATAGTTGCAATATAGTAACCTCTTTTTAATCTGGCATGTTGGAACCATACTTGATGAGCGATTTTGCTATATTATCGAGAGTTAGTAGTTTTAAGCGGGACATCAAAGGTAAAGCACTCTAGATAAAAACTGAAATAATTAAAGCATGAACGTATTTAATACATATTTAATGAAAATGTGGGCAGTATTACGTCGCCATTTGGCGGTCAAAATCAGAAATGCCCGCATCTAAAAAAAAAAGTATGAAAGTGAAGACCCAATTGATGTTGGCTTATAGAATGTGATAATTTTTTTAAGTTGGTATCTATTAAACTTTGTGTTACTTCCTTGTTAACATATTGACATTTTTTCTAAGAGTTGAAGAGGATAGAATTTTTTGATGCTTCTATTGGTAATTCAATTGTGCTTACATATTGCTTTTCAACCTATCGTTGGGAGCATAAGACTTACAAAACCTGCCAGTTTAGTATTGATAATTTTACCAACAAATATCACTTTAATATGTTAAAAATATTTGCATAACATGGCATATTGTAAAATTTTTACATCTGCCAACCAATTAATTCTAATTGACTTTCCAAGCACAGATAGATTATTTCCTTCAAAAGGTGGAGGTAATCATAGCTTTCTCCTCCATGACCCTGCTCCAGCTTACACCTAAATCTATATATAACACAACTTCTGAAAATATTACACAACACAGCTGATGTAACACAACTTCTGAAAATGTTCTAACTCTTTAGCAGGATATACTGGTACATAATATGTCCCCACCACTATCAAAAAAATTGCTGCTGGGATTTTTTTTTTTTTTTTTTTTTTTTTTTTTTTTTTTTTTTGTAAATCAGGTGTTCTTAACCAGAAATTGAGAAATCATTAAATTCAAACGTCCTGTAAACCTGGGTGAGAAAAAATTTAATTATTTTCACTAATTAAATCTTGAATTTATTCTTTGTATGAATGCACACAATAAATTATAGTGTTATTGTATCTATGATGATCAATTTAAGTAACAGAAGTTTTTTTGTCTCGTATTTATTAATGGTTGTAACAAATTGTTTCTTGTAAACTTTATTTTATAGAATTATTTTGTATTTGAAATGGGATAATCTGTAATTAGGCCTGTTGCTTCATACATTATTTGCAAAAAGGATTCATAGTTCAAAATAGTTAAGAATTCCTGTTAAAAATATAAAACCATTCTAGCTAGACTAGACAGCTAAACTATTCTGCTGTTTTTCCTCTTATACATTTGGTAACCTCTTTTTAATCTGGCATTTGATAATTCAAAACATTCTATTATTACATTAAGTGCACCATTGTTTACATATGGTTTCAGGCATGTGCTGACCTTGACATAGCGACACAATGTTGCTTGCAGAATGATGACATATTTTGCAAGATAATTAATCGTTTAGACATGGGTTCATATTGCATGTAGACCCATTAATTATGCATGTTTTAATCATTTAAATTTTTAACTAGAGTGTTCAGTCGTTGATATTCCCTTTAAAGCTATATTGATGCTCACTAATCAAGCATGTTCATTCCAGATTAAAGAAAAGTTACCGTACAATGTAACAGCACCTTTCTATGATAAATTTACTATATTTGTAGTGAAGTGATATTGTGATATCCAGCGTTAGTAATTAAGGGGACAGAATGGTGACAAATTGATTTTTAAGATTTAATTTTAGGGAGAGAGAGTTTGGATGTTCAATTTCAATCTTAATACTAAGATTATATTAGTATTATTTCTCTTATGAATTGACATAAAATTTAAATTTTTTTCTCCTTGTATATATTTTTTTTAAATGAAAACTTTATTTTTTTAGAAGTTTTCATATGATACCTTGGAGAATTACACTTCTTTCAACATGAAGTTCCTGAAGTGTGAGAAGAATATATTTGCCAGTTTCTTCATATCTGGAAAATGTTCTAAGGAAGAAACAGAATACCATCTTTAAAAAGAAATGTCTCTGTTGAGAGAAAAAAATTGATTCATTCAACTCTTAAAAGATTAAGTGGACTTTATAAACAATGAAAAGACTGGACATTCGTGGGAAAACTTCAAAATGTTCTAAACTAGACTTTAAAAAAAAGAAAACTAAGTTCGGTCAAGTTAACATCCTGATTTTTGCAAGTGCTTTGTTTTTTGAAATAGTTTTATTTCTAAACTAAACTGTGTTAATGGTATTTCATCTGTAACTACGTTTTTGGAGAAAAGAATATTTTAGAGATTTTTTTTAAGCTGATATTACCATTATGTACCTTTTATCATTAATTGTCTTGTAAACGAATGTTAATGGCATTTTATCTGTGGTTTATGAAATGTGAGAAAAATATTTCTGTGCCAGTTTCTTCTCATCAAGCTGTTCTAAATAAGAAACAGAAAAACATCATTAAAAAAGAAATCAGTCTTTGTGGTCATAAAATTTGTTCATTTAACTCTCAAAAGGTCAGTGAAATTTATTACCAAGGAAAACTTTGAACATTTGTTGGAAAATTTGATTTAAAAAATTTTCTCTGTTAAGTTAATATCCTTATTTGTTCAAGTGACTTTCAAATTCATTTAATTTTAACTTGGTTGTCTTTCTAAACTAAGCTTGTGTTAATGGTGTTTCATCTGTAATTCACTTAAAGATATTTTTTTTATTTTCATTATCCATTTAATAAAATAATGAATTATCTGAAGTAAATTAATAGTGCCATAATGTATGTCTTATTATTAATTATCTTGTAAATGATTGTGAAAATAATAATGTTGTCATTTTTTTTTTGTGCTCTTATAAATAATAAAATTCATTAATCCCAAATATGTAAGCTGATATTTATTTTTTGTTTTGCTTAATTGCATGATCTTCTCGGAGAATTCAGGCACAAAGACTAAAATTGTTAAAAAAACAATTAAATTGTTAATTTTTTTTTAATTTTTACATTTAGATTAAAGTATTTTAAGCAATGAAAAAACTCATTGAAATTTGTAAACTTGAATGCTTTGGTAATGTACTAATTAAGAAAATTTGTTGCAATGAGATTCTCCTTATGCATGTAATCCATATCAAAACTAACTGTGAAACGAAACACTTTCACACACTTTAACTGTAACAGGAATTATCAAAATTATTTCGAAATACAATGTAATTCTTTGTTCATTTTCAACTTCAATCCATCAGAAACCATTCAGTAATGCAAATTTAGCTTATCATAGCCTCACATTTACATTTACTTGATTGTGATAAATCTTTTTATTATTTCGATTATTTTAAACATACTGTATCAAGGAAAATTATTTTGTATGTCCAATAATATATATTTTTTACCACAACATTTTTTTTTATGCATAAAACAAGATTTTTTTGTTTAATGAGCATTGTATCCAAACTATTAGATACTTTACAAACATAGCAACTTGCACATATAGAAGGGGCCAGGTTTAAATTTACAGGTGGAGTCAGTGCTTTCAGATATGAGATTATATGGGAACTGTGACAATGTACATAAGTGTCTGCGCATTGACATGCAGGCTGGTAGGAGTGTTATGGATTCTTTACCCACATGATACACAAATGTGGGACAATTTCCCCTAGGCAAATCACAGATGGGCAATTCCTGGCATATGTAATTGGAACATGAGGATCACTAAGGTAACATAAAAATAAACTAGTAAAGATTAAAATAACTTACATTGCAACTTCTTCATCATTGGTGCAACAGTCGCATGATGGGCTTAGGGCGTCTGCCTACTGGCAGATTCCGAAACATGAGACGTTTTTTTTTTTACGGGATAGGGTTGGCAGTCACATTAGACCGGGACCTACAGTTTAAAGTGGATTCCGAATCACCACAAGCATTCAGGCCACTGTCAGGACTCGAACCCAAAACCTGTGGCATTGAGCGCCAGTCACTCGCCCATAACGCCCTTTACATTACAACTACAAAAGCTAATAAATTCCGATACGAGGTCATTGATGGGTCGTAGTAAGCCCAAAAGATATTCGATTGCATGTGATGTTTAAGCAACTATCTGAGAATTATTATCGGCTATGATACGCTGCTTTAGTGTTTGCCATGCTTAGATAATTCGCGATACAGCAACAAATTATGCGACCCTAAATCTAAAGTCATATCCTGCAAATTAGTACAAAGGCATAATTCCGCATAGTAAAAATGCATGTCTTGAAACGGAATATCACTTGGATGTATTATCCTCAACCAATCTCGCATTAAAATTTTATTAACTTTCGGTTGTTACAAAGTTCCCTGGCTCTCGGTGCCACAGGTGCCATGAAGGTTTGTAGTAGTTCGGAATCCACTTTAAACGTAGGTCCCGGTCCAATATGATTGTAGAGCGTAGGGCTGACATCCCTACTCAGTAAAAAGAAAACATCTTCTGTCTCGAAATCTGTCTGTAGGCAGACGGTCTTGGTCCACCGTGGGAATGAAAAAGTTACTACCAACTTTTTATTCCAATTTCTTGTATTTTTTTTTTTTTACATATGACTAATAATTCAAGCACACACAATTGTTGGCTTCTTTTTCTGTTCTTATAAATAAGCACACTTTCAGTTGATATATAAAGTATATATTCACATTCCAACAATACGTATTTGAGCAACTACACTCGCGTTCCTTCTTCTGCCCTTGCTGTTACATTTTTCATCCCCGTATAAGCATTCGCCTTATATGGAGTTACAGGAGGAGGAGTGATGGCAGAGCCTCTTGGTCGTGGGCGCCATCTATTGTCATTCACAATGACAAATAGTTTACACAATTGTTGGTTAAAATTTAGCGTCATATAATTTAATCACTTCATATTTTAATTATCCGACATCCTTTACTCTTACTACATTCGGAAATGAGGAGAACCGATGGCGATTGTGATAGCTTTTGTAAGGCATCGATAGTCCAGCTACCTGGTGGAAGGTTTTTATTTATTATTTTTATATCGTACGACATGCAAATGTGGGACAGTTATCTCTCAAAGTCCTCCTGTAAGGCAACTTATTCATTCTCTTCACTGCAATGTCAGGGCACAGTTGAATGAATGAATGAAGTGGTATATGGGGATGTGAAGCAACAAGGACTATATTCCCCTAATCACTATATATATATGAGCAGTTAGTTTTTCCTTATTTCTAATATGTCACTCTCCACAACGCTCTACCATCCTATTAGGACCGGGACTTACGGTTTAAAGTGGATTCCGAACCACTACAAACACCCATGGCAACGTAGGAATTTGAACCCGATACCTGTGGTACCGAGCATCAGAGGACTAGTCACTCGGCCATCAGGCCCTTTAATCACACAGATACAGAACAGGAAAATAACTTGATGATTAGGCCATGCATTGGACAACCACCTTGTCATAGCGTACAATTCCCACCAAAAAATTGTGAAGAATGACAAGTTACACGCGCCCCCTGGGTAATGCAAAGTGAGTAACGTCTGTGCAGCGCTTGCCTTAAGGCATCCAAAACCAAGCTGTCTAAAGTGTTTGCCAGCTGCATTAGAAAGAAAAAAAAGTTTTGGAGAAGGATAATTTTTTTTTAATTTTCTGCTGATTTTAGTTATGTTTTAATGAAAGTTGTTTTATTTTTTAAAAAATAAAAAAAAAAATTTTAATGGTATGCACAATCTTTGTAATTAAAAACAATTATTTCGTAGACATTATTTTTCAAAAATATTATTTTAAAAACATTATTTTCCAAAATATTATGTTTTAGAAATAATAAGAATACAACTTAATGTTTTAGCAGCATTTAAAAAAAGGGTTCGAAGAAAGCTTTTTTCGAATTATGAATGTCGTAAATAGTTTTAATCATATAGAACACTCTAACTGTGTAATACACAAGGTAATTATCAGATCTCCTTACATATATATAGCGGCCAATTGGCTATCGCTCTGGCCTTTGGTACCATAGGTTCGAATCCTGGCGGTAGCATGGATGTTTGTTTGTGGTTCGGAATCCACGTTAAACTGTAGGTTTCAATTTAGTTAGCCTGAAGTGTGCACAAAATGACCGTTGAGCGACAAACTACAACAACAACCTTGCATATATTGAGTAGATGTATAATGTAATATGCATCGTATTGCTGAGTAGACCTTATAATTTTATTGCCCTTTGAAAAATAAATATTTTTTATTCCTCCATCAGTAGTGCAATTTAAATTATATTAAATATATAATTACACTGTTTATTGTGAGTTTTCTATGAAGTGCTTATAAATATAAAATTTAAAAAAAGAAGAAAAAAAAGTTTTTTTTTTTTTTTTTTGAAATGCTTGAAAATTGTCACAATTTTTAACTTGAGCTAAAAGCAATTAGATATGCAACTATAAATCTAAAGTCCTATCCTGCAAATGAATGTAAAGTCCCAATCCTGCGTAGTAAAAATTTAATGAAGTTAAACCTGAAGAAGCTCCCTCAGTTGCTTGCTGATACAAATCTTGAAAACGGGATATCCAAGGAAATGAAAAATATTTAAAAAAAAAAACCCCACAATTCTCTTTAAATTGAGTGTTCTTCAAAATTAAGATTTTTTTTAGATTTAAAAGCACGTATTTATAATTTATTTATTTTTTTTTTTTGTTCTAATGCAGCTGGCAACTTAGACAGTTGTCTTGGTTGCCTTAAGGCAAGGGCTGCACCGACGTTACTCACTTAGCACTACCCAGGAGGTCCGTGTAGCTTGAAGATAAGCTACGGACGCGGAGTAACAATACCCTCGCAACGCTCTACGATCATATTTAGACCAGGTTCTTAAAGTGGATTCCGAACTATTACAAACATCCATGGCACCGTCGGGACTCGAACCCGAAATCTGTGGTACCGAGCGCTAGCCATGCGGCCATCAGGCCCTTCGTTTTCTGAAAATAAATTGATAAAATATGATTTATAGAAAAAAAAATATCTAAAATGAATATAAATTAAAATGCTAACTTTGTTTCTGTTTTTCCATTGAAAAAAAAAGAAAAGTTTCTTTTGGGAAAAAACTTTTTTTCACCTTGAAAAAAATGCAATCTTTAAGCGTTATAGTATAAAAGAATATATTTTAGTTATGATATTGAACAAAATAATAGCATGTTTTTAAGATTTACATAGCTGTAAAATTCTGAAAAAAAATAGGGTATCGATAAAAACTTGACCTTTTTCGATTTGCTAGATTAACGGAGAACCAACCTCTATCTTCTGCTTTGTGAATGAGAGAAGTTTCTTAATATATATATTATTAATTTATTAAAAAAATTAACTTATTAATTATTTATATTTTTTATTAATAAAACAAAATTTATGCATATATATATATATTTATTATTATTATAATTTTTAAGAAAGTAATACAAAAATAGAAACAAACAAAAAACGATTGGAGAGGAAATTGTGACTGAGCGGAAAAACTGCATGGTAATTCGGAAAGGCGAATATTGAAACGTTAATGAATACTATTCAGAACAGCGCGAGGTCTTTTGCGATTTTTGAAATCGGAAATGTCGTAATCATAGTTGCTTAGATCATTCAAAACAGAATTATTAATATTTGGAATGGAGTTATAAAATTTTTGTGCAATTTTATAAACAAATTGTTTAAAAGTTGGGAGGGAAAGAGCATGTCTGATATCCTCATTTCGGAAAAACCAAGGCGAATGTGTAATCATACGTAGGATTTTATTTTCAAGTCTTTGTATGATCTCGAAATTCGACGGAGCAGCAAATCCCCAAACAGGACTCGCATATGCAAGTATTGGACGCAAGTAAGCAAGATAAATGATTTTCTTTTTAATTTTCCAAGGATGTAGTAGAGTTTCTACAAAAAAGTGGATACAGTACGCGAATGCATCTATTAAATTTATCCCTAAGATAGTTAATGCCTCCTTTGACCTGTTTATACCACTTCTAAACATTTCTTTTCGATATAGGAATGCTCACCGAATGCCTTCTGCAACATTCTATACGATTCCGCAAACAAAATTGAATGCAAGTTAGGCTCAAGGAATTCAGAAATTTCAAAAGTCGCCGGAATCTGTTTCAGCGTCTCGCAAAGCCAAGCGTAACTCCAACACTAATGAACATTTTGACGTGAAATTTCGCACAGATGCCAAGGACAGTGCCAGCAACCTAAAAAAGAAAAAAATGTGAAATTCCATAAGTCCTGGGAATTTTAAATTAAAAATTGGTCTTACTTTTTGGACACAGTAGCAATTCAATTTACGGTCTAAGATTACATCCAAATATTTAGTTTGCCCAACCCAATTAATAGGATCATTATAAATTTTGATAGAAGGATTGTTAAGAACCCTTTGACCTTTTTTCCATTTATGAATCTTTTAGATTCCCACCGTCTATTTTCAGCACCCAAAACAATAACATCCAATCAAAATAATGACTGATTAACAGAAAAAAAATCCAAAATAAGGCTAACAATACCTTTTTTCTATCCTTTAAAGCACACCTCTACTAACGAGTTTTTTTATTTTTTACCTCCGCTGATGCGTGTTTTCGTCGCTGCACGAGATTCCCCAGTCAATCAGCTATCGCATCTCGCGTTATCTGCTCTCTGTAGGTTTACTTCTTTTTTAGTAGTTCGCTTTTTTCCACCGAACGCTGCGGACGGCTATGCCTCTTCGCCGGTTTCGAACCCGAACCCTCCTCTCCATCAGCCTCATAGGGGTCGGGGTTCTGGTCATCATTTTCACGTACTCTCCGGCTTCATTCCTGAGGAATCGAATACCGGAGTACTCTTCGAATGGAAGGTGGTGGGGTCGGTTGTGGTCGGGGGGCGAGACGTGCGACGTCGACCCCTCCAAGAAGGAATTGTCGTCTGCCGGCACGCTGTACACGGGAGACGTGTACCCCCAGTTGGATTTCAAGGTTCCCGATAACGGAGTTGGATTTTGGAACGAACTTCTCGAGAGTCGTTATCGGGAGATAAAGAAAACGTGGAAGACCTTGCCTCTGGAAGTAAGTGTTTCGGTATTTTTATTTATTCTTTCATGCATGATTTAAACACCGTTGTTGTGGATGAGTCAGGAAAATATTAAGTTATTTATAAAGTTTACTAAGAGGAAGAGTCCAGTTTAGAATTGTTATGAAATTTCCAAGGATCATAATAATAATCCAATATCCCTTTGAATTAAAAGGGCCTGAATGGCCCAGTGGCTATCGCTCTGGTGCTCGGTGCCTCGGGTTCGAGTCCCGGCGGCGCCATGGATGTTTGTAGTGGTTCGAAATCCACTTTAAACTGTAGGTCCCTGTCTGTTTAGCCCTCGTGCGAACAAAATGACCGTAGAGCGACAAACCAAACTTGGAATTAAAAAAAAAAAAACCTATTGCATAGTCGTGCAAAAGGGGAAATTTTTTTTTTTTTTTTTTTTTTTGAAAATTGTTTTAATTTTAATGACATTTTTGTGTTATTTACAGCGCTGATTTTTAAGGGAAAAAAAAAATTTTCTAACACAGACTTTTTCAATTGCATATTTTGCTTACAATTACCTGAAGTCATGAAATTTTGACATTCATGTCAATCAATATTAATCTCTATATGGGTACAGATTACATTGCTTCTTAATAAGAGTCAATAATAAACGCATGAGCGTTTATCTTGTAATAACGTTTATCTTTTTGTCAAAAGATATTTTGTGACCTGATGGCCAACTGCTAGCCTATGGTACCGTATTCTTCAGATTCGAATCCTGGCTGTGGTATGGATGCTTGATAGTGGTTTGGAATCCACGTTAAACTGTAGGTGCCGGTCTGATTAGCCTAAAGTGTGCAAAAAATGACCGCAGAGCGACAAACCAAACATCAAAAGAAATTTCTACTTTTTTCAAGTGTATATTGTCTGGTGTTTAACATCCAGCAAGTCAGATGTCATGTTGACATTCCACCTCCTTTGATTACGCCTTTCCATTTTCTTGGTATCTTCTAACACATAAGACTTTGAAAGACTTGATGAAATCTTTCTCTTGAAATGCAATGTGAATGAAGAAAATGATCCTTCAAACACCCATAGCAGATTTGTAGTTTAACGGAAGCAGAAGTACCTGTTTCGGAGTACCTATGGGGTAAATATACCCTGCAAACATCCACATAATCATTAATATGGTTAAATTTACATCGTGAATTTAGATAAAAAAAGAAAATTTACGCTATTAAGTTAAATAATAAAAAGAGTTAAGTGAGTAAGTAAGAAAAGTAAGTTAAGTTACTCAGTTAAAAGTAAGTTAAGTTACTCAGGTACAATTAGGAGTCCGTAACACGTTTCCCCAAGGATGGTCAGTGAATTAATGAAGGATAAAAATAAATTAAATTTAGAATTCAAAGTAAATACATTAGAAATGAAAAGATTAACTTCTTAAGAATTTTAGATATCATTTGAAAATTTTTTTTTATTTTTATTTACGATAATCAGTATTTGTGTTAGTTTTGCACCATGTAGCAATAAATGAAAATTTAAGGAATCAAATAAACACCTCAGATTTGCAATTTAGCTATTTTGGTCATTTTGAGTCCCACGAATTCTTTTTAGACGTGGGAAGCACTCAAACGTTGCATAGTAGATAGCTCTAGGTATTTTTTTAATTCCTTCTATTAGCTCACACTTTCTCTATATATATCTTGTTCAAATTTTCAATCGTTCATAAAATACTTTTTATTCATCTACTCAAGTTCAAATACATTTTTTTTTTTGAACTTGTAGTGGATGACACTGGATGTTAATACAGGATGTTCGAACATTAATTCAGTAATTAAATTTAATTAATTCATTTTAGTTTTTTTTAGATTTAAGTTGCATGTATCTACCAATAGAGGGCGCCAGATAAACTTAAAAAAATGAATGAAAATTATTTATAAAGAACTTCCTGCAATATAGTGAGAAAAAAGTAGGAATTGACTTTAAAATTTTTTTTTTTTTTTTTTTTTTTTTATATTACTTGTTCTAGAGCTACTGACACCAGGATCGTAAGCAGGAATTGTGCGAATAGCTTCATTGCGAATCTGAGGGCATTTATCATGAAAATTTTTTGAAATTTTGAATAATCCATTATCGGATTAAGATCAATATATTTATGGATTTGTTTCCGTCTAACAAAGATTTGTAGTTTGGATCTTTCTTGTTTTCAAGAAAGCTAGCGATAACTAGGTCGAAAGATTTCTGAGCATTCCTTCGGTTTTGCTTCCGTTTTCTCTCCAAATTTTTATCTTCCATTAGTTTCCTGATCTTTGATGCAAACATGCCACCGTCTTTCACATGATACAAACACTTTTTGCCTCCGATAAGCCTTAGAATGGGTCACAAAGGTTTCTGTAGTTTGCAAAGGAAACTGACACCAATATTAAAAATATCTGAATTTAACTTGTTTTGTTCTATAATTACTATTGTCATTAATTGACAGTTTAGTAAAGGAGTAGATTATTCTGAATTTAAAATTGTTGTTTTAATATACTAGTTTAAGCTATTAATTAAAATAATGTGCATTGCGAACTCATATAAATAAAGCTTTCTAGTTCCTAAACATACTAAAATCTAAAAAATTAGTGCCCCATTTGTGATAAAACTAGTGACAAATTTAGGCTTGGGCCCAGGCCAAATTTTTAGGGGCGTCTAAATTTTCGAGGCGGCAAAAAGTTGAAATCGATTTTTTTATTAACTGTAAGACCGAATTTTAATGCTTCTTTTTTTTTTTGCTTTGACAACCTCAAGATGTCAATATTTAAAGAGTAGAATTATTTTTTTAAATAATTAATAGTGTAAGTAGTAAAATTTAAAATATGTAAAACTATACTAAAAAAATTTTCATTGACGTTAGATTTTTGTATAAATTTTTCTTAATAATCCAAATGTAGCGTTTGTTTGTTCATAATTATAACACAAAATATTTAATTATACCTTTATCCGGTTACTCAGAAACTTTATTATTTTTTAAAATCTAGATACGATTTATTTTTTAATTAAAAGTAATTTATTCTAAATTGTATGTTTAGTTCTTTTACCAATATATATATATATATATTTTAATTCATGCCTAAATTCAATACCTAAATGTAATTCGAATCCATTATTACTATTCGTATTATTATTAATTTCAAGGACGTCAAATTAACTTGGGCCTAGGGCGCCATCGAACCTAAATCCGTCTCTGGACAAAACTGTACATGCTAAAATTATGTCATTATTTTCTCCGTTAGAAGCATATAAAAAAGAACTTTGCGTAACTGCATCTAAAAGCCTGTAAACTGCAAACGTGTGTAATATTTTTGAATGATTTTTCCGATTTTAAAGAAAGATTAAAACGGGAAACGTGATCTACCTTTAGTTAAAAAAACTTTTATACAAACATTTAAACACTATTTTATTCTATTTTAACGCAGGCTAAATCGTATCTTTCTTTCAATAATGCACTTTTCTAAAGCGGCCTCATGGCCAATTGGCTTTGGGACTTCAGGTTCGAATCCTGGCGGTGCCATGGATGTTTGTTGGTAGTTCGGAATCCACTTTAAACTGTAGGTCCCCGTCTAATTAGCCTAAAGTGTGACCTTAGAGCGACAAACCAAACCATATTACCGTAAAGGAATCGCTAGCTAACTAATATTTGATTTTATTTCTTCGATCATTATTGCCCAAATATTAAAATTTTTCTTTCAAAATTGCTTTGCGCTGCGTACATCTGACTTGCACCCGTAACTAGTAATGGATTCATCCATTTCTGCTTTTAAAATGGATGTTTACCTTTCCACATAATAGGTGGTCGGACTATGTTTATGACAGAGCTTCATCTGAGAACATTAAAAAAAAAATGTAGTTGCCGGTATTTAAAGTCTTGTATGTTTTTAAAATCTTGTATTTTCTCTTCTTCTTCATTGGTGAAAACTCGATCGCGATTGTAAGCATCCCTCATCGACATTCAAGCTACCTGGTGGGAGTTTTCTGGGTTTTCTCCCATACGACACGCGAATGTAGGGCACTTACCTCTAAAAGTCCGCTCGGAAGGCAATGTTTTGCGTCCATCACATATAGATGTGGGTCAGAGTATGTAATACATAAGTGGATCTACCCATCTTGTTCCGATTCGCAAACCAGTTGTAATTATTCAGATAGCGTCCAATGAATCCCAGCCTCGAATCCGTTGAACTCATTGCTTTCGGAAACGAGGAGACTTGTTAGCGAATGTCACAGCGCTTCGCATCGTTATCTAATGGTAATTTTTCGATTTTTAACCCATACAAGACACAAATGCTTAGCAGATACTGCTGAAAGGACTCAGTACTAGAATTAACATTTGTGTCAGTGAGTACTGACATGTGCCCGCTTCTACTGAAACCACTGACTACGTCAAAACCCATTCAGAATGAATTGAAAACAGATAATAATCAATATGGCTTCATTCAATTCTGTAGCATCCCCGATTGCACGTTCTCGTGCCTCATAAAACATTTTACCCAGCATAAAATAAAAACAAAAAATATTGTTGCTAGAAAACGGGGATTTACACACCACACACATACAGAGATCTAAACCAGTAATTGGTTACTAGATAAAGCTTTTGAAATCTAAAATTGAGATCTGAAAAAAAGACGACGTTAGAGAATTTAAATAATTTTTTTTTTCTTTCTTTCTAATGCAGCTGGCAAACACTTAGACAGCTTGGTCTTGGATGCCTTAAGGCAAGCGCTGCATAGACGATACTCACTTTGCATTACCCAGGGGGCGCGTGTAACTTGAAGATAAGTCACGGACACGGAGTAACCATGCCCCCGCAACGCTCTACGATCCTATTAGACCGGGACCTACGGTTTAAAGTGGATTCCGAACCACTACAAACATCCATGGCGCCGCCGGGACTCGAACCCGAAACTTGTGGTACCGAGCGCCAGTGCACTAGCCACTAGGCCCTTCAGGCCCCCAGAATTTAAATAATAGCTCAGTTAAATGTGTTCCCGAAACACCAGATGACACATTGGCAAAATTCGATTGAATCGTATCGACGTGATTGTAGTACAGGGGTGGCAAACCCAAATGTTCTTGCCTGCCACTTTGGAAATGCATCCTAACTCCGCGGGGTGCATATACAATTAACAGTTGGGCTGACATGTTCGTAGGCTGACACCTAGATGGCGCTACTAGTATTAAATCCATATGATTTTTAGTTAGCCCTAACCTTCAAAAGACACGTGTATAAATTTGACAGCTGTTGCATTATTAGTATGTGAGTTATAGCATTTTTAGTGAAGTGGCTTTTGTTAGTTTGGAAAAATGGATAAAAAGGAATTTCGTGCGTTAATTAAAGCATTGCTTTTTGGCGAAAAAAAAATACTATTGAAGCCAAGGCTTGGCTTGATAAACATTATTCGGACTTTGCACCAGGAAAATCAACCGTAGAGAAGGGGTTTGCTAAATTTAAACGAGGCGAAAGGAGCACCGAGGACGATGCACGCAGTGGACGCCCCAAAGAGGCTGTTACCGACAAAAACATCAAAAAAGTCCACAAAATAATTTCTGATAACCGTAAAGTGAAGTTGATTGAGATAGCTGAGACCCTAAAGATATCAAAGGAACGTGTTGGACATATCGTTGAATGAATATTTGGATATGCGAAAGCTCTGTTCAAAGTGGGTGCCGCGCAGAGCTCACAATCGACCCAAAACAACAGCGAATTGATTATTCTAAGCAGTGTTTGGAGCTGTTCAATCGTAATAAACCCGAATTTTTGCGTCGATATGTGACAATGGATGAAACATGGCTCCATCATTTCACACCGGAGTCCAATCGACAGTCAGCCGAGTGGACTGCACATGATGAACACTAAAAATGCTATAACTCACATACTTAATAGTGTAACAGCTGTCAAATTTATACACGTGTCTTTTGAAGGTTAGGGCTAGCTAAAAGTCATATGAATTTAATACTAGTAGCGCCATCTATGTGTCAGCCTATGAACTCTTCAGCCCACCTGTTACATATCCCCATATTAGATTTAGACCCAATGTAGTGCCATCATTCTTACATGTAAACATAGATAATATAATAATAATGATACTAAACGCACATTGTAAAGAAATATATAACAAAATGAAATATAAAACCTATATATAAATATAAACAAAATGAAATCATGAAAAAATATTTATTTTCGATATGTTTCTACTACTACTGCGATATGTTTCTCCAGTCTTTCACTTGGCTTTTGCAAACCGATCTCAATTTGAGTGTTTGCGCATCGTAATGGGTGTTGCGTCCTCTATGTTTGAGCGTGTTTTGTGTTGGGTCAATTTCATTTTCAAAAAAACGATGAGCAGATTTAAGTTGAACCAAAAGCGCTAATAACTTGAACTAAGAGTATGGTTTGCTCTGCTATCAACAATCAATTGTGCATATTTAGGAATGGTCACTGAGGTCACTTAAAGTGAAACATAGAGCCAGTTATATTAGATGTTCCATGATGCGCGTTCATCAGGAGTTTGCAGAATATAATTTAATTATTCTGCGAACTCATAACTGCAACCTCAAAAAATAAAACAGTCTGTATCTGTCCTATGTTCGCAAGAATATTATTTTAAAATCAAAGTTAATTTTTTTCTCTCTCAATTTCGACAGTTAATTTTTGCATATATGGATGCACACATAATGTTTTTTTTTTTAATACATTGATTATCGCTACTTTGGCCATTATAAAATAAATATATTTTGTAAAAGTGCAGCATAGAAGACTAACAAGGAGTGAATTAGAATGCAACCATTTTATACACCAGTAACTACTATTCGTATTTACTACACGCGAATTGTATAACAAAACTATATATCTATAACTTGAAACGACTTGTTTTAAAGACATTTTCCAATTTTATTTTTATTTTTACAACTACTCTTCAGGGCCTGAATGGCTAGCGCTCTGGCGCTCGGTACCACAGGTTTCGGGTTCGAGTCTCGGCGGTGCCATGGATGTTTGCAGTTGTTCGGAATCCCCTTTAAACCGTAGGTCCCGGTCCTAATAGGATCGTAGAGCGTTGCGGGGGCATTGTTACTCCGCGTTCGTGGCTTATCTTCAAGTTACACGCGCCCTCTGGGTAATGCAAAGTGAGTAACGTCTGTGCAGCGCTTGCCTTAAGGCATCCAAGACCAAACTGTCTAAGTGTTTACCAGCTGCATTAGAACAACAAAAAAAAACTATTCTTCATCATAAATAAAAGCTCAAGTGATATTTTCATATGATTTACTGCTTGAAAGCTTAGCGTTCTTAAGCAACCTCGATCATAAAAAAAGCTATCAGTATGTTTCCAAACTAATAAAAAGTTCCTTAGTCATTCGTTTTAATAACGGAAACCAGAAAAAGAAGATTGTTCTGTTATCAAGATTTGGAAAGATAAACAAAAATTTCATTACCGTTTCTCGCCACGCTTTTTGAAAACAGTCTGTTACTGTGCGAAGAGCCTTATTATAAGTGAGAATTATCTCTTAGCTGACTTATCAAGTGGAATTTTGTTTTAAACGTCGAATCATATCAAAACTTCTTATTATCAATTCGTCTCGAATTTCTAATGAGAAAAGTTGACAGCATCTGGTCTTATAATTAATATTTTAAAATTATCAAACCTAAAATCTTCTGACGAGTCATGTTTAGTAAAAGAAAGATGTCTGACCGAGAATTAGATGTCTGTGAATGATGACGAAATGAAGTAAATTATACGAGGATAGCACAAGCGTAAAATGAAATATAACATATCAAAAATATACGAAATGAGACTAGGTACATGTATTCTAGTTTTATGAAATGTAAGGATATGTTATGTTGTAAGGAAATAAAAAAATTAAGTTTAGTTACATTATATATTTATAATTCTATGAAATTTTACACAAATTACCATATAGATGAAGTTGTAAAAAATTTATATTTTATGTATCGTTATACATTATGTTTTATTCTTTAGTTAGAGATTTTTTCTATTACTCGAGACTAAGTAAGTTTGTGATTTATTGATGACGTAATGAATCATGTTCTTTATTCTTCTATTAGCTCACACTCTCCCTATATATATCTTGTTCAAATTTCCAATCGTAAATGAAATACATTTTATTTATCTCCTCAAGTTCAAATACATTTTTTTTTAACTTGTAATGGATGACACTGAATGTTAATACAGTTTTTTGAAATATTAATTCAGTAATTAAATTTCATTAATTAATTTTAGTTTTTTTTAGATTTAAGTTGCATATATCTACCAATAGATGGCCCCGATAAACTTAAAAAAATGAATGCAAATTATTTATAAAGGACTTTCTGCAATAGAGTGAAAAAAAAAAAAAAGCAGGAATTGACTTAAAAATTTTTTTGTTTATATTACTTGTTTAAATATCTTAAGAAACAATTTAAAATTATCAGCCTAGCTTTGGTATTGGAAACAACATTTTTTAAAACAGGATAACAATTTTAAGCACATAGTCTCGATAATGGTCCACAAATTTTGAAAAACCCCACCTCAGTCACCGGATTTAAACCCAATAGAACACATTTGGAAAAAAATTGGATGTTAGAATACAAATACAAATACAATACTGATCGAAGAATTAGCTGATGCATAAATGGGGAAAGAACGCTGATGCAAAAATTTCAAAAACAGAAGAAAAAATAGTGAACTGCACACCCAGACCTTTAAAAACTGTGGATGTTACAGGATAGCCTACTAAACACTAATTGACGAAGAATATTAAAATATTTACTAATAAGTGGAGATTTTTTTAAGTATACAAAGAATGTATGATTTGGTTTGTCGCTCTGCGGTCATTTTGTGCACACTTTTAGGCCAATTAGACCGGGACCTACAGTATAATATGGATTCCGAACCACTAGCAAACGTCCATGTCACCTCCAAGATTCGAACCTGAAGCCTGTGATACCAAAGGTCAGAGCGCTAGTCAATTGGCCATCAGGCCATCAAAGATTTGTGAAGTTTGTTACTAGCAGATTATTAATCTTCCAAAAAAAAAAATTTTTTTTTTTTGCTGTATTCTTAAAATATTTAATGCAGTTAATAAAACTGCATTAACTATTTTCAGAAAAAGTTGCAGTTATTATTAAAAATTTTTCATTCTGAAATATTAACTCTTTTAATGGATCGAGTAGTATTTTAATGAAATTTGTAAATGTACGAGCACTTTTGGCATTCACTGCATGTCTACTACAGATTAATAGCTTAAGCATTATAAAATTATACATTTTTCACTACAGGAAAGAAAAAGTAAACGAGAAATCACTTCGTGTACCTGATTTTAAATGTTTACTTCTTTGATACCGAACCATCTGTGCCGACAATCACTATTTCCTATTGCCATGAGAGCACGTGCCGCTTTGTTGCTGATTCTTTCCGAATACGACTGTATCAGTGAGGAGATAAGATAACATCTTTCTGTGTTTTGCTTTGCTCTGACTAGAGACAATTCAAAACAAAAAGCTTTGGAAACACCTGTTTAGTTTTGTATACTCTTTTCTAGAGTGATTTCAAATATATACGTATATTTTTTTTATCGTTGATGTTTGATTTCGAATTAACCTACATATATTTTTCAAAACAAATAAAATCCTTTTTAAATCACGGAATTGTGAATGGCTTGTGAATCTTTTAATATTTATACAATATTAAATAAACAACCTATCAATTTCTTATTCACATTAAAATAGATTTAATAAGTTTTATTTTCTGAAGACGGCCAAAGCTGAATTATATGTGCTGGTTTTTAATGGAGAAATATTTCTATAACTACTGTTTTTTTTAAGCTACTTTACTACTACTAATAAAAAAATTACACATCCAGAAATACAAGATTGTCTTTTTATATAAATATTTGTATTAAAAGTAGTATTTTTTAATGGCATCAAACATATATATATTATATATTACAAACACATCAACGCTATCTTCAAATTAATTCGTTTAATTGTTTTCGAGATAACAGATACATAATGTACATCTTAATTAAAATACAAATATCTTTTATAATGTATCTATTTATTTGTGGGAATCTATTGTTTCCACACAACACACAAAAAAAAAAAAAAAAAAAAACCTTTAATACATAACATATTTAAATGCATACGAATTGTCAATAATATAATCAAAAGAAAAAAACGTAGCTGTCATGATATAACAAAATACGTCTTTTGAATTGTGAGAAAGTGGACAGGTCACGCTCTAAATTTCATCTACAGTTTGTTCGACATGTTTTGTTCTGTTTAGTTCATTAAGGAATGCCTTTCTGCTGACATAAAACTCGTTAGTGACGAACTCTTTTCTGACTTTACCCAGATTTAGCTTGTTAATGCTGTCCGCGGTTCGACAAAAGTTGAAAGCGAGTTCTTAGTTGATTGAAAAATGGCGAACAAACATGTCCTTCAGAGCTTCTGTTTCACCTTTCAGTCTCTGGTTCGCGTGTATTGCTTATTTCCTGGCGTGCTACTTTGTATGTATGCACTTCCATCTTATATTATTTACCATTGTGCACAGGAGAGAGAAAAAACAAGCGATAAGGTTACTTGTAACATTCGACACTTTTGTTCGAAATCGAATCGGAATTCTTTTTTCACTCTCCGCCGATTCGTTCTTTGTGAATTCTGTTTGTGTTCTTTCTCATGTAAAATTGTTTGTTTGCAAGGAATAGATTTCACAATAAGCATGCGTTCGCGTGCAGAAATTCAGAATCGACATTTTCTAATAACTTATTTTATTCTTTGATAGTTTGTTGCTGATAAGCCAAACCCAATTCTATTCAAGGGAAAATATAAAATAGTTTATTTCCGAAATATACATTCACTTACAAAAAATAATTTTAACTATGTATATTTTAATGTTTTATTTTTCATTTCCTCGCTTTTTATTATATTTATTTACAGTGGCTCACATTGGCATTGCGTTTTGGAGTTTACAAAGAATATCTGCCACGAACAACTCGTATATTCATTTGCATTTGCATTCTGTTAGTATTACTTTTTGTCGTCTGGCAACGAAGCATTTTTAGATTTTGTGATAAATGAAAGTTTTTAAGGTTGTCGTTAAGGATAGTATGTTCTTTAGGAGTCAGATTTTGTTTTGAATTGTTTGCCGTATTTGTAAGCATGCATGTGAAAAGTATTAAATAGTTCTATGTTATAGTTGGCACTTACTGATTTTAATAGAGAATGAACCGTTGAAACGAAACATTAAATATAGTACTAGTATCTTCCTAGAATTTCATAATTCTTTAGATATTCGCCTATACATTGCAAGAAATCAAGTATTCCTTGATGTACTATGTGCAACTAAATAATTTGACACAAAAGTTTTGCGCTCAGATTTCTCTAGTACAACAAGCCCAAACATATCGTCCGAAATGTTTCATTTTAGGTATTATAGGCAGGGCCGGATTTAGATCAAAAGAGGCCCTAGGCTATTCCACTTAGGCCCTTTCACCTCCCATTTTTAAGTTTGTAAATTACTTATTATGCTTATTTACTATTCATATGTGTAGAATTTCACCTTATTTTCGATTCAGTGTTTTAGTGTTTACTGTTTTTAGAATAGTGTAATTCTAAGTTTGCTAACAATTTGAATGTAGGCCCCTCTTGATCTTGAGGCCCTAGGCTGAAGCCTAGTTAGCCTATAGGAAAATCCGGCCCTGATTATAGGATACCATACTGTTTGTACTTAAATATACTGAACATGTGAAGAGAAAGGTGTGTTCTGTTCTTCTGCTAGAAGAAAGGAACAAATTTGATAATTCTTATATGAAAATTTATTTATTTATGAAGTTACATTGTAAAGTAGTAAATTTAATGTTTACATTTCGTTTTATTGCTATCTTTTCAAGTATTTTTTTCCATGCTTTTATAATGTATCCAATAATTTTCGCCTTTTTTTTTTTTTGACAGGTCATTGTGGTGCCTCAATCCCACGTAGATCCTGGATGGCTGAGAACGTACGAAGACTACTTCGACAACTCCGTCACGCACATTTTGGACAACATGGTTAATTTTCTCAACAAGACGGAAGACTTTAAATTCATCTGGGCTGAAATCTCTTATTTCTCCAAGTGGTGGGAAAAGTAAGGGAACAAAATCTTTGATTTCCACCATGGAAGAAACTTTTTAAAAAATAGGCAATGATATTTTTAATTGTAATAATGCTTTTAATGTTGCTAATGTGAATAAGGCCAATTATTATTATTTTTAAAAATAACTAGTAATATTTTATCATTTCTTTATCTCTGAATATTTATTTAAATTGCAAGTCTTTAAATGAAAAGATTTTACTTGGTTATTTAAATTTTTCTAATTTTAGTTTGGCTTTCCAATTGATTTACCTGGAGCCTGCATTCAAAAACAATAACTTTGATGTATTCTATTCTTTTATACAGTGAAATGAAATTTTAATGTTTTCATATTTTGCTACTGAATCATTCGGTAGGTTAACTTGAATTTAATTATAAAGTTCACTGCTTGCCAACTATGGGGTTTGAGGAGAAGAAATGATTTAAATCTAATGATCTCTTCAGACAATTCCAGATCTTATCTAAACATCTCTCTTCATTTCTACGAATCTATCTTTAACCAATCTCAATACTCATCTAAAAACTTATATTCATTTCAAAAAATCTCTCATCAGACGATCTCAGAACAAATCTAACGATCTTTGTCCTTTACTGAAGATCTCCATTTTTGAAGATCTACTATATCTCCAAACAATCTAAGAACAAATCTAAAGATCTCTCTTCAGACAAGCTTAGAACAGATGTTAAGATTTCTCTTCATTTCTGAGGATCTATCTTTTCGACAATATCAGATTTGAATTTTGATATATCTTACTATTTTTATTTCTAAAGGTCTTTCACTTTTTAAATATGTGATCTAAGAATATTTAGATTGTGAATAAAGAAACGAAAAAAAAAAAAAAAAATCATTGTAATGTAAAGAAACAAACTTTAAAAGATGAATAAAAAAATAGATAAAACAAATTTTAAAAGATTTTGTAAATATTACGAAACTATATAATAAAATTCTAAAGTAATTTCCGATATTCCTTTTAAATTTTTGTTCGTATTTAAAATGAGACACATTATTATTAAATCCGAAAGTCGAACATTATCCATTGTTATAAGAAAAATTCGAAATGAATCAAAAGAACGATTATTATTAGCATTATCTTAAAAATAAGATAATGAATTCTTATGTTACTTAAAATTAATTTAACTGTTATTATAAATTTACCATCATTCCACAGTAACATATGCTTGTACAATAAAAATTATACTAAAAATATGTTAGTTACAATAAACCTTTATTATAACAATGATAAAACAGTTGCAGGTATTTTCCTCCAGCTTCCCACCTCAATTTAACACAAAATTAACAATATTCCTAATCCAACGAAAGTGTTTCGCATGTGTTAAAGAATAAATTGAAATTTTTATCGCCTAATTAAGTGACTTTAAAAAAACAATTAAAATTAATAAAAGCAACTTTTAATGTGCTTATTATGTGGAAGTCTTTTGCCAATTTTTTTTAAATATTTACTTTAGGGAATATCTTATAAGAAACAGTAAATACTACTGCAGAAGTAAAATACTAATTTTATTTTCATTTCAGACAAAATAATGTTATTCAAGAGACCGTTGGGAAAATTTTGAAAAGAAAGCAACTGGAATTTGTGACTGGTGGCTGGGTAATGGTGGATGAAGCTACAACTAGTTACTTTGCCATAATCGATCAACTCATCGAAGGTCACCAATGGTTGGAAAAATTCACTAATTTCACTCCTCAACATGGTTGGTCGGTGGATGTCTTTGGGCATTCGGCCAGCTTACCGTATATCTTATCATTATCTGGGATGACTAATATGGTGATATTAAGAGCTCACTACTCTTGGAAGGCCTTCCTGGCTCAAATACAATCATTTGATTTTTATTGGGAACAACAATTTAATGCGCCGAAAATTCTGTGCCACATGGCTCCTTCGGATCTTTACAGTTTCAAACACACTTGTGGACCAGATTCTTTTTTATGTTTGAAGTATGATTTTCGTAAAATTATTGGCGAAATGTCAGAAAGCACGGCAGACGAGATCACTGATCAAAATGTGGAATTAAAAGCCAGTTATTTGCTGACACAATATGGAAGATATGCTTCGCTATTTAACCACAGTGTACTTCTTGTGCCTTTGGGTGATGATTTTCGATACAATGTATATACCGAGTGGGAGCAACAGTACCGCAACTACAAAAAAATGTTCGACTACATTAATGGTAAGAAAGACTGGAATGCTCGTGTCAGATTCGGGACCGTTGAAGACTATTTTGTAGAAGTTCACAAAAGATTACAAAATTATTCGCATAATCCTGTAAAGTCAATATCTGGGGATTTCTTACCTTATGGAGATGTGTATGCGAATGCTAGACCATCCTACTGGACCGGATTTTATACTACAAGACCTTTCTTTAAGAAGCTTGCTAGAGAATTAGAACACTGGCTTAGATCTGCGGAAATTTTATATTCTTTAGCAAAGACAAATATAAAAGAATCAGAAGAAAGCATTTTTCTTAAAGATTATTCGTCCTTGATTACGGCTAGACGCAATCTTGCATTATTCCAGCATCACGATGCAATAACTGGTACTTCTAAGCGATATGTAATGGAAGACTATGGCAGAAAGCTTCATGTAGGAATAACGAATGCTATGTCTGTAGCGTCGCATATGACTCAGATCCTTGTAATGAAACGAATGTATGAGGGAAATACATGGACATCACAAGTATATTCTGACGTTTATAGAACAGAATGGAATAAACCAACAAAAAAATTGTCTGTCTTAACTGCAGAAATGGGAAGAAAGATAATATTCTTCAATTCTCTAACTACTGTCCGCACAGAAGTTGTTCGCTTAAGAGTGAGATCAACGCATGTTATGATTTTAGATTCGGAAGGTAATGTGGTGCCTTCACAAATCAACCCTACTTGGAAAGACGATTTCACCATGTCGAGTACCGTGTTTGAGTTAGTTTTTGTGATTACTTTGAAACCTCTGTCCTTTTCTACGTATTGCTTGAAAAGTGTTTCTCCTACTGATTCAAATGATGTAACGAAATCAGTAATTTCCCTTTTCCTGAAAGATGACTCAGCAGAATCCATAAAGAACTCTGCATTTAAATTTGAGAAGCCAAAAGACGGTGAAATAAATTTAGAATCATCTAGCTTGCGAGTAAAATTTTCACCCACTGGTATTCTGAAAGAAATTTACATGAAAGAATCGGGCATCACAAAATCAGTAGACATTGATTTCAGGGCTTATAAGCCATGGATTTATCGAAGTGGTGCTTACTTATTTCAACCAGATTCCCCTAATCCTATTCCTATCAGTAATCTAACTGACCAATTCCCTATCATTTGTGCTATTCAAGGTCCAATAGTGAGCGAGCTCAATCTTATTTACCAAAGTTTCTTCAAGTTCACCGTGCGTCTGTATCACTATGATGGTGCACCGTCTGGATTGCAGATGGATGTTTCAAGCGATATTTCAAAGTTGAACAAAGATGTGGAATTGATCATGAGAATTAACAGCGATATCAACAACAATGGAGTGTTTTATACTGATTCTAATGGTTTTCAAACGCTCAAGAGGACTTATGTATCTAACCTTCCTGTGCAAGGCAACTACTACCCAGCGACTTCTAACATGTATATAGAAGACGATGAAGTTCGTCTGAATCTTCTGATTCCTCATAGTCACGGCGTTACATCGCCATCATCAGGTACCATGGAGATTATGTTGGACAGAAAAATAAGTAATGATGATGGGCGTGGCATGTCGGAAGGTGTTGAAGACAGCCAAATGGTTGCAAGAACTTTTTGGCTAGTTCCTGAAGTTGTAACTAAAAAACATTCCCAATCTACTTCACTCTCTTCTCAAATACATACACTATCTTCGTGTGCTCAGTATCCAATTATTACATTTATAACTGACAATGGTGAGGCATTGGTGATACATCCAGAACTTTCGTTCTTGTCCGAACATTGGCCTTCCGATGTCCATCTAATAAACTTGCGAAGCCTTCCATTGAAAGAAAATTACACTTTGCCCTCAAACAGTTCTCTGATGGTTATATACGAAAAATATGGCACGTGCAAAATGCATAGTTTCATCGAGAAGCTGATTAAAAAGCCAAATGGTGCTTTGTTTTCTACTGCAAAGGTGGAAAGTATTGTGAAAACATCATTGACAGGTACAGATTTACAGATTTTACAGCGTTCCAATGCAACATTCGGATCGAAATTACAGGCTTACAAAATTACATTCAGTTGACCGTAAAATATTTTTAAAATTATATTGTAACTATTGACTATTCATCAAATTGTTACAAAAAAAATAATTTTTTTGTAACGTTTTATGGTTACAGGATAGTGTTTAAAATACATCGTTGCAATCTAGTCATTTAAAGAGCGGGCATGGTTAAAAAGAAAAAGAATAATTTTTTTTTTTTTTTTTTTTTTTTTTTTTTTGTTGTTGTAGAGCTCAAATGTTATTTTGTAATAAAAAAAAAGAATCTTTTCGTCAGATTTTCCATTTTCTTTTTTTAATTTTAGTATTTTTCAATGAAGACAGCCACTCAGCAAGAAGTGCAAAAATTATGGAATTTTACTTATTTAGAAAGAAGGTAAAATATAGGGTATCCGAATATTACCGGACAAATTACAAAAATATGCAAAAAAATAAATATTAGAAATAGAGATAAAATATATAAATTAGTAACTTACAATACATTTACAAAAGTCTATAAGATTCAATATAAGATCACTTAAAGACTCTTAATACATTCAAGCGATATTTGAATTATGCCGTGTATTAGTAAACCACTAAGGAATTATGAAATTCTAAATTTTTTTATTTTTTATTTCCAATGGCAAGCTACAATAAGTAATAAAATAAGAAAGAAAAGGAACACAAAGAACATGAAAACAACAACGAGAATCGAAAGAAATCACATAGTGACATGTTTAGCCCATGAGGACCTAGTCTCCCAGTAACGACCCTACACAGTAGAGGAAACAAGTGCAGGGCAGACAGGAAAGTGAGATGAATCCATGTCCTCTCCAAGACCGCAGAGCATGCATTTTGGGCTTGCAAATATTTTCATACGAAAAAGATGATTGGCCATACAGGCGTCTGAAAAGGGCAACAGCTTTAAACCTGGGCTGATCAGGAATGTTTAAAATAAAGTTAAACCAGGTTTTAGATGATTTCCCTTCAAGTAGATTATTAGATAGAGTGTTCCGAAAAAAGTCTCGGATCATCAGTTTCATCGAGTGAAAAGAGATGTCTTTACAAAAGGTTTGGGTGATGGCTGTTCCTTTTTTGGCAAGAGAATCCGCCTTCTCATTACCCAAGATCCCCCAAAAATTCTAAATGTTAATGTTAATGTTAAAAAATAATTCGTGTAATAAATCTTGTTAACTTCACGTAACACCACATGAAATTAAAAATAGCAACAAAAAAAAAAGTGTTATAGTAAGATAACTGGAAGGAATAAATTATTTTTTCAGAAAATTAAGAAGCAAGAAACACTTGCAATGATAATAGATAGCACTAATAATAGTGCAAGACATCTGATACGAGTATATCTTGCACTATTATTGCATTTAAGATATTAATTAATAAAATATTATAATTAAAAATAAATATCCTGGTATGTCCTTGCAGTGCTCATGTCCTAGATCTGCTCAAATGGCTTTAGCTAGACTAAGGACTGGCCACATTAAGAGTTTGACCTTCAATGGTGACGAGAAGACATTTACCCTTTGTCATTGTTCGGCCATCGCGTCTCCCTCTCATTTCATCGATTGTATTGGTGCCTCTGTGAGGCAACTGTTGAATGAGGGGAGGACCGTTTCCGATCTATTGATGCAGCATGATCTACTGGACTTGGTTTAGGATTCTAAATCAACGGGATAAGCAACAACAACAGATATTAATAACTAAATTTTTAGACCAAAATAAACAGAACGTAATTTAATAATTAGAGTCTATATCATCATTGAGACTTTCATATTTGTGGGTATACCAATTTTTATGATCATTATAAAATTAAAAATTGTAATTAAAGAGAAGTTTAAATGGATTGGCTTAAAGATCGAAACAATAATTATATTTTTCTGCTGGTGTTTCTTTCCCCTCAATTTTCTAAAAAAATTATTTATTCCTTCCAGTTATCTTAAAACGTTTTTTTTTTGTGGTTAGTTTTAAAGTTGTGTCTACTGATTTCAGATTTAATTTGTTTATAATTGTTAAGGTAGTTCATTACTGTTAGTAGATGAATTAATATTTCGAGTAGTAGTTTGAGTAATTTTTTTTTCTAATGCAGTTGTCATAAGCAAGGGCTGCACCGACGTTACTCACTTAGCACTACCCAGGGGGTGCGTGTAGCTTGAAGATAAGCTACGGACACGGGGTAACAATACCCCTGCAACGCTCTACGATCCTGTTCGACGGGAACCTGCGGTTTAAAGTAGATTCCGTAGGTCCCGGTCTCACTACAAACATCCATGGCGCCGCCGGAACTCGAACCCGAAACCTGTGGTACCGTGCGCTAGCCACTCGGCCATCAGGCCCCTAGTTGGAGTAATTAATAAAGAAGAAATTTTAGATGATTGGTTATGCTGATTGCTGCGACGTTGTACTTAGATGTACTTGAATAAAGTGCAGAAATGGGGTGCGAAATAAATAGCACTTTGATAAATGAGATAGCTGCGTTCGTTTGTATAGTTTGAAAGACGGAGGATTTCATTTTTAGTAGCAAAAGTTGTGAATGCAAGGATAAACTGTTTTTAGCTTCTGAATTTTTTCTTATGCTTAAAGAATCACGGAAAGGCCAAATCTTGGGAATCTTGAGAGTAAGACGATGTTTCGATAAATTACACATTTTAACACGACATCGGACCAAAAGTTCAATATCGGTATTCGGTATATTTTAGATCTTAATACCGGGATACCGGTAGTAGAAATTTTAGAAAAAGAAAGAAAACACAGGTGTCTTTTTGTTTTATTTACCAGTTTTATTAGAGAATGTAAATATCACAAAACAATTTGTAATTTATAAATTATAACAGTATATGAAAAATCACAAAAAAGTAAAGGGACATCTTATTTATTTAAATCACAAGTGTAAATATCACTATTCAGTCTGTAGTACTATTAAAAATTTTTGAAATGTGATCTTAAAAAATATAGCGCATCAATTGTACTATCATTACGCCTGGAACGTAATATTGTGCAAAAGTTACCAGCTGTCGAAAACGCTCTTTCAGCATCTCGACATGGCAAACCATCCAATGCTGTCATGTTACTTATAATTTCATCCAAATTATTTTTTTTTCATTCAAAATAATCTAAAATCCCTGGTGGTTTGGGCTTAGAAACTGTGCTTAAGTTTGTATCTTCATTGCAATTAGATTCTTTCCTCTTTAACAAATTTGTATCATGTTTCGTTTTTAAATGTGTATGGAGTCCTCTTGTACTTCCTCCGTTCACTTTAATAACTCTTGAACATTTTTTACATTGTGCCACCATATTCTTTTCATCATATAAATAATGAAATCAAGCAGAAGTATTATCAGCTGATTTTTTATGTTCTTATAATTATGGAGTATTATTTATGAGTATACATATATAATAAATCTGAAAAATATTTTGAACTCTAAAGTATGATATTCAAGTACAATGTGAATAACAAACTCACCAATTTAAAAAATATCGAAATATTACACACTTTCTTCACAACTACAATCTGGTTTTCACAGATAAGAATTGCACAGATAAGAATTCTAAATTTCTAGTAAATACCGAAAAAACGGTATTTAAATTTGTGAATACCGGTATTACAAAATTGTACAAATGGCTCAAAATACCGGTATTCGGTATCCCGGTATTGCAATCCCTATAGCCAGTGTTTACAATATCCAAAATAATATCAGATCCACTTTTGATTGTTATCCAATCTACATATTAATGCCATGATCCGAGATTTCATAGCTAGAGCAACACAAAAAAACTTTAATTTGGAAACAACTTCTCGTGTCGTATTCATTACGTTATCTGTGACGAAACACAAATAAAGATTAAGAAAAGTCTTGATCAATAGCAAAGATTCTGATTGTCGAGAAGTGGATATCTTAATAAATAAGCCACCCTAACTTAACTTTTTAATTGATTTGGAACAACTGGTTATTCCTCGTAGTCACTTTTCAATAACAAATAAGGATTTCAATAACCAATTTCCAGGTAAAAAATTATTATTTTTTTTATTTCCAATGGCAGATTATGAACACTACAGCAAAAAAAAGAACAACGAAAAAAAAAAAAAAAAACCATACAACAACAACAAAAAATAATACAACAAAACATGCTGAAACAGAGTTCATTAATCTAACAAAAATGCCAAGTTGCAGATCTTTTAGCCACTAAAAAGTGTTACCAGGTGCATCCCGGGGAGGTAGATCTTCTGCGCACAAAACAACATAAAAAAAATATATATATATATATATATATAGCAATCTTGGTAGATAAAATATTGGTTAAATTTTGGGAATTTAACACTTTGTCAAGATCAGAATTAGGAGAATTTATGAAATCATACATAAAGAATGCGTGGAGATTCATGTCTCAGACTATAGAGCCCAACAAGGCAAAAACATTACTGCTAAAAAAATATGTATGGTTAAGGTTAATATCCCTGGGAGACGACTTCCATTTTTAATGAACAAAGCCTACCTTGATTTCTAAGTAGACTCCATACTGAAGAATCGATAATGACAAGAAGATTCATACACAGGAGACGGAGGTGCACCTGCCATCATTAAAAAGAGCGATATGTTGCCAGATAAAAGTTCGCAGCTTTTATCTTGACTCAAACACCATAATCACTTTTTTCTTAGGACGTGGACAACATCTTACATTTTAAAGAATAAGGCATAAGCATAAGATGCCAAACACACTAATTACACCTTCCCCACGCCGAAAAAACTTTATTTTTACAAAATTAAAAAAAAAATCAAATAAGACATCAACTATAAGTACGAAAATTACATATAATATAATGGGAGAATAAATTAAAACTTTCATAACTAACGGGGAACGTGAAATAACGCCATACAACTTCTACCATTTTATAAACACATTAATATTCGACTAGCGCAATGGAAATCAGACGCGTTTCAATATTTTGTTTAAATAAATCCCAGAACTCAGTGATTAATAAATGAAAACTTCCTAATATGCAATAGAAGGTTAGTTCAGGCATTTGAAGATGTAAGATAATTTGAAATAATGACATAATTTATGACGATGAAAATGCAATCTAATATATATATATATATATATATATATATATATTAACCATAGAAATGTACATAAACGATTTGGGGATATTAAGCAAAACGACGAAATATTTTTTTTTGTAAGGAAAATAATCTGAAAACGGTCGTTTTATTTAATTTATAATAATAATTTGGATTTTTCTTTGAAGCTGGTTTGCTTGGTAACTATTTGAAAGATAATAATTTTATTTTAAGAATACAGAGGCTGAGTGGCTAGCGCTCTTCCGCTCGATAGCACAGGTTTCGAGTTCGAGCCCCGGCGGTACCATGGATCTTTGTAGTGGTTCCGAATCCACTCTAAACCGTAGGTCCTGGTCTAACATGATCGTAGCGCGTTGCGGGGGTATTGTTACTCCGCGTCCGTAGCTTATCTCCACGTTACACGCACCCCCTGGGTAGTATTAAGTGAGTAACGTTGGTGCAGTGCTTGTCTTAAGAATCAAAGACAATTGTCTAAGTGTTTGCCAACTGCATTAGAACAAAAAAATTCTAAGAATACAAAAGATTGATAAAATTTCACTTGTGTTCGATTTGTGAAATAAATCTTCCAAAACTGATCTGCGCAAAATGTTTCTTTTCAGTTGGCTAAAAAAAAAAAATTTTTTTTTTTCCCTCAGACAGCATTGTTCCAAGTTTAAATTCTCTGCATTTGAAAGCGATTCAAAAATTAAACTAATCGGCATAAAATAGGAAATATATCAGTGTGTAAGCTTCTCAAATGCATCGGCTATAATTTTCCTGTCTTCTAGCTCTTAGGGTGCATTTCCATTAGCAACGCGACATTAACTTTGATGCATCAGATTAGAGATCTAGAATGATTGCCAGCAAAATCATTCATTCTACTGTCAATCGTTTTAGATCGCTAATCTGATTCATAAAAGTTAGCGCCGCGGAACACTAGCAAAACCTATCTTTGGATGCTATAATAAATCACTTGATTACAAATTAACATTTTTACAGAGAAGAATGTTGGTAAAAGAATTAAACAAATAAATTAATAGAACAGAATGCCAGAATTTTGGGAATATCATATTTTCATCATCCAATTTTCCAATTTTTGCGTTGATAGTGAAAAGTTAAAATCCTAGTAGTGCATCGCTTGGGAAAACAAATCCAAATTACAATCTTAATCATTTAGATGACCGTTATTCATGAATTGTGCATAGAGATTCCTAATTAATTCTAGTTGGAGAGAAGCAAACGTAAAAAAAGTTTTCAGATTTTAATAGTATGGATTTATTTATTTTTTTTTTGTATGAGACAAAGATTTTATTTGTTTTACTTGATAGAACTAAGAAAAAGATTTTATTTTTGTACTATTAAAAAAAAATAATAATAAATAAATAAACTGAAATGTGATTATGATTCCTAAACTACTAGCAATGATAGTGACAGTAAAATTATAGCCAAAAGAATCCGCGATATTGAAAGGGATAGTAAAATTCATACATATATATACAATTTATACATACATATATATTTATATATATACGTATACACATGCAGAAGAAATGGATGTCGATGACTTTTTTTGTAGATCAAAATTCCTGCTTATAGATTGGTGATTTTTTTTTACTATAGAACAGTTTAAATCATCATTATAAAGGATAAATTTTAAGAAATTAAATCGAGTTTTTTCAACATTTGAAGATTTAGAACTTTGAAATGTCCGGTTTAGAAGAAATTAGTAATCTCAATCGTAAATATTACATGATTTTTCTAAATATAAATGGTGTTATAATTACAAACCAGTATTTATCTAGTAAATAATTTTAATAAGCATTTTAAAATTATGTAATATTTTAGACACAAAAATTAAGATGTTAGCCATGCCCTTTTGCTTAGTATTGGAAATTTTCCTATTTAAAAATTTAAAAAATAATTTCTAAATAACTCAATAGAAGTATAATGTACACTAAAGTCAACAAATTATAAACACTAATTAGTGTTCATGAGTTTTCCCAAAATCATTAAACTAAAAAATAATTAGAAAATAAAAAATTCGAAACCTTCAAACAGAATTATTTTCATATGTAAAAAAGCAATACTATTTTTGAATCTTATGATCAAGTTTAATCTCAACTTAATAAAACTACTTTAAATAATAGAAGAAAAAACCCTTCAACTATGTACTTATTTGCCATACGATTGAGCTATTCAATGTTAACCCTCTACATTTAAGATTTCAAGAAGGCATTTGGTATGCAGGTATAGAGGCATCTTAATGATAAAATTAACCTCAATTGTGCAAAATTAAAAAAAATATTTTCTAGTTTAACTTAAATAATTAAAATTAATGCTACGGAATTAGTAATTATCAAGGAAAAAGACTCTTAGTTTGGAGACAGATATATCTGAATGTTTTAAAGGACATCTTTATTTCCATTGAATACAAAGCATTCTTTCTTACTGGAAGCATTTATTATCATTTCTATTTATGATAATACAAAATAATTAATTGATGAACTTGGGACTGCCCGTTTTAGTTATCATTATTCTTTATTATCTGTAGAAAGAAAGCTGCACATAAATATAGCACCAATTTCCTTGTAACCGTAACTGGGTATGAAATATCTGTTTATTTTGAATTCACAGAGGTGTCGGTCTTTAGAATTTCTATAATTAAACATGAAAGTTAGAATCATTCCCGCTCTTGATGATAATTTTATGTATCTTATTATCGATGAAAATTCTGGAAAAGCAGCAGTTGTAGATCCTGTTAACCCTAAGTCTGTTTTAAATGTTGTCGAAGAGGAAAATGCTGATTTAACCACTGTTTTGACTACTCATCATCATTGGGATCATGCTGGCGGAAATGTTGATTTGCTTTGCATGAAAAATAATCTTAAAGTTGCTGGAGGCGATTCCAATATTGGTGGTTTGACCGATAAAGTTACTCATGGTGACTCTTTGCAAGTCGGTGGACTACGCATTACGTGCCTTTTGACCCCTTGTCATACAAGAGGTCATATTTGTTATTTTGTCGAAGATGAAAGTGGTGGCCCACCCGCCGTATTCACAGGTGATACTTTATTTTCAGCAGGATGTGGTAAATTTTTTGAAGGTACAGCAGAGCAAATGTATGAAGCTCTGGTAAAAATATTAGGTAATTTACCAGATAGCACCAGAGTGTATTGCGGTCATGAATATACAGCTAATAATTTACTGTATGCTTCTCACGTTGAGCCTGATAATCCTGTAATTAAAAGTAAACTGGAGTGGGCAAAGAGTAAAAAGCTTTCTGGTGAACCTACAGTCCCTTCAACCATTGGAGATGAAAAGACTTTCAATCCATTCATGCGAGTAAAAGAAGCTGCTGTGCAAAAGCACGCCGGTTCAACTGATCCAGTTTCAGTGATGGAATTTCTGAGGAATGAAAAGAACCATTTTTCTGGCCGTCTTTAACCATTTACAACATGGCATATTTCAAGGATAGAATTGTACCAATAGTTTGTTTTTAAAATTTCTTTAACATTGTGTTTTGATATGCTATTAAAATATTTATGCTCACCTATGGGAACTAAGTTTTCACTTAGTAAATTATGAAATGTGGCATACATATAAAGCAAATCATAAAGATATATATAAAAGATATTGAAAGTTTGCTAATGAAATTAAGTAGACATTGAAAAGAGTTTAAGATTCAAAAAGAGTAAAAATTAAAATTCAATAGCTACTGAAATTATTGATAAATATTAATGCCAATACTTGTTATAAGTATCCTTTGCAAATGTAGCCTTTTCTTATGTTGGTCTTATGTTTACAGATAAGCTGGTGAACTTTTTTTATGAGAGTATTTGAATAATGAAACTATTGTTAAATTTATCACTATCCTAAGCATCAAGAAATTCACATTAAATAATTGTTTTTGTTATGTTTTTACTGTTGTTTATAAAATATGTATTTTTTAAATATATGACTTCAAATTATATTTAAAAAAAAAATTACATGTTGTAATATAAATTTTTCAGTTAATTAGTATTTAATTCTATAATAAAATTATATTATCGATAGCATTATCACATTTGATGATTAAATATGATTTTAGAAGATGCAATTTCTGTACTGTTATATTATGTTATTACTTATATACATATGTTTTTGTAATTCTTTTCTAATGAATAAATGTTATATTATCATTTTCGTTCATGGTGTTTTCTTTTTATTTATTTGTCGAAAAAAAGTGTTTATTTCAATGTGTTAAAATAAATTTTTAAATAAAAATTAATGCAATGATTTCAGTATAAAATTATAAAACTGTTCATTATAAACAAGATAAAAAAAAGTTTTACTGAATATTTGTGAGTTAATAATAATTTCAACATGTAAAATGGGTGTTTATTAATCAAAATAAGAAAATTTACAAAATCAAATTTAAAGTTGTTTTTCAGTTAGATTGTTTAAAGTTTCCAGGACAAAATAATAGATATATATTTTTCTAATTGACTAAATATATGTCTGTATTTCATATATTTAGTCAATTAGAAATATACTACAAAACAACAATTTCTAAATTGGGAATAGTAGCATAAGACCATCTTAAAATTTCAAAACTTTAATTAGATTCTGAAATACTAACTAAAAATCTACATATGGAACGAATGAAAGGATATCTTATATAGTATGCAGGCATCAAATGAAGAAATTGTGATTATATTTATTTTTTAGAAAGGAATGAATTTAATGGATGCAAATAGTTAATACGAATACAGATAGTTATCTAAAGTGAATTTTTAAAATTAAAAACAATTTGGTAATTTTTATATTACATAAAAAAATTACATAAATATTTAAACCTTTCAAAATATATTTTTACTATTCTAATTATATGCATATATTTTGAATAATGGCATAATTCTTTTAACCTAGCTATCTAATAATAGTAATTTAATGATTTTTTATATGCCTTTGTATAATGCTCTATTTCGGTAAATGTTTAATTTATTTTTGTATACATGAAATAAAAGGATATACCAACTTTTGCACCAAATTTTCTTTTACATCTGCAAGATTTTTTAAATGTAGTTGGTCATACTACTTTCACTTAGCTAACAATGCATATTAATTTATGCAAAATGTTCCTCTCAAAAATAAAAAAATTTCGGTCTGTAAATTTTATATTTAATACAAAATAAAATTATAGCAGATTTATTGTATAACACCATTATAATCAATGTAAAAAAGTTGGCTCAGTTTTATATAATTGTAGAAGATATTTTCTGAACATCCAGTATTTAAAATATTTAATATGTATGATGGTTTCTTCCTTGCATTCTCCAAGCTATTTTACTTTAATTTGTGCTAAATACTCTCAATGTTATTTTAACATATCTGAATCATTTGAGTTTTCTGTCAAATTTTATGTATTTTGCTTCAAAGCTAGTTTATTTATTGTTTTACCAAATTAT
Organism: Caerostris darwini; assembly: GCA_021605075.1. Taxonomy (NCBI): domain Eukaryota; kingdom Metazoa; phylum Arthropoda; class Arachnida; order Araneae; family Araneidae; genus Caerostris; species Caerostris darwini. Next base: position 485,683 of record BPLQ01001709.1, on the reverse strand, counting down.
GATTGGAGGGAAAATTACTTTATTTTTAAACATAATTATATTTTTTGTAGCTTTTTCGCGTTTATTTGTAATCAGGTTTTGTTTCTATGAAATGAATAACTGTTTGAGTAGAAAAAAGTTATTTTGCCTAACTACTAATTATAACTTTTTTGGCATGTTTTATAAGGTGCGGTATTTCATTTTATTTAATAATTTTTAATATGTGCAATAATAAACATCAATTTTTTATTTTAAAAATAACACCTATTAAATTTTTTTTATTGCATTTTTCATTATTTAGAAAATACCATGCAAGAATAATTCATACTGTTTTAAATTTTATTTATTTTATAAGTGAAAGAATGATTTAAGATTTGAAATGGTATCAGTTTTATAATAGTATATGAAATCTTAACAGACTGCTGATAAACATTTGTGGAAATTGTACAAAGTGGAAGAAGCGAAAATTTATGGTTTGTGATTTAAAAAAAGAAAAAAAACTTTTCTTTTTTTTAGAAATTTTCTTTTCTGAATTAAAAGTTTAAGCTTCTTGATGATATTTTTAAATTTAAACTTACTACACCTTTATCAACTTGGTCATTTTGTTTCAAAACAAAGCAGGACTCTTTGTTTATAATTTTATTCAAGATATGCATAAAAGAATCATTCAACTATTTATTAAAAATTAAAAAAACAAACAAAAAAAAAACCACCTGTACATTTTAGCTTTTTTTACTGTTTGACTTGTTGAGAAATTAGTATTTGTTATAACCGATACAAAAAGCCTTCATGTATTAGATGATGGCATAATTGTATTTTTCTTTAAAAAAATATTACATTAAGCTGACTAAACTATTTAATGAATAAACTAAAAAAAAATGAGTCTTTAACAATAAAAGACAGGTGGAAACAGTTTTCTATTTTTAATTCATGTTGCATGTGCTGCTGCTATAAGGCCAACAACTTTGGATGCTCGTTGAAAAGCAATAAACTATTCTAGCGTCAATTCTATCAAATGAAATCATTGCCTTGGCATATGAAATTGGTGGTTTTTGATACCTTTAGTCATGATAATTTAGATAAATTGCTTGTGGTGAAATCGTGAGTGATCATAATATTATTGATACTTTTCTTGTTGCAAGTGAAGAACCCACTTGCTCACTACAAAATTAATTCCTGAAACATTTTTTTAATGATTTCAACTTTTCTTTTCTCTCAAAGGCATCTCCCAATCCACCAAGAGGATTGGGAGATGCCTTTTAGAGGTAACTGGTCAATATTTGCAGACTATATGGGTGAAAACTCCCCTCAGGCAGCCTGACTGTTGATGCAAGATGCTTTACATACCACATCACCATCAAGTCTCTTTTCTGAAAGTAGCAACTACAACAATGTTGCCAGTGAATTCGAACTACAGCCTTCCTATCAGCTAGTTGCCACGAGTAGGGCATGAAAGCCTTTAAATTACAACATGAATGCAGAACTATGCATCTAGATACCATGAACCACTTAAAAATCAAAAATTATCATCCCAAAGTTTAGTTACTGATCATGTTGTTCTGAGTAGCTCTTTCCATTCTGAAAAGTTTTCTAAAAACCCACCAGGCCTATCTCTCTGTGGTTCTCTTAACTCTCTGCTTATCTATTTGCAGAGAGTCTTTTCTGATGTTGAAAGCGATTTGAAACCAGTTTGTAAATGATGCAGACTTTTATCAGGTTATAAAATGTAAAACTATATTAAATTTTTAAGCTTAACAGGTTTATTTTAAACTTTTATATGAATTTTTTTCACACTTTTGAAAAAATTTATAACGTGAAACTATACCTTATTTTTTTAAAAAAAATTCTGCAAACTTTCTCATATTGCTTTAGGTTTATTTTAACTAATTGTTTTTGATTTTATGTGATTTTAGAATGTTACAGAACACATCCCTAATTTTTCAAAGGTAAATTAAAGTTTTTTTTTTTAATATTCTTTTCTATAGAATGTTTCTAATTTTATGAAAAAAGATATATCTTTACAAAAAAATAAGACAAGACTTAAAAGAAATGTCTTTAAATACATACATTTAATTCAAATAATCATAATATACATTCATCATAATATTCAAAGACACTTTGATAAAATTTACAAAATTATTTATAAAATCTACATATAAGTTCCAAAGATAAATGGCAGTAAATATTTGTATAAAAAAAAATTCTAAAAAACAGTTTTCATATCATTATTAACTTTGCATGCCATGTTCCATCAGAAGTTGAATCTCTTCCAAAGGTGTGTGGATACGAATATGTTTTTCAACCATATAATCAATCATCTGTTTTAGGTCATCTGAGAAATATTCTACACAACTCATAATTAATTCCTAAAAAAGAGAGCAAACCACTGTAAGATAATGAAAAAATTATAATTTTTAACTTTTTAGCAATATACAAACATATATATATATTTACTTTTTACTAATGTGATCGTAATGTAAGTAAATAAATACAAAATTTTATAATTTAGAAGAAAATAGAATACAATTTAAATGAAAGCATAAGATAGTTTTGAATTGTTATTAAATTTTAGCTATTATTATTATTATAATATTAATATCTTTTTATATTATATTTATTAAAATTTTAATATTTATGCTTTAATGTATGATATTTTTGAATTATTTTTTAAAACTTCAGTAAGACACGTTATTATATGTTGAATATGTTCTAATAGGTTCCGGGACTAAACGAAATTGTGTTAAATGAGGTCATTTTAATTTGTAAAATAATGGGGATAAATAAAATAGAACAGAGGATAATAATAAAAAGAAATATCAGTTTTATTTTGGAGCATTTATTGTTAAATATTTTTTATTACATCAATTAAAGATTATATATTACTAATTATTATTAATATCGATTTTTATTCATAATCATGGAAACCAAAATAAAAGGGGAAAAGAAAACGTCAAATATGGAAGATTTTTCGTCATTTAACATTTTTTTTGTAAATAAGCCATTTAATGTCATTTGCCTTTTCCTGTTTCATTCAGCAAGTAGTTGTCAATATCAAGACATTGCACATTGACCTGTCTTTCCAATTCTATAAAAACTTAAATCATTTTGTATGAATTATCCATAATTTTCGATATAGTGGCTAAACTTTTTTAAAAAAATCCATTGAAAGCTTCTTTGGTTTCTCATCATTATACACTAGTAATTCTTTAAGACTGTCATTGGAAAGACTTTTGCTTATAACTTGTAATAAATTTTCAATATCCTGTGCATTTATATTATCCAATCTAGCTCACATTAGCTAGTTTGATAAATTTATCGATATCAACAATGGATTTACTTGTGTCAACATCATTGCCTACCTTTGACCATCCATTTTTCCGTATTCCTTATACCAAGAAAATTAATATTGTCTACATCATCCACGATATTATAGTTTTTTGCAAAAATCTCTAATGGATTATTTATCTACTACACTACTTTTATTCATCAGCTATCAGAATATCCACTACAGATAAGCTTTAAAATTTGCAATTTTAGGAAATCCCAATATTACTGCATAATATTGAAACAATATTAAATGGCATTTTGCTGTATAATCATGACAAAATTAATAAATTTTGTTATTTCTCATAATAAAACACGCCAATGATATCAAGTCAAATTTAACATAATTTCTGCTTAATTTCTACTTCAGTTTATAAAAATTATAATTTATTACTAATATCACTGTGATATAATGTGTGCATATTTAACTACAATATGAATCTAATTCATAATTTATTAAAATAATTGTTTTTATAAATTTTTAAAATTCATAATTTATAAAAATAATTGTTTTTATAAATTATGAATTTGATTCGTATTGTATGTGCACAAAACAGAACTTTTAATTTTAAAAAACCTAACTTCAATTGAAATCTAAAAACTATTTCTGCTTTGTCTTACATTTAAATTTTTTGCATTATATATAATAATTTGAAATTGATCAAAGAATGAAGAAGTTCCATAATAATTCTACAAGTTTTTCATTGAAAAGTATTATTATATAAAACTTCATAATTACTTTTGACCATCCACAATTTTGCACAGCTCTATGAAATATGCTTCTAGACTTTTCTATTTCACTATTCAGCATCTAAAACAATAGATTACAAATTTAAACAAATAAATTTTAATACGAAACGCTGTTTAAGTCAAACATTTTTATTTTTGCTTACTTTTTTTTTAGCTAAAATTTGAATAGTGCTTTAAGTAAATATTCTTAAAAAATTCTCTAGGATTTTCAAACTTTTTAAAAAGAAATATTCTAACTTTCTACTTTTCATTAAAAAAAATTTTTTAAATATTTTTATACACTTACAAATTATTTACACTAATAGCACATTTATTTTAAATTATAGTTTCAGCTAATAAACTTTTCATGTCTTGTGAGATAGTGAATAAGAGACTCTTCCACAGAATCTTTAATTTGGGATCTTCTGTTTCTTTGTTGAACACTGGTAGGTCTCATGTACTGCTTATGTATCTCATGAAGAGTTCATTGATGAGTAGTGAGGGGAGGGCAGTGCTTTCTGGGACGTCTTTTGGAGTAAGAGCCCCACATTTTTATGGGAGAAAATCTGGAAAACTTGATTATTATTGATGTGATTTTACACATATTGTCACAATTGCCATGAGTCTCCTTCTCTCTGGAATCAGCGAATACAACAAAGCATCAATGGATTCGAATCTTGACCCTCCTGCATGTTAGCTGCACAGGCTGGGCTTTAATTCGGAATGATTGTAAAAAAAAATATTATTTTACTAATATTTATCACTAACCATAATACTTTTTAAATTCTTATAATCTGAATTTTTTACAGAAATTATCACATATATATTTTTCTTCAGTATATATCAGACTTTTTTGCATTGCTTCTAAAGTAATTTCTGTACCTTTATGTGAAGCTTGGTAACAAATTTCATAACATTGCTAAGTTTTTGAAAATGTTTCATTTCACTAAATTTAATACATCTGTAATAAAAATAATAAGGATTTTAATATTTCTGCTTTGATTAAGCAGTGAAAGATATATCTTTGAATTATTGTTTAAAACTGAAATTATAATTGATGAAATTCATAAATTTTTTTTAATGCTGCATGATAATTTGTCTGTAGATAAAGAGCAATAAAAAATGAAAATTACTTCAAATTTAATATATGACTGCCATAAAATGGGAATGTATTCACAGGCCAAAGAATCCAGAGCCTTTTCATAAAGAGATCGAATTTTCCATTTTATGCCCATATCAGGAGGAGAAATTTCTAAAACAAAACAAAAAGTATAGAAGAAGAATGTCAAATTAGTTAATTATTTTTTCTTAAACATCAATACATTTGTGCCGTTGTTTTTTACATCTTTTAATTTTTTTACTTGAATACTTTTATAAGTATTCAAGTAAAACAAGTTTATTATGAATGATAAAACAAGTTTATAATGAATGATAAAATCTAATATTTTAGTTGTTTACAAAAAACTGAAAATATCAATTTTAATCAATATATATAAATATTTGATAAAAGTATTTAAACTTATAACATTTTATTCTATCTAAAAGAACATCAATAAAGAAAACATTGGGTACAACATATGTAATGACTGGAGAATGCAATATATATTGTATTATTACATCTAATTTTAAACAGCAACAATAATAATAAAACTTACCATGTAACGGTGTGTCTGAAATTGAAGTAGAAAGGGAGTATGATATTGAAAGTTCTGAAGCTAATGCAAAAATCCATGTAATAGGCTCAGCTTTGCCAGTTCCTTTTAAAATATCAGCAAAAAATCTAAAAAGTATTCACAAGAAAAATAAAATTTTACAAAGGAATATAAAATTAATAAGAAATAAAACAAACATAAAATCTGAACACATTATTAAAAATATATTTTTAAGTTATTAATAATTTTGCAAGTATAATTCATAGAAGTTTTACATTACCTTCGTGTTGGACTAACAACAAGAGATGCATTTCTCCATCTTATTAAAATATGCAAAAGTCTACTGTTGCTGGGATATTGCTTCACAGAATCATATAAATAAAGTAAGAGAGGCTTCATTGAAACAATAGAATTTCTTGTATGAAAATTGAGCAACTCAGCTTGAAAAACACAAATTTGCTCTTGAATGTACCTAATTAAAATGAATTTATTTTTTATTTTTATTTAGCTAATATTACTTATTAATACATAGAAATTCATTAATTTCATATAAAGTAAGTTAAATTAATTTAACAATATATAAAAAAGTATACAAGAGAACTTAAATTAAAAAGTTATTGATATAGAAAAATTTAAAAAACATAGATACAAATTAAACAAAAAATACGATTTTTTTTTTGTTTTGAGATATCATGTAACAGTATAAGCATGCTGTAACTGCCTATGCTTCTCTAGTAATAAATATGTAAATTGCTTGATTGTCAAAGTACGAAGAATCTATTTGCGTCGCTGAAATTTTCAAAATCCATAATTGTGTTATATTATTATTGCATAAAAAACAGTACAACGTAATACATACTTATTTAAAAATAAAGAAGTGATTATTTATATTATACAATAATAGAAAATGAATAAGGATATTAAAAAAATGTGCCTTCTAGCTTGGCCTTGGGCAAAGTATTTGAAGTCTATTAAATAAAAATTCAGATGAAACATCAGCAATAGATATTTACAATGAATTTAGATAGTAAACCAAAAGACTGGCACATCAGCATGTCCTCACAAACACTCGCTAACCTCTTTAGTTCTGTCAACCACACAATTTCTTCTCCAACTCTCTAAACCTGAACTCCCTTCTTGTGCTATGGCCATTGCTTTTATCTTGTCCCTCTAACACAGTTCTAAGCTCTTCTTCTTTTTCCCTCTTCACCATTTTTTTCTCTCCCATGCTGCATACCCTTGCTGGCTCCTTCTACACGCACTGGGGTCGCATAGCACCTTCTACAACCATTGTGGTTGTTTAAATAATATACATATTTCCTTATTTTATACTGGGTAAAATACAAATATTATGTTCCAAATTTTTTTTTTTCATAATAGCAATAATTAAAATAATTAAGTCATTATAAAAGACAAGACATTTAAAAAATATATTTTCTTAACAACAATAAAAAGGAATAATATTAAGTATTCTTTTTTATTTCCAAAACCATGATTTCTTACTCAGAAGTAATTTAATTTGTTATAAGAATCTAAATAAAAGATTGTTATAACAGTCATTAGACAGTGTAATTGGTCAGATCATCATTATCATTAGTATTATAACACCATCAGTATATTTTTAATACATATTTATTTAATTTGAAGCTAGTGAATTAAAAGATTATATATATATATATATATATATATATATATATATATTCAGAATATGTTGATAATTAATTCAATTAAAACTTTATCATCCAAAATTAATTTTGATTGTTTTATTATTTTTCCGTAAAGTTACAATTTAGTTTTCTTTAATAGTTTAAAATACAACATTAAATAAGTAGTCTTCATATGCAATTAATTGAAATTGATGTAAAAATTTTTTATACAATTGTAATTTCGTAATATGATCTAACACCACTTACTTATGGATATGAGTTTAATATTTGTATTATATTTAAAAAAGTTTTAGAATTAATAAAAAAATATTTTTGTTTTAATTTTATTTTTTTTCAACTACAGAAAAAACATGGAAAAAATATTTCTTTAAAACTTTATTAAAAAATATTTCAATTACTTTTTCATATTTCAATATCTATAAACATTATATAAAATTATACAAAATTAATTACTTTTTGAGTGAATCCTCAATTTTATCTCCCAAAGTTTCAGATGAATCATTCAAAACTTGAACAGCTGCATCAAGACCTTGTGTAAAATATTGCAAATATGCAAAACATTTTATGCCATCAATCAATGAATATGTATAGGGATCTAAACAGTAGCATAAGCCATTCTTGGTATTTGCCATTGAAGACAATTCTTCATTTAAAAAGCTTTTAATTCCAGAAACAGCTTTTAGAATCTGAGTTGGTTTGATAAGTTCATTTGAATAAGGCACATATTTGTCTTTGCAGCCTATGTGAATCAAAAGCCATATTATTTCACTGGGAGAAAATAATTCATTGTCAGATACACAACTTTCTTGAATATTTAAGCTAAAATCAATATAAGACCGAACAAAATACCACAATTCTTTCATTGGCATACAACCATCGTTAACAGCTGAGATACTTGATGAAAATAAAGTTTCAGTAGTTTTCTTAGCCTTTTTTTTAGAGCCACAAGATTCAATCTTAATGTACTCAAACCACAATAACAAGCAATTTCGATTTTCTGGTTCTTTGAGGATATTTTTAGCAAATTTTTGTACACTTCCCATATTTTCAGCATCGATATTACATTCTAAAGCAACTTTTTGTAAATATTTCAACAATAAATGTAAGAATAAAACTTTGTATTTAAAGGAAAATTTCTCTTTTGCTTGAGAAAACACATTTTTCATGAAATTTACATGTTCAGCATTCCAAACAGTGGTTTTGAAAAGGAGTGGGTTTGAGTCTTGTTCATTAAACAATGAGTCATTTAATTTTTTTGATAATACATCAAAATTTACAATAGTTATCTGGAAATTCATTTCTTTTGCAGAATGGTTATAGCATCCAAACAGGTGTGGATTAAAACCCAAAAAAATTAAGAAATTATGTAGTAATAAGAATTTATGTTCTTCATTAGAAACACGAAAAATAAATTTTGAAATATCATCGAAGGATATCGTTCGGTCAATGTCATCGATATCATCTTCTGTCTGATCATATTCAGGATTTGGTCTCCATGGTAACCAATGGTGACTTTCTCTGAGTCTCTCAAATTTTAACCATGTTTTCCATTCTGGATATTTTTGGTAGAGTATGTCCTCTTCTGTATTACTTAAATCTAAAAAAAAGTTAACATTAAATAATTAGAATACAAATATTAAGAAGAAACAATGAATGTTTTAATTTAAAGTCCCAAAGAATTTTCAAATTTTGCATAGTAATAGTAGCAAATTTTGTACAGCAATACAAAATGAGGGCAAATCAATAAGTACTTAAGAAATCACAGAGATGGTGCTCATAGTACCAAAGCAAATTTATTTCCGATGAGTACCATCTCTCAATATATTGCTGATAGAATTTTAATCATATTCGCTGTGTGATTCTGTACTAATAAAATTGGGTACTTACGTATTAACACCACCGCAGCTACAGATTTGGCGGTTTTTAAGTGCCGCCAATCTACACTTAAAATTTTTGTGACAAATCATAAAATATATAAAACACTTTATTTAAAAACAAAGTAGTCAATCGGATTTCGGTGGAAAATGGGCCGATATAAAGTTTAACGCAACTTCTGCTGCGGTGGCGTTAATACGCAAGTACCAAAAATTGTTCTATTTTTACAAATGATTGAAGTAAAATATCAGCAGGCGTGTGCCACATTTGTTCAGAAGAAAACAAATGCAATCATGTTGTCAATTTAAAATGATTGAATTGAAATTTGAATGATTGCTGCAACCACAGTATTCACCAGATTTGGCCATCAGTGAATTTTTTCTCTGCTCAAATACGAAAAAAAAAAAAAAAAAAAAAAAATGACTCATTGGGAGGAGATTCCCATCAAAGGAGAAATCAGTGTCGATTATGAGGACCTTATGAAATCATATTTTTTGGACAGCTTGAAGTTGAAGAAACGTTGGGCAAAATGTATCAAGTTTAAAAGGAACTATCCTAAAAAATTAAAATGGATCACCTCCAAAAAATGCATTTTTCTTTTCTTTTATAAGTATTTATTAACTTGCCCTTGCACAAATTTTTTTCATAATTTAGAATTGAATTATTTAAGAAAAACACCACAAAAAGTGCATTTTAGATAAATAATGAAACATACATAAAATTATACATGAAATAATAATAGCAAAATAAGAATGAATTTATTTTTAAAAATGCATGCTTAACACAATTTTTTTGTTGATGTGAAACACGTTTACCATAGAATTAGAAAATTAGTATACTATTCATGAATAATTAACAATATACACAAGTAATATTAGAATGAGATTATTTTAATTTACATGCAATATAATGTTAATAAAAGAACATTTAAAAACCAAATGTTTAACCATTTTTTTCGATTACTGGAAGCTGACATTTCAAGTTTGAAGCTCAATATTAAAAAAAATTAATACACTATTCATGAATTATACAACACTCATTACACATAAAATAATAAATTTTGATAAGAACAACCAAGTAAGAAAAATATTATACCTGATTGAGTAACAAGTTTTTTAAAAGAAATTTTATTTTTCTCAACAGTAGTTGCCCATCCAATAGCCTCATCTTCTCCAAAGCGAGCTGCTCCACTATCCCAAAATGGTTCAAAGCAAATTATTTGCTCAGATACAGACAGGGATTCAATGCATTGCTTACTGAATAAATTAAATTCTATGAGAGCTTGAAAGGCAGCAATTGCCTTTTCTGTATAACCACAACTTTTGAGAATGAAACCCAACTGATTGAAAATATCTGGAAAAAGATTCATGAAAATTAACATATAATAAATAGTGTAATTAGATAAAATTCTTAAAAAAAATTAACATTTATTTATCATTGTTGTCATTAAATCACAACTTTAAAAAAATGTAAAATTTAGATGATACTGGAAAAGAAACTTTAATTTAATTAGCCAAAAGTTGTAAAAAGGTAAATACTTGAATTTTAAAGTGCAGGGAAAAAATAATAACTAGCAAAAAATAATTACATAATAAAGTGTAGGGAAAAATATATTCTTGGAAAATAAAGTAGCACAAGAAAAAAGTGTTAATAAAAAACAATTAATTAAGTGTTAATAAATATTATAATTTTCAAGAATTTAAGATAGATTTTTATTAAGAATTTATGTGAGTTAGTTAATACTTAAAAATTAATAAACTGACTTTTTTCTAATTAAAAATATTATAATTTTTATTTAAATATAATAATCAAAACCTTTAAGAAATTATTTTTATAAGTGAATACCAACACATCTTATCCATCTTCCAAATATGTGTGCAAAAATTTAGTGAGTGATTACTTTGTGCAAGCTAATTTGTAATAAATGCTAAATAAAATATGAAAAAAAAAATTTAAATAAAATTTTACTTACCTAGCATATTATTTATAATATCAGGAGGTGCCTGATGAGATACAATAATTCCTTCACTCAGATCTGAGAGAGTCCTAATGCACTTTGAAAATATTTTTAAAACTCGAGGAATACTGAAGTAAGTCAAGTTTGTGAGGATAAAAATTATGTATTCTTTCCAAATTTGAGCATTGTTAGGATACAAAAATAACAGTTCATCCCAACAAGATATCACCTTATCCCTCTTCCAAATATGTGGGCCCAACTTCAATTTCTCTATATTCAACTGCACATTCTTTGGATTGTGTTTTAATGCTTTGTCTAAAATGGCTATCTTTTTATCGATAATATACTGTTCTGACACTAATTCGTCAGCTTCATCAGATTTTTGTGAACTATAAAATTCTTCTTGAAAGTTAACAAAATCTAGCCATAATTGAATATCATGAGGAGTTTCTCTTACTCTCTGATTAAACAATATAGTTTTGTTCAATTCAGATTTAAATGAACTGTCATATTTATTTTCATCCATATTTTTAGATTCAGATTCATCCTTATATTCAGATTCTGTGGATTTCCAAGATAATGAAACACCATCAAAATTAGCTTTTGATCGATCTAAAGTAGAATTTTTATTATTGGAGGTCACTTGTACAAGAGATATAAAGCTTGATGCAACAGATGGAACTCCAGGAACTTTTCTTAAAGTACAAACCTCACTTGCCCTGCCTGTTTTCAATAATAATTTTAAAGCCTTTTTACTGAAATACCGAGGTACATCCTTCTTAGGATTGTGAGTAGAAGTCTGTAACCACATACTTTTCTCCTGTGAACTACAACCAACAGGAACTTCAGGGAACCGTTTATAACTAGCTATTTTTTTCTTTTCCAAACAATCATAATGATTGTTTTCAAAATCTCCATTTTGGTCAACCCTAAAAGCTCTTTCAAAAGATAACCCAGTTTCTTCAATGAAAGTCTTTTTATTCAACTGACTTCGGATAGAATCTCTAGAAGAAATACAAAATAACATATAAAAGGGTTTTACCATATTAATTCAATTATGATTAAAATATAGATTTATAGAAAGTAAAAAGATTGTTTTATAAAAGCTCTTTAAATTTTAAGTGTCTTGAATTTCAAAGCACTTAATATTTTCTTTGGTTGAACATCAGTGGGTCTTAGATACTACTTATGCATCCCAACGAATATAGAACACCAATGGGTGATGATTGTAGGACAGTGCCTTTAAGAAGGACTTTTAGGGATAACTGCCCCACATTTGCTTGTCGCATGGAGGAAACCTGGAAACCCAGGCAGCTTGACTAACAATGTGAGATGCTTTTACACACATTATTGTCAATGAGTCTTCTAATTTCTGAAAGCAGTGGCAACCTGCTGCTAGTGGATTCGAACCTTGGCCCACCTGCACTCTAGCTGTGCATGTTGCAAAGCACATGATATCAATAAGTAAAATTAACAAGTATACGATTTTTTTTAGATGAAAATGATTTAATTCATCATACCTTATTTTTATAGTGCTCCAATAACCAATAATAAACCTTTTTTAATAATAAATTTACAAATAGAATTTGTAATTAAATAGAAAAAAAATTTAAATTAAACAGAAAAAAAATTTTAATTAAAAAAATATTCTAAAATGGAAAAAACATTAAAATATATCATTAACAGATTTTAAAATTAAAATTTGATGCATCAAATAAGTAAAACTATTTTTAAGCATTAAAAGAAGACACTTTTTCAGTATATGATGAAAAAAAAAATTTAATCTAACCCAACTTTATTTTTTATACAATTATTTGAATTAATTTTGAATCTTTTGCAATACTTTTTATAAATTGACTTAAACATTTAATCATTTTGAAATGAAATCATAACTTATACATATTTTTTTCAAAGTTTGTGCAAGTGTGTGCCTACCTATGCCAGCTACAATTTACATCAAAATTTCACCAAAAGTGCCAGGAATACTTTTAATACAAAGCCCAGATCAAGTGAATTTTTTTTAAAAATTGCATCAATATTTGTTAAGAAACTAACCAAATTAGATTTTGCCAATTTGGCGATTTTTCGTGATTGGTGAGCTTTTCATGGTTGACATTATTTTTATGTATAAAATATATTTGTCAAACATGAAAATTGCATTGTTCATAAACAAGAAATAATGAATAAATAAAATATAACATATGATGTATTGCAATCATTTAACTTTTTGTTTAATAAATAAAAAAAAATTTACATTGCCATTTTACCAATAAAAATGTTCTGTTTTCCTCCCAGACTCCTGTACTGCCAAAGAAATCACCAATGTTGCAACCCGAAGTAGATTGCTAATTCCATTAGGTTACAGTAGTTCAATTCAAAGAATTTCCACTCTGCCGTCTCCAAGTGTTTGAAATTTGATAACCATAGGGGTGAGTACAGGAAAAAGATATAGTATGGGAAAGTATTTATAAGGTTGTCCTTTTGGATTATAAGAAAGTATTTTAGTTTGTTGAATTTCACACTAATTTTTATTGTTAGATTTGCAATGTTGTCTGAGAAAAAAGAAATTATTCAATCAATTCAGAATTGACTCTAAATGAAGTGCAGCATTTAGATCTATACAAAACATGGAGATATCAGAAAATCAGAATTAATCTAATAAGTCTAGAATTGACAATGCTAAAGAAAGAAAGCAAAGATGCTGCTTTAAACAGATGCAAGAACTTTTTCTTTTTTGAAGGCGTGCAAATGCTAGATTATATTTGTCAAATCTAATCTTAAAAACAAAAGTAAAATATAACAAATAAAATTTAAACAATCTGAATAAAATATATTAATTTTAATAATTGTTAATTTAAAAAATAGCAATGTGTTTAATGAGGATGCGGTTAATAAAAACAACAATAAATTTTATACTTCTCTGCTATATGGTAAGATTCTGCAATTGGTGCATGACTTTTAAACTCCTTTTTCTCTTTCTTTCTTAATTTTTTCATACGTTTTTCAAACTCTTCCTCTCTCCTACGCCTTTCAGCTTCAATATAATGTCTAAAAACACAGTGTATAAGATTAGAAATTAAAACTATTAATAAAAATATTTTAAATAATTTATACCTTTAATGGATTAAAATTGTATTTAAATGGTTAAACTGTTTATGGCATGAATAAAACCTCTATGAAAATGAAATATTTTCAAAATAAAAAAAATAGTCTTTGAGTCTTAAATATTTTTCTTTCACTAAAACCAAATTATATTTTTCTATAACAATCATGTATCATACTTTTTTTTTTTTTACATTGTTAATTTTGTAGAGTTATAATAAAAATACTGCATTAATAATATTCCTCTAAAACATGCTTTGAAGAAACATGTTTAAGAAATCTATTAGCTATTATGAAGTAAACCAAGTTTTGTTTAATTATTTTATTGCAATCACTTTAAAAAACTGATGGGGAATATTTTTTAAACTTTATGCTGCTTTATTTTTAGTTAATGATCTAAAATTTTGTATTAATCATGTACATTATAGTTCATTTTACAAATGGAAAGAAATTCAACACTTTAAAAAGTTACAACACAATTACATCAAACAACTTTCCATTTCTGTATCCAATAAAAGAGTATTTATGTAAATTTCTAACTGTTACATTATTTTTGTGATTTTTTTCTGATGTAAACAAAAATTAATAAATGTTTTGTTGTAAAATTTTCTAAAAACAATAAACAAACTTACTCGTCTATTACTACAATTTCTTCTTTATTAGTAGCAGGTATATAACTAGAGTTGTTTAACCAATCAATATTACTATCTGGAGCATCTGAGAATAACAAAATAGAAATAAAACCAAACAAGTATTACAATAAGCTTAATATGAAAGGACATTAATTTATGGATATAATTAAACAGTTATAATGATGAAATTAATACAGTTTTTGAGAACTTCTAATAAAATCTAAAACAAGTAACAGATTAAAGAAATTCACAATAATTGTGATTTATTTAATGCGATGAATTTCAAGCATTTGCATATTTCAAATTACAAAACAACAAACTTAGAAAGGATGCAAAGACATTTTAAATAGCAAAGGGAAACAAAAAGGAAATATTTATATAAGGGAATATTTATGCATTGTATGAATGATTACAAATGGGAAAAATTTAAAAATATAACTGAAACTTTATAGAAAATACAGGAAACAAAAAATTTTCAAATTCAATAATATATAATAGCTTATTTAAAATTTCTTTTAATTGATTTTCAAATTTAAATGCATACATACAAGTTACAATGATTAATACAATATTACATTTATTCTGAAAGATATAGATACATCTAGTTCTTAATTTAAATAGAACAGTTAATGAACATTTATAAAAATGTATTTAAAATGAAATATTTCTAACAAATACAATATTTTTAAATTATTCAATAATTTATTGAAATGCTGATTTGAATAATTGTTTCAAAAACAAACCTTCATTTTCTTCTGTTGGAGCAGAATATGCAGGAAACAATGGCGTTCTCCCCTCTGAACTTTGATTGTGAGTTCCCATGTTTTTTTTTATTCATACAACTGGAAAAATAATAATTTGCATACACTTAAGATTAATAGTGTTTCCAGATATAATAAATCTTAATTAAAAATAGTTATAGCATACAAAGAAAATGTACTTTAAAAATAATAAAATTCACATGAAATTTGAAATAAAATATATTTATCAGGCTTTTTTTATATAGTTTATAAGAAAATATAATAGAATAATAATTTAAACCAAAAATTTATTAGTATTTTTCGAGAAAAAAAATAATTCATAGAAATTATAAAATAATAATAATTTGAAAAATATTTTTTTCTTCATCTTATTATAGATTCTGTAGAAATTTTTATTGGTAAAATCTCTTTTACTATAATACTTGAATTTAAATTTATGTTTAAAATTTGCATTAGTAAGAAAAAAAATGCTTCATATCATTTGTTGTTATTCAGATTTTTAAAAAAAATTGATAATAAAGTACTAATTAAATTTCAAATAATTAAAATGCAGTTATAAGTATAAAAAATTGTAGAGAAACAATTTTTTGTGAGAAACATTTCAAACAGTTCATACTGTTATTATTAATTTATTTTCTTAAATACTTAAGAACATATAGGATAAAAATTACCTTTCTATAGCTGACATATAATATTTAAAACAAGATATAAATTATAAAATTAAAGCATGATAGATAATATACAAAAATTCATTTTAGAAAAGTTACATTAATAAATTAGAAAATATTTACTTAAATTTAACATTTGAATTTAAATAAATTGCTCTTCCTAATTTTTCGGAAAATTTGTTTGAAGTTGACTATATTACTTTGCTTTAGAACTGATTTCAGAACTAAAAAGTAAACCTTACAGTAATTATAAATATATCTATTATAAATGAGAAATGATAGTTGAATAATTATATAATGAGAAATGATAAGGTGGAGGTGAATTATGCTTTTAATATATTACAAATTAAATTCGCTGTTGTTTCGTTTTGTTTTTCAAAACTAAATTATTTTTTAAAAAAATACTGTATTAGTTAATAAATAATATTTATAATCTTTTAAGGTTAAAAATTTTTTAATAATTTTAACACAGAAGCAAAATTTAATTTGAATAATAATTTCATTGTAATAATAATGTTCTTTTCATTGTTTAAAAATAATATTGATTTTTAAATGTATACTGATTTAAAAATAAGGAATATCATTTCATTTAGGCACATCCCCTGATTAAAAATGAACATTTGAAAATATTTACAATAGAAGTTCACAAATCGATGTAAATTACTTAATATTTACATTCAAACCTTAAAGCATAGTTATAGTTTGTTTTCCTATTTTTTTTAAATATTCGTGTAAATTAATAAATCAGAAATAAATTATTTTTAATTAATTAATTTTTTTTATTTCAATTGAGGAAACAAGTTAAAAACATACTATATCAGAAATTTAGCTATATTTAATGAATTCTTTGATATACTTTAAATACTAAGACTTAAATAATCCCTTCAAATTACTTGGTTGTTTACAAGCAAACAATATTTTTTTTTTGTTGCCAATAACAAGTTATAAAATTATAGTAGAATTCATAACAAGTTCCTAATTTTGGCAATTCAAATATCATTGAGACTCGAACCAATAAAGCAATGCATGAACTCAAAATTTTACTGTAATTACATCCTCTAAAATTTTCAATGATAGCTGAAAAAAATGTTTGCACACTTTTGAAATCCGTTAGTATTAACTACAGAGTAAAATAAGTATAGGTCGTGTATTTAAATAAAATCCTGGTTGAGAGCACAGCAATATATACTCAAATATTCAAATGTTTGCTGAATTATACCTTGTTGAAATTTTTCAGTATGCTTGTCTTTAATTTCTGTGGGAAGGCTCCATTTAATGTCGTCATTTTGATTAAATCATTTGACCCCATGAACTCAGATAATCTAGATAGCGTGGTGGTTAGCGAGTTCAGCTGTTATAGCTAAATTCGAGGCCTGATAAGAAAACCAATCTACCCTTAACTGATGCTGCCTGGTGGCCAAGTGGTTAGCGCTCTGGTCTTTGGTACCATTGATTTCAGGTTCGAATCCTGGCGGGGACATGGATGTTTGTGAGAGATTCGGAATCCTTGCTACATAGTTCTAAGTACAACGAGAAAAAAAAAAATTAATAGTTTAAAAAAACACGCTTTTAGAGTTAATCTATCTAAAAAGTAAAAAATAATTGTTAACATAAGAATAAAATGACTGACGAGAAAATGAATGTCACTGTTCTAAAAGCGTGGGGTGCTCGATATCAATCTTTATAATTTTTCACTAGTTCATTCCGAAATGCAGAGTTAGTGTAAAAATGACATACAAAGCACCCCACGCTTTTGGAACAGTGACATTCATTTTCTCGTCAGTCATTTTATTCTTATGTTAACAATTATTTTTTACTTTTTAGATAGATTAACTCTAAAAGCATGTTTTTTTTAGTTTTTTTAAACTATTCATTTATATTTTACTTTTTAGTTTGATTAACTCTAAAAGCATGTTTTTTAGTGTTTTTAAACTAATATTTAAATGAGGTCACGGTACGGAGGAGTGGAACTATAGTTCTTACAATAATGTAATTGTGAGTAAAACAAAGGCTAATTGCGAATAGTCCGTTGTGCCACTGTCCCATTGATCTGATCGCTTAAAGTAGGGCAAAATCGGGCCCGGTCAGTTATAAACAAACATACAGGTGAAACTAATATAAAAGCGTATTAAAAAGAATCAACTATTTTCTTTCTGAAAGATGCCTGTAAATGTTTCTTTGCAGCGCTATTAGTGTATATGAGGAGAAACAGATCTCCAGGGGAAAAAGTCAGTTACATACATACAAACATATAGGTGAAGCTAATAAAGGCGTATTAAAAAAAAAAAAAGAAACTGATTAATGAGAGATGTTGGATTAACGAGTGTCTTATTGAGAGGGTCTACTGTACTATACAGTGTATACTATTTTAGTTTTCGTTGTAGAGGAAATGGAAATCGAACCTATAATTTCTTCTGTTTTAGCTTCTACATTCCGACGACGCTGTAACACTAACCGATAAAGTTATGATTGAAAACACAATTTTACTAAAACCAAATATATTAAAAATTTAATTTTAAACGTTCATTGAATTATACTTTTTTGAAATTTGTTGGTACTAATAATAGAGTAAAAGAAACAGTGTCCCCTCTCCTAAACATCAAAGGGGCCTGATGGCCGAGTGGCTAGTACTCTGGCACTCGATATCTCAGGTTTCGGGTTCGAGTCCTGGTGGTGCCGTGAATGTTTGTAGTGGGTTCGCAATCCCCTTTAAACTGTAGGTCCCGGTTTGATTAGCTCTCGTATGCACAAGATGACCATAGAGCGACAAACCAAATCAAATCTAGACTTCAATGGAAATATTCAATAACATTATTATTTTTTTTTTTTTGTTGTTGTTGTTGTTGTTCTAATGCAGCTGGCAAACACTTAGACAGCTTGGTCTTGGATGCCTCAATCCAAGCGCTGCACAGATGTTACTCACTTTGCATTACCCAGGGGGCGCGTGTAACTTGAAGATACGGACGCGGAGTAAGAATGCCCCGCAACGCTCTACGATCCTATTAGAACCGGGACATACGGTTTAAAGTGGATTCCGAACCACTACAAACATCCATGGCACCGCCGGGACTCGAACCCGAAACCTATGATACCGAGCGCCAGAGCGCTAGCCACTCGACCATTCAGGCCCTTCAATAATATAATAAACTTCATAAAGAAGTAGTGTCTCAACGTTAAATCTTTAACTATCTCCATAGCAGCAGTTGATACCGAAGGTTTCAGATTCGAATCCTGGCGGTGACATGGATTTTTGTTGGTGGTTCGGAATCCACATTAAACTGTAGGCCCCCGCCTATTTGGCCTAAAGTGTGCACAAGTTGACCGTAGAGCGACAAACCAAACCCAACCATAGCAACAGTAACAGAGGTAAATTATGGAATATGATTTTTCCTCTTCTTCTCTGTTCAGCCGCTAAGCGATAAGTAATTTTGATGCTCATTTCAACCTTTTTTTTTTTTTTTCAGAACAACAGATTTTTTTTTTGTTTTTGTTTTGTTGTTGTCGAGCCTAAATATAGACAAGGCTGAAGACTTGCAAAAAATCCTATAACCCTCCTAATATTAAAATATATAATAATTATATCACCTGGTCTAAAGAAATTAAGTACTTAGGAATTATTCTTGATAGTAAACTTAACTACAGATCGCATATCTACAACCTTAGAAATAAATTCAATACTCACTTTAGAATTCTCTATCCTTTAATCAATAGAAATTCAGCTTTACCTCTTAATCTCAAAATTCTAATATATCTCTCTTATCTTCGTCTAGTATTAGCTTATGCTAGCCCAGTTTGGGGTTCTGTCGCACATACAAATTTTGAAATTATTCAAAGGCTTGAGAACAAAACTCTCAGAATGTTAACGAATTCACCCAGGTACTTTCGTAAGGACGATATTAGACGAGCTCTCACGATTCCAAGTTTAAGACAATTTGTTCACAAAATTTCTACTAAATTCTATAATGATATGCGAAACATCAATAACCCTGTATTAAATATTCTACAAAATTACGATTATGATATTTCTTCCCGCAAACATAGCAAAAGACCTCGCAATGTTCTAAATATTTTAAATTCCTTACAACTGCCTAGATGAAAAAAGTTCGCTTTTCTCCTAATTTGACCTTTGCTCATTCGGGGTTATTGCATGCAACTGATTCCATCAACATCTACATTTTTGAAATTTTTGATATTTTTCATTTTATAATTTTATTAAATAAATAATTCTCTTTTTTAAAAAAAGGGCATTTAATTATCTATTTTGCTTATTAACTCAAAGGGTATGAGACCACCGCTATGTTTCAACATTTTACAAAGAAGGAGCTAGTGGCCGCTAAGCGGCCAAAAATCTCCGTAATAATCTACAATAACACAGTAATGCTGGACCACACACTTAAAATCCCAGTTACTGGTCCCAGTTACCAGTTATAACCGCGATCTTTCGCGGTTATAATAATAATTAAACCTTACAGATGTTTGTGAGTGGTTCGGAATCCTTGCTACATAGTTCTAAGTACAACGAGAAAAAAAAAAGAAAAGAAAAGAAAGGGATTAATGAGGGTTGTTGGATTAACGAGAGTTTGATTGAGAGGGTCTACTGTACTATACAGTGTATACTATTTTAGTTTTCGTTGTAGAGTGAAGGGAAATCGAGCCTATAATTTCTTCTGTTTTAGCTTCTACATTCCGACGAAGCTTTAACATTAGCTGATAAAGTTATGATTGAGAACACAATTTTACTAAAACCAAATATATTAAAAATTTAATTTCAAACGTTAATTGAATTACACATTTTCGAAATTTGTTGGTATTAATAATAGAGTAAAAGAAACAGTGTCCCCTCTCCTAGACTTCAAAGGGGCCTGATGGCCGAGTGGCTAGCACTCTGGCACTCGATACCTTAGGTTTCTGGTTCGAGTCCTGGCGGTGCCATGAATGTTTGCAGTGGGTTCGCAATCCACTTTAAACTGTAGGTCCCGGTTTGATTAGCTCTCGTATGCACAAGATGACTATAGAGCGACAAACCAAACCAAATCTAGACTTAGATGGAAATTTTCAATAAAATTTTAAACCTCATAAACAAGTAGTGTCTCATCGTTAAATCTTTAACTATTTCCATAGCAGCAGTGGGTACCGAAGATTTCAGGTTCTAATCCTGGCGGTGGCATGGATGTTTGTTGGTGGTTCGGAATCCACGTTAAACTGTAGGCCCCCGCCTATTTAGCCTAAAGTGTGCACAAGATGACCGTAGAGCGACAAACCAAACCATAGCAGCAAATAATTATATCACCTGGTCTAAAGAAACTAAGTACTTAGGAATTATCCTTGAACGTAAACTTAACTACAGATCGCATATCTACAACCTTAGAAATAAATTCAATACTCAATTTAGAATTCTCTACCCTTTAATCAATAGAAATTCAGCTTTACCTCTTAATCTCAAAATTCTAATATATCTCTCTTATCTTCGTCTAGTATTAGCTTATGCAAGCCCAGTTTGGGGTTCTGTCGCACATACAAATTTTGAAATTATTCAAAGGCTTGAGAACAAAACTCTCAGAATGTTAACGAATTCACCCTGGTACTTTCGTAATGACGATATTAGACGAGCTCTCTCTATTCCAAGTTTAAGACAATTTGTTCACAAAATTTCTACTAAATTCTATAATGATATGCGAAACATTAATAACCCTGTATTAAATATCCTACAAAATTACGATTATGATATTTCTTCCCGCAAACAGCAAAAGGCCTCGCACTGTTCTAAATATTTTAAATTAATTCCTTACAACTGCCTAGATGAAAAAAGTTCGCTTTTCTCCTAATTTGACCTTTGTTCATTCGAGGTTATTACATGCAACTGATTCCATCAACATCTACATTTTTGAAATTTTTGATATTTTTCATTTTATAATTTTATTAAATAAATAATTCTCTTTTAAAAAAAAAAGGGCATTTAATTATCTATTTTTATTATCTATTTTTCTTATTAACTCAAAGGGCATGAGACCACCGCTATGTTTCAACATTTTACAAAGAAGGAGCTAGTGGCCGCTACGCGGTCGAGGATCTCCGTAATAATCTACAATAAGAGAACCATAGCAGCAGTAACAGAGGCAAATTATGGAATAGGATTTTTCCTCTTCTTCTCTGTTCAGCCGCTAAGCGATAAGTAATTTTGATGCTCATTTCAACCTTTTTTTTTTTTTTTCTTTTCAGAACAGCAGATTTGTTTGTTTTTGTTTTGTTGTTGTTGAAATATTGGCAGTTGCAGAATACAGCAAGTATAATATTCAGTACAGGGTGGCGATAAAAATAGGAAAATGGAAGGAACTAAGGAGCAGTTTGGTTTCTTGTAGTTCAAGATTTGCCGTTGGGGGCGGTACTGTAGTAGTTTAACCAAAAACACGGAAAAGTATTTATTATTGCTCACATTTTTAATCGATAATGTTTTCTTTGCCATCATGATTAATCATATTAAATGAAATGAATTACTTTCTTTGAAATGTGCTTTGTTTCCGAATTAGCGAAGTTTGTATGAAATTGAATTGGAAACTCTCATGCATGTGCCGTGGTGATTATTAAAAGTGCGTTTGCCAGAATGACCTATGGTTAGATTTTAAAATGAGGAAAGGAGTGTGCGAACCAAAAATATACTATGGGAAATTCTTTCGATATTCTTGTGGCAAAATTTAATTGAAAAGTTACAGGGTTTAAGTAACTCTGAATTTATGGGGGAGGGTGAGGACCGAGTGGCTAGCGCTCTGGCGCTCGGTACCACAGGGTTCGAGTACTGGCGATGTCATGGATGTTCGTAGTGGTTCAGAATCCACTTTAAACTGTAGGGCCCGGTCTAACAGGATCGTAGAACGTTGTGGGGGTAGTGTTACTAGCGTCCGTAGCATATCTTCAAGTCACATGGGGTGTCTGGGGCCCCTGGGTAGTCCTAAATGAGTAACAACGTTCGTCGGTGAAATCCGACTGCTCGCAGGGAAATGGTCAATACCACCCATTCCTCGACGTAATTAAAAAAAAGATAATTCAGAGTTCGAGATAACTCCCCTATAAATTCAGAGTTACTCAAACCCTGCAACTTTTCAATCAAATTTTGCCACAATTTTGAATTTGTCACAATATATTATTATAAGGGCGAATGACCTCGGATCACAATACACTTTATTTCGAAATATATTTGAAACTAAAATCCTAAAAAAAAAAAAAAAAATGTTCTTGTTGTCCGCTTTTGTTTGCCAGACAAATTTAAAACTATTTAACAGCAATATTATGGTAATTAAATAAAAAAAAAATCATCGATTGGTTAAAAACTTGAAATGTTTTCAAATACTCACAATGCAATGCTATAAATAGGAAGCACTCGCATGAGAAAAATGGGTTTTAATACCCCTTTATAAACCATTTCAATTCATTATTGTTGAAAAGGTTTCTCGCCTGTGTGTATGCTCAAGATAATTGTTTATGAACCAACTACGTGTTTTTTTTATCGCTTGTGATCTGGCAATTATAATATGCTGGAAAAATGAACATTAATTGTTTCTTTGACGATTAATTTTGATGTCCCGATTTACTGCTATTTGTTTCCAAAAGACGTAGCAATGTCTTTTATGAACTTTACAAATTCTTCTCTACAAAGATTTCAATACAGTTGACGTATTGGAAAAGCAGAATTCCTGTTTTGTAGGTTGCTGGATTTTCTTCACTACTGATATGGAATCTGTAGACGAACTTTTATATGAATATAAGTTTTATTCTGTAATTTTTATTGCAATAAATATTTTTTAAGTGCATTTGTTTAATTTCTTTTTCAAGTAATTAAAACTACACTCTAAATCACGTTCTAGATCGATGTTTTTCTGTCAATATCTGGGCTAGGACCCAAAAATTTTGAAGTAGAACCAAATAATTTTCTCGATAAATATGTCGTTAGTAAGACTTCAGAGGAAAATGTGGCTATAAAAATCTTTTACGCCCCTCCCTTTTGAGATTAACTAATTTGATCTTACAATAAAGTCCCAATTAGTTTATGGTGGTAATGGGAACGTGTCAGCTACATGCGGCCAATTCATATACTGTAAACTCTTGCACAAATTTATGTAACCAATTTAAAATTTTACTTTATTTAATTAGTAATTGTGTAGAATATGTTGGAGGCCTGATGGCCGAGTGGCTTGCTCTCGGTACCATAGGTTTCGGGCTCGAATCCCGACGGTGCCATTGACGATTGTAGTGGTTTGGAATCCACTTTAAACAGCCGGTCCTGGTCTAATATGAATGTAGAGAGTAGGGCTAACAACACTACCCTGTAAAAAAAAAAAAGCCATCTCCTGTCACTAAATCTGCCAGTAGGCAGACGGCCTTGGCAGAAATTATATTAGCGTTGCGTACATGATTATATTTCTTAATTATTTTCTTATTTTTTTATTTTATTTAAATGTTACTAAAAAGAGTATTTATCGAAGACCTTTGCTGCATTCCTCGGTATTTTGAGTATAATTTGTTAAAAAGGACTGCAACGATTCTGTGAGATGACAATCTTCAACAATACTTTGTCTTCATAAGCGTCATTATGGAATACAAAGATTCAAAACAATAAATTGTATCAAAAACTGAAATTGGAGGGCGAGCACAGTTTTTAAAATGTGAATACTTTGATTGTGGTTTCAAAAAAGTTTTCAAAATTCAATTACAGAGGCAGATATGCGCTGCGATTGCATATATTTATTTTAATCTTGAATACTTCTAATTACCTGGCCGTTTTTTCTCAATTATTTTGGAACTTCAATAATAACAAAAGTAAAAGGACCGTGGATGAAATACGCAAATGTGGATTTTCTATGTAGTCGTCCAATTGTTATTCGGTGTTGATTGCATTTGCTCTAACTCGTGGAAAATTTAATATTTTGGGTTCAAGATAATACAAAAAGAAGCCCATTTAGCTTCAAAAATTATTGCATTTAGAGATATAAATCAAGTTTTCATTTTCTTGTGAAGCGAAATTAAATATTTAAAAATGCAGGGAACATTGAATCAAATCCAAATTTCATTTTCAAAATCTAGATATTTGTAAACCATGTTCTTTCGCAAATGTTACGATAGGAGTTAGCAAATTATATTTTCACCCATTGTTAGAAAATGTTAAGTATTTTACAACGAAATATAAAGAGAGATCAATAAGCAATTTATCTGTTTCCTCATTTGCTCATAAGTTTTTAAAGTGTAGAGATTTGGTGTTTGTTCTAAGTAAATTCCCATTCTGCAGAACAATCTTTTACACGATTTCATATTTTAACCACTTTTCTGTTAATTGTTAGCAGAAAAAAAAAAAAAAAAAAAAAAAAACCCCGTGGGATTTTAGTTAGGGATATTTTTGGAATATCAATGGAACTTTGGTTTTCCTCCATCATTCCAGGTGTTGTGTCAGTTGTGGTTGCGACATTCACACGTTTATCATGAGGCAATTCCAATCTGTTCGTTACTTCATCAAACACACTCGTTACCACAGATATTCGAATAGTGGCAGTAGCATGGATGTTTGTTGGTGGTTCGGAATCCACGTTAAACTGTAGGTTTCGGTTTAATTAGCCCAAACTGTGCACAAAATGACCATAGTGCGACCAAACAAACATCGATACCATGAATTATTTGGACAAGAACTATTTGGTTTAATAACACTTTCCTCCAATTTAAGTCCCGTCGGAACATTTTAATTTCCGTAGACACATCAAGTACAAAACTGAAAGCTGAATTGTTTTTCGAATCACACATCTTAATATTTTCACTATTTTTTATTAAGTTAATCAATACGACTCTCAATTGTACGAAGTTGCATAGAAACCTATGCGATCAATCTATGCAATTCTATATTATCTGGATGCAAGACTAGCCATTTCTTTAAAGTTTCATTTAATAAATTCCCCTGCTTCATAAGACGCAAGTAATATTACAAATTATTAACTAGCTTCTTAGGCTCTGTGATCCACGTGACTAAAAAGACACAAGAGAACTAGTTGCTTATGCTGATTACAAATAACTTTGTTATAATTTTGATCAAGACTTTGTTGCCTATAATAAGTCTTCCCGTTTGCAATTTTGAAATGAGGGAATATTGTGATGAAAAATAGGCCAAAAATTCAAAATGTTGACTTACATTGCTAAATTTGTAGTTTACAAATAAAACGTAACGTCTTTTCATTATTGTCAACAAAAGCAAATTTATTTACCAATTCCTCTTTCATGATTCTAATTTCTTGTTCGTTTTTATTATTTCAATTCCTTCTATTAGCTCACACTCTCCCTATATATATCTTGTTCAAATTTTCAACCGTTCATAAAAAACTTTTTATTCATCCACTCAAGTTCAAATACATTTTTTTTTTGAACTTGTAGTGGATGACGCTGGATGTTGATACTGTTTTTTAAAATATTAATTCATTCATTAACTTTAATTCATTAATTTTAGTTTTTTTTTAGATTTAAGTTGCATAAGTCTACCAATAGATGGCGGCAGATAAACTTAAAAAAATGAATGAAAATTATTTATAAAGAACTTTCTGCATTATAGTATAAAAAAAGTAGGAATTGACTTACAATTTTTTTTTTATATTACTTGTTTTCAATGATCATGCTAAAGAATAAAATTCTAAAATTGACATTAAACAAATAAATTAAAGAATTAATTTATTAATTCGAATTATATATTAATTTAACAATTTAAATTATTAAATCAAAAAAAATATTCATATGCAAATTTTCATTCCTTAGAAAAAATTTGCTACATATCTGTCGAATATAAAAGCGTATGAAAGTATTGGCTACATTACGAGTAATATTTCAAGTTATTAGGCTACCTAACTATTAACATTTTCTCAACATAACGTCAAATTGAACTTCCCAACATAAATTACTCAAATTAAGTGCTATTCTAATGCTTCAACGAAACGTAGTTTCTTCAAATGAATTTTGTAAAGGAACATCAGCCAACAGTTACAAAATTACAGAAAGTCTTGTAATTCAACTTTTTAATAGTACGAATTTCCTAAAGATATAAATTTGTTGCCGTGAGAAAAAATAAACCCTGGAATTATGGTGAAATACGAAGAAACTTATTCAAGAAAGAAATGCCAACTTGGCATAGTTTTAATTTTTTAAAATGACTACAAAATTAATTACCAGTCAAGTATTCTAGACTTTCGTCGGATAAATAAAAGTTTTAATTTAAGGTAGCAAATTTTAAAGTTTATTTACCAAAAATCTTTTTTGTTGTAATCCACTCATTGGAAGATGATCGCCTGTATACAAAATAAATCCATCTGTAAAACTTTGCTACATAGAAAGTGCTACTATGTGAAAAACGGATAGCTTTTTTTCAATTCCTTCTATTAGCTCACACTCTTCCTGTATATATCTTGTTCAAATTTTCAATCGTTCATAAAATACTTTTTATTCATCCACTCAAGTTCAAATACATTTTTTTTTCAACTTGTAGTAGGCGACATTTGATGCTAATACAGTTCTCAAATGTTAATTCAGTAATTAAGTTTAATTAATTTTAGTTTTAAGTAGCATGTATCTAGACAATAGATGGCGCCAGATAAACTTAAAAAAAAAATGAATGAAAATTTATAGAGGCCTTTCTGCAATGTAGTGAAAAAAAGTAGGAATTGACTTTAAATTTTTTTTTTTTTATATTACTTGTTTATTATTACTTTTACTCTGATGCACTACTTGCCGTACTCACTTTCATTTCCTAGTACGAAAGCTACCGTAATTTTCAAGCCATATTGTTGTGTCGAATAAAATTAAGATTTTTTCCGAGCAAAGATTTATCATTAAATTAGCCCTTTCCATTCCATTCAGTAGGATTTATCCTTAGTAGAACCAATAAAATTAATGTGATGAGATATCATGATTAACAACAAAAACAAGAGATATAAATGCAAGAATTTATTTAGACTTTAAAATATAAAAACCAATACATAAAAATAAAATTCTGCTTAACAAAAGTATAGCAATGCCATTAATAATGAATATACACACTCAAGTAATTTCATTCATAAGATTTTTTCCACAGTTTAAGAATCTTTCACTTCGAGTCTTTCCAATCGTTGAAAAAGTCGATTCAGATCATATGGACTGAACCGGTATCTCGTTTCACATACGAGATAGTGTAGACGGAATAAGTTAGAATATTTTCCAATGATCCTTGGGAAATGAGGCCGTCTAAAATTCATCTCCAGTAGAACAGCTCTTCTGAGACATTGAGTTAAAATCAACAAACAATCTGCAATAGACATATAAGCATCCACACCAAAGAGAAACCATATCTTATGAAAATTACAGATTGGTTATAAATGGGTTTAAGAACCCAATTTTTCTGAATGAAATTGTCCAGTATTTAAGGCGGGAGGCTTGAAATAGCAAAACAAATATGCAAACACTATTGACGTATCAGCCAATAATCGAATGTTTGTTAATTTGCATAATGTAGCGTTTGGGAAATAAAATAAAAACAGACCAATGGAAGAGTAGTTGGTTTATAATACTAAGTACTATAGTACTTTCAGTCATGAATTGAATATTGCAAAAATAATATTAGTGAATGTGTCAATAAAAACTAAGAATTGACAAAAATATAGGCATTTGAATTACTAGAAATATTGATAAGATTACTAAAATTAAAATTTTAAGATTACTCTTAACTATACACCACAAAAGAAAAGTTGTACCCAGGAAGGACCATAAAGCGTATAATATACAACATCACATTGTTCTATCATAATTTGAAAAGAACACTCTCAAGAGGGTTATCGGAACGTCTTGCAGGCTTATGGATTTATCGTGGAGAATCACAAGATCCCGGTTCGGCATCACTTGTCAGGTTCGAACCAATATTTTACAATCCACTTCGGTCATAATGCAAGATTTTTGTAATATAGGATTCTTGGTATTTCGAGCTCTAGTTAGTCTTTCAAAACATTATTTGATAGAACGTTTTGCTTCCATTGAAAATTAGAGATCGTCATGTTTTGCACCTGTATAAATCTAACTTGAAAAAATGTTTTAATTGTAACTACCAAGTATGGAAATTAGAAGAACACTTAAATGTTTCTTTGCAATATATAAAGGAAAGCTTGCTGGTTTGAATAGAATTTATTGTTTATTATTGTTTATTATTATTGTTTATTAGAATTTATTGTTTTATTGCTGGTTTATGAATAGAAAAATAAAATAAAGGAAAGTTGTGGCCTTATGAAAGGAAGGAACTGTCCAACATTTGCGTGTTGTATGGGAGGAAATCCTATCAGGCATTCTAACCCAGGCTACTCATTTATGAAAGCAATGATTATAACTGCAATCCGATGCGAACTTGAACATTTCTGCATGCTAGTTGCACACTCCCATTATCATTGTAAATCTATTATTTCTCTTTTACATTAGCTATTCTTTTCTCTAGGGCTGTTTAGGTCCCTACAACTTAGAAAAGTAAGAATGGAACATCTATGGGCGTGTGAACTCTGAACATTCCACTGACTATTGCTGAGGGAAGGTTGATGCCTCTGGGAGGATTTTGAGAAAGTAACTGTCCCTGCATTTGCTTATCACATCGGAAAAAAACCGGAAATGTATATATATATATATAGGAGCATTATTGCGGGAGGTTCAATCTCCTGGCGGCATTTTTGTAGACAATGTTTCATAAAACGAGGAGTCTCGATAGCAGTAATGTTCAGCCTCTTGCCTCATTAGTTTATGTGGTGGGAGTTTTTCAGGGTTTTCTCCCCTACGATACGCTCATACAGAATAGCTTCCCCTAAAAGTCCCCCAGTAAAGCACTGGTCTCCTTCTTCAGTGGAGCCAAGTCTGTCTTCTATCTACAGGTGCTCCATCACAACAGAAGTAGCCGTTCATTCCCAATTTCATCGAACCCTACGGGTTCTTAGACTTGGTCTAGATGTTGCTGTCTAGCAAGTGGGACAAATATATATATATATTCATCTAGATATTATTGACATTTTTTTTGTTAAACTTATTACTCTTTTCTTGTATTTTTGCACTCAATCAATCACTACATAGGATAGGATTAACTTTAGAACAGTATCATTAAGTTCATTGCATGATGAGTTATGCAACATTTTTGCAAGTAAATGTGATATATATTAGATATTCTTTTAATTAGTGTTTTCGTACAGTAAAAAAAAAAATCACATTTTCGACAATCGCTGCAGAAATTCCGTAGTAAAAACAGGAGAATCAATGTATTTCATAAGATCTAGAGCACTTTACGACTTTACATATTAATAGAGATTTTTGTGAACATCGATTAAGAAAAAAGAATTTATGAAAATTATTATCATGTGTTGAACATGGTGTTATCGTGGTTAGGGGTCTGTGACGTTATCTGAAATGAGGGTCTAGCAAATAAAACTCCATTGCAAATTTTGGCGGAAAATTGTAGTTTGGGCCCCTTAACTCTTGAAATGATTCATGAATAACGTTAATCTTAAGGAATTTTCTGGAGAATTTGGCTTTTGCTTGAAGTGTCTTGTAGTATGGTTTTTGAATCACTTTTCATGTTTTGTGTTGGAATTTTAAACATTTGTATATCCAATGGCTATAAGTACTCGCAGAGCATAGATCAATTCCTTCTTCTTGAAGTTTCGTATATATCCTTTTGGCATTTTCCGGTGCCTATTGAGCTGTATAGTGCTTGTTATTGTATTTGGAATACTACATTCTTCATTTAAGCCTAGAATTTTCAAACTTTAGTATATTCTTTTGGGTATTGTATGTGATAACGTTTCTTGTAGAATTGGAATACTTCATTCTTCATTTACGACAACATTTATCATACTTTTGTATAATCTTTTAGAGATTCTTGAACGATTCATTCTTCATGAAGTTCTTAACCTATTCAGCATTGCTATATTCATGCGGCTATTGAATTTGCCCATTCTTGTAGTATTCCACTCAATTGCTTCATATATCGCTTGCATTATTAAACATTGTTATATTCCTGGGTTTATTCATCCGTTCTCAAATGTTCACACATGATAAGTTGAAATTTGCCGAGTAGATTTCAGTTTTTTATGTTTTATTTATTTTTGTTTACTTTTCTGACTAAAGATACAGCTTTTTGACTAAAGATACAGATTTGCCCATTCTTGCAGTACTCCTATCAATTATATCGCTTACATTATTAAACATTGTTATATTCCTGAGTTTATTCATCCGTTTACAAATGTTCACACATGATAAGTTGAAATTTGCCGAGCATATTTCAGTTTTTAATGTTTTATTTATTTTTGTTTACTTTTCTGACTAAAGATACAGATTTGCCCATTCTTGCAGTATTCCTATCAATTATATCGCTTACATTATTAAACATTGTTATATTCCTGAGTTTATTGATCCGTTCTGAAATGTTCACACATGATAAGTTGAAATTTGCCGAGCAGATTTCAGTTTTTTACGTTTTATTTATTTTTGTTTACTTTTCTGACTAAAGATACAGATTTGCCCATTCTCGTAGTATTCCAATGAGTTATATCGCTTACATTATTAAACATTGTTATATTGGTGAGTTTATTCATCCGTTCTCGGATGTTCGCACATGATAAGTTGAAATTTGCCGAGCAGATTTCAGTTTTTTACGTTTTATTTATTTTTGTCTACTTTTCTGACTAAAGATACAGATTTGCCCATTCTTGCAGTATTAATATCAATTATATCGCTTACATTATTAAACACTGTCATATTCTTCAGTTTATTCATCCGTTCTCAAATGTTCACACATGATAAGTTGAAATTTGCCGAGCAGATTTCAGTTTTTAATGTTTTATTTATTTTTGTTTACTTTTCTGACAAAAGATACAGATTTGCTCATTCTTGCAGTATTCCTATCAATTATATCGCTTACATTATTAAACATTGTTATATTCCTGAGTTTATTGATCCGTTTTGAAATGTTCACACACGATAAGTTGAAATTTCCCGAGCAGATTTCAGTTTTTTATGTTTTATTTATTTTTGTTTACTTTTCTGACTAAAGATACAGATTTGCCCATTCTCGTAGCATTCCAATGAGTTATATCGCTTACATTATTAAACATTGTTATATTGGTGAGTTTATTCATCCGTTCTCGGATGTTCGCACATGATAAGTTGAAATTTGCCGAGTAGATTTCAGTTTTTTATGTTTTATTTATTTTTGTTTACTTTTCTGACTAAAGATACAGATTTGCCCATTCTCGTAGTATTCCAATGAGTTATATCGCTTACATTATTAAACATTGTCATATTCTTCAGTTTATTCATCCGTTCTCAAATGTTCACACATGATAAGTTGAAATTTGCCGAGCAGATTTCAGTTTTTTATGTTTTATTTATTTTTGTTTACTTTTCTGACTAAAGATACAGATTTGCCCATTCTTGCAGTATTCCTATCAATTATATCGCTTACATTATTAAACATTGTCATATTCTTCAGTTTATTCATCCGTTCTCAAATGTTCACACATGATAAGTTGAAATTTGCCGAGCAGATTTCAGTTTTTAATGTTTTATTTATTTTTGTTTACTTTTCTGACAAAAGATACAGATTTGCTCATTCTTGCAGTATTCCTATCAATTAAATCGCTTACATTATTAAACATTGTTATATTCCTGAGTTTATTGATCCGTTCTGATATGTTCACACATGATAAGTTGAAATTTGCCGAGCAGATTTCAGTTTTTTATGTTTTATTTATTTTTGTTTACTTTTCTGACTAAAGATACAGATTTGCCCATTCTCGTAGTATTCCAATGAGTTATATCGCTTACATTATTAAACATTGTTATATTGGTGAGTTTATTCATCCGTTCTCAAATGTTCGCACATGATAAGTTGAAATTTGCCGAGCAGATTTCAGTTTTTTATGTTTTATTTATTTTTGTTTACTTTTCTGACTAAAGATACAGCTTTTTGACTAAAGAGCCAGATTTGCCCATTCTTGCAGTATTCCTATCAATTATATCGCTTACATTATTAAACATTGTTATATTCCTGAGTTTATTCATCCGTTCTCAAATGTTCACACATGATACGTTGAAATTTGCCGAGCAGATTTCAGTTTTTATGTTTTTGTTTACTTTTCTGATTAAAGATACAGCTTTTTGACTAAAGATACAGATTTGCCCATTCTTGCAGTATTCCTATCAATTATATCGCTTACATTATTAAATATTGTTATATTCCTGAGTTTATTCATCCGTTCTCAAATGTTCACACATGATACGTTGAAATTTGCCGAGCAGATTTCATTTTTTATGTTTTATTTATTTTTGTTTACTTTTCTGACTAAAGATACAGCTTTTTGACTAAAGATACAGATTTGCCCATTCTTGCAGTATTCCAATCAATTATACCGCTTACATTATTAAACATTGTTATATTCGTGAGTTTATTCATCCGTTCTCAAATGCTCACACATGATAAGTTGAAATTTGCCGAGCAGATTTCAGTTTTTTGTTTTATTTTTTTTTTGTAATTTTTTTTGTCTAAAGATACAGCTTCATAACTTCATTAGGCATTCTTACGTTCATTGAATTTTATTTATTTGTCATTTGGTTTGTCATCGTAATAAATTTTAAAAATTGTAGGCAGACTTTATGGACACCCTGCATATAACGTCATCTAAATTACACATCATGTTGTTGTTATATGTTATTGCCTTCATATGTAAATATAATACTTGATTGTCGTGAATCGGTTTCTTTTAAATTATCACATAAATCATAAGAACGTGGCTTAAAAAAAACACGAGTTTTTCCGTTTCTTGAAATTAATTTGAAAAAGTTTCTTAAAAAAGTCTTTTAAAATGAAATAAAAATAATTTCTTGTTTTAAAATCTAAGTTTAATAATTTACATTGAAAAAATAAAACTATGTTATTCATCTATTATAAGATTTTAATGGCAACATTTTTTTTAAGTAACCTCGTTTTATGAACGTGATCTAATTTAATAAATATTTAAATTTTAAAATTATAAAGAGATTAAACTTTGATCCTCTTTATCAATAAATTTATTATCTGCAAATGTAAACCACAAGGAAAAATTTAACGACATGTATTTGTGTACATGTGTTTCATACTTTGTAATCAGTTTTGAGAGAATAACGCCAAAATGCCGCCAAATTTGGGATAACAAACAATCTAAAGTTGACCCTATTCATATGTCAAGTTATCTAAGACATACAGTTTGGCCTCATTTTTGGAAATAGCGTGATCCAGGAAAGTCATCAGAAATCTTCACACAGATGAAGATTGAGCTGTGCTAACATTTTATTCATATGTACTTCCATGAAACTCTTCACAGACCACTCTTTCTTATGCATTCTAGAATGATTAATAGAAGTATACGACTAGATCTTAATTATATTTGACGCACCTCTTATAAATACACCTTTGGTTAAAATCTAGAATCCTGTACCCTTTCTGCCAAATACAACGCTAAGTTGGCAAGTTGGTAAGTAATCATAGAAATTAATCAGCCAGGTAGTTTGCGCGGTAAAAGGATATTACGCCAAAATCCTTCAATGAGAAAGAATATATATTTAAAAGAATGTATATTTATGTTCTTATTTACTTCAAATAAAAATTCTGCAACTAATTATCGAAATAATAATAAAATAGTCATTATATTGTTCGGAAAATGAAGCTACGAATTCCTCAAATTATAGTATTGCAACCCTAAAGAAGTTGGCGGAAAATTGGAAAAATATTCAGGGTTGCAAGATTGGAGACCTCCTCAGGGGTACAGTATTCTAGATTTTAACCACACCTTTCTTTTACAAGTGTACATACCTGTCTTCAGCGCACTACATGTGAAACTTCTATGTCATTGGATATTGTGATAAAGTGATAGAGGTCACAATAATGACGTGCACAATTGGTAAAAATATTTCACCATTAAGTCAGTACATAATGCCATCTTTTGAACAGATCAGCAGATATAGAAACATATTGATGTTTTGGAAATTTGGTCTTGCGAATGTGAAAATGTTGACTACCAAATCAATGATAATTCAAGTGACAAAGTGATTTAACATGCACATTTTTTCAACCTAATCGCAATTGAATGTTATGACATAAATTATTCTCATTGACTGTGATTGTGATGTTCATGCGAATTAAAGTTTCTCCATAAGATCTTAGCTCAGAATACAGCTCAATGTCACAAAGCTACAGAAAATGTTATAAAAATACCAAGCTAAACTTATTTCTGCTGTCGAAGATTCTCTAAATGCTTTTATTTTTAAAATGACTTCTATGCCCTCTGAAAGGAACGTTTAAATAAAAAGAAAACAGTATTTATTTCAAATGACGATTAACAATAAACACAAATGTTTGAAAACTTTTTACGAAAGGCTGCATTCAACTATGGTCAGTTGCATATAATAATATTTTTGAATGGTATGCTGATATGTAAGTATATCCAATTTAATTGTGAAATTTTTACACTTAGTTTCTGGCATATACGTATAAATATTCTGTGTGTTTTTGTATTATATATTTCTATATATAGATATGGATATGTACATAGGTAGATAAATTCTCAGAAATAATAATAATAAATTGCAACAATGCAATCCATAACAATACAGTAGATTTGATTATTTAATAACAATGTAAACAAAACAAAGACGAAAGGTATTGTTAAGGTACAGCATTGTTTTATGCACTTTCTGTTGCAATTCACATTGCGTTCGTGGCCATTTGAGCGAACAGTGATTATTTTGATTGCGATTCGATATATATTGATTTCTTCTGCAAAAAAGCGGATAACTTGTGTGATATTGTCACTTTATCGTCTCTTCTGAAGAGGCAAAAGATTTATTGATTTCTGTTGGATATTTCAAACGGATTGATGATGGATTTTATTGAGGAAGGAAAACTGTTGTTGGGAAAAGTCAGTTTCACTATACTGACTGTGATGTTCTTTATGGATTGGTTTGCAATGGATTTGATTGAAGTCACTGGTATGGCTTTGCTAATTGGATTTATTGGTAAAAAGATGAAAGATTTTGGCTATGACTGGACTGACTATGATTGGAACCAGAAAGATCCCTTTGAAGTCGAACTACTTGGATACGGATGTATTGTGCTCATCGTATATTGGCACTTTTTCATGATTTTTATTCGTTGGCAGCCGATTTTTACCCTCCTTATAACTGGAGTTTTAGCAGAGACTTTTAGAGTCCACTTCAACTCTTGGGATGTTATCAAAGCTAAGCTAAGCTTCTTAAAAAATTAATATTTCAAGAAGCATTTAACAATATGAAAATAGTGGAACTACATATCAAGAAAACCTGACTGTAATTACAAATGAATGAAAAAGCATCAAATTAGTTGTATTATTTGATCATTCTACACCAAGCAATTAAAAAAATAGTTTATATTCTTCCATGCAAAGTATCTGATTATCACTGCCATCCAAAAGAGGATTAGGGCTACTGGCGACACCTCTATAAAAAAAGCGCATCGAGATTTCTACCTCAAGGGTGATGTGGAAACGAAATCATGCATCATGTATTGAATCTAAATAGCTTTTATTTTGCATCATAATTCATAAATATTTTCATTATTATATAAATTTAAGAATGTTTTTTAAGGTTTTCGCGATGTAGTTGATATGTGTTGTTTAATTTTTACTTGAATTTCAATATAAACTGATAGTCAAATATTAATTGAGAAATTTTTGGCCCTCCTTTAACCCTTTGCACTCGAAGTTTTTTTTCATTCGTATTACCAGCAACTCGAAGCGATTTTATTGAAAAGATCCTATTCACATGTAAGTTTGATATACGCATTAAAAGAAACGCATTATTTATATTGTCATTTGCATTGTCTCCGTAGCGGAGCCCTCGAGATTGAAGACAAATTTTAAATGGCTCCGCTCCGGAGCCCTCGAGTGCAAAGGGCTAATAAACAAATTAATGTATTCTTTCGCCAAATGTTTAAAATTTTAAACTTATCTTTTCTCTGATGGATCAAGCAATTTTTTTAGCGAAAGACGGAAGTTAACGGAAAGAGATTTAAATGACATCAAATATTGCTATAATATAATCTAATACACTATCGGTGACAAAATATTTTGAGCTGATCATTTTCTAATTTTGATATCTGCATTTTATGCATGTTCTAAAGTAGTAAGACATTTTAAAAAAAATAAATACATAAATTTAGCAATTTTTGATATTTGTGGAGTATTAAATTGTATTTTTACCTGGATATAGACCAATGTACATTATTGTTAGTTAAATTCAACGTAAATTATTATTTTGTCAATTTTCATAATACTTACGATCACAGTATTTCTTGAAACTCTCTCTTATAAAATTTACTTCAAAAGACAATGATTCCCAAAATATTCCGATAAAAAAAAAAGAAAAATTGCTTTGTTACGCAGCAGATATTTTTTAAGCACGTATGTAAAATTAAAATTTTAAATTTGGGGGAGGTACTCTGCGAAATAAAATCTAATACAATAGCTCATCCACGTTTTAAGGAAAACATTGGAAGACTATGAAAAACTGAGGTACATTGATACATTGACATAAATTGAGAAAAATTGTGATAGGGAAATTTCTATTGATTGGAATTTAATGAAATTTGGCAAGAACATTCATCAAACGGGAATTCACAAAGCATGAAAGGAAAACAACAAACTCGTTTTCTATGTTGAAAATACAAAATTTAAACAAACCAAAAAATCGTAGTACAATGTGTGTTTAGCTTCAATATGGAGTGAAATCACCTTTGATAGCTATATAGGTATGACAGATATATTCAGTGCTCAAAATGAAGATGTTTATTAACTCATTTAGCAGTTGAAAATTGAAATTGTTCTATTTAAATTTTCATTTTCTCTTTTGATCTGTCGATGTAGTTTTTGCCGTTCAACGTTTTCATTCTTTGGTTTGTTAAATGATTATCAGTTTCATTGCTTTCATTGCTGCAACCTACGCACACATCGGAATTTTGAACAATTTCTTCCTTTTTTAGTACCCATAAAATATATGGGTATTGTTTTGAGGTGAGAATGTCAGTGATGGCTTAGATCACTTTAATTTTTTTTTTAAATTTTCTGTATAAATTAATTATTTAATACACTATATAATTAATTATTTCATATTGTTTTTTTTAATTTCTTCCATGAGTTATTAATTAAATAATTAAATAATGTAAAATTTTCTTTTCTTTTCTTTTTGAGTAATTATTAAATAATTTTATAGGTAACCTATCTTCGGCCCAACAGATTATTATAATTATTATTGTTTTTGTTATCCTCATGTTACACTTCAGTTATTCCTTTTGTACCAAAATATCTTCTGTGCATTGGTTTTGATATTGATAACTTTGGTCATCTCTTTAGACAATATGTTGAGTCCTTGTGTTCTTACATTTATAATTATGACGCATTTCAAATACGGTAGTTTTTACGGGTAGAATTTTTATAAAAATCTGACTATGAGGTAATTAGAGATTTTTGTAATGGCATTTTTGGTATGATGGTTTTGTTACACACTTTGCGTTTAACGAATACCAATAGTATTTTCACTCGTGCATGGGAGTATTTCTAATTAACTCCTTGTCAATTTTAGTTTGATTTTTGTGTTCATTTATTGTGTGTGCTGTGTTCTTTATATAATAGAATCCCTTCTGGTTTAGAGCTGGAAGTGCTAGCTAAGTGTGCATAAAACACTGGATTCTATATCGCACATAACGCAATTTCCAGTCTTTGTTTTGAAAACAGAGTAGTTTTGGTGGAGATTATGACATAACATCTCGCATCAGCGTCTGATTGAAGGATTAAAGAGTTTCTAGTTGAAGTATTTTGGGTTTTCCAAAATATTTCGAAAAATTGTAAAGTATTTATCCTTTTGTGTAGAATGATGTTGCTATATGGCACAAGGGCCAGTTTTGCCGACAATGTTCCAAACAATTGGTAGCAGTATTTCAAGAAGTTGACTGATACAAGGGATTAACAGGTAAAATTAATTAAAATCATTCTCTTTACACGAATTCCTGAAGGTAATAAGTCGTAACAATTTGGCACAAAAATGATGATATCTGTATTCTCGACAACGAATCGAAAAGAGAAGGCAAAAGAATGAAGTTAATGATTACAGGTTCGTAACAGAATTGTAACATCTATATATACTACCCTCCAACTACTCTCCTGTGTGAATCTGGACTCGTCTGTAAAGAGCACAGGAGCCCATCGCTGTCTGGTCCAGGAAACGTGTTCTCTTGGTCAAGATATGTGGGGCAACGGCAACGGACATTTCTTCAAGGAGTACCTCTGCAACAAAACTGTCACTAAAACTCCATATCATAAGTTAAAATTAAGGAATTAAGAATAAAAATCAGCATTAAAGTTAAAATTAATTTAACATGATAATAATTACTAGAGTAATAACTCTGGAAAATAAAGGTAATAATAATAATTAAATAAAAGATAGAATTTATGTAAAAATTAAAAATAAAGATTTAAAAAAAAAATGATTAAGAGTGAACAAATAATTAGGGGTCCATTGCACATGCCGTTTTAAAGTACTAAAGAAACTCAGTTAAATTTACTAGAGATAAATATGACCAGTGATTAATTTTAAAGCTAAACAAGAGTCATCTTAAACAAAATTAAAAATAAAGAACTTAAAAGTTAAAAATTAAATAAACAATTAAAAAGACACTTACTGGATACAGCAGACGATGAGAACGACATAAGTGTGACACAGGTTTTGTGAAGTGTGGCAAACCACCAATTATCAGGTTGTAAAAGGGAAAACTATCGTGCAACGTTCCCCGGGGGGATAGTTTTGCGGTCGCTTTCTGGTTCTATTAATAGCTTCTCGGGTTCGAAACGAAGTGCTTCACACAAGCAGTCTAATGGACCCTCCGTCTTTTGACTGAGGGGAATGAATAGAATTCGTGGTAAAAGATGGCTCGAGGCCTTTTTTGAGAGCTGCGTTCTGCTGGATCGTATGCAGGAATTGCCTGAAGTAGTTCGTTTCGAATCTGAGGGCATTTTGTGAAAAAGTTTTTGCAGTAATTTTTGATATAGTCAAGAATTGGTTCTACTTGGAGATCATTGTGAATTCCTTTCCGTCGAACAAACCAGGGTGCATTGACGAAGTCGCTTAGTCTTTTGTTTTGATAGACTTGCAGCTTTCTCAGATTGCTCATGGAAGTAGTTGCCCATATGGGACAGCCGTACGTGAGAATTGGTCTCAGAATAGAGGTGTAAATAAGTACTTTTAGTCTAATTGGGAGTCGGCTTTGCCTAGAAATTAGTTGATTCATTTGTTTGCTGATAGCTGTTGTTTTTGCCGTAGCTTTGAGTTGAAGGTTAAAATTTAGTTGCGAGTCCAGTATGATGCCAAGATATTTATAATTATCAACCCAATTTATTGGTTGTCCGTAAATTAGTAGATTTCGTGGATTTTCGAAACGTTTTCTGGTGAAAAGAATGCTCGCACATTTATTCGTGTTAATTTTTACTCTCCAATTGGTAAGCCAGTTTTCGAGTTTGTAGCATTGTTTTTGAAGTCTGTTCACTATGATGTTTGTTTGTTTGTGTGTGGTAGCAATGGCGGTGTCGTCAGCGTAGGTAGCTAAATGACAGTTGTCAGCCGGAGGTAGATCATTGAAATAGTGGAGAAAGATAATTGGACCGATAAGAGAACCTTGAGGTACGCCACTGAGAATTGGCCTGGGAGAAGAAATATATTTTCCACTCGTACTCTGAAGCTGCGCTGAGAGAGATACGAGTTGAGAAGCTTGATAAGCTGAGCAGGGAAACCCATCAGGATTAATTTGGAGATGAGACCATTGTGCCAAATCTTATCAAAAGCTTTGGCAATGTCCAGGAAAAGTATACCCGTGGATTCGCGATTGTTAAAGCCTTCTTGAATCAGTTCAGTGACTCGAAGGAGCTGGTGAGTAGTAGAGATGTTTTTCCTGAACCCAAATTGTTCAGGAAAAATTAGGTTGTGATCTTCGGAGAACTGATTCAGGCGTTTAAGTATCGCATATTCGTATACTTTGCTGAGGCTACTGAGTAGCGAAATTGGACGGAAATTACTTGGAAGAGAGGTATCCGATTTTGGTTTTGGGATCGGAACCACCACGGCTATTTTCCAGCAGTTTGGAAAGTGACTTTTCTCCATCATAAAATTCATGATGTAGGTGAGATAAAGCACTAATTTAAAAGGAAGATACTTAATCATCTTGTTGGAGATTTGATCTAGACCTGGTGCTTTCTTGTTATCAAGAGTTTTGATGTAATTCCAAGTTTCAAGAATTTGGATGGGAGGCAGATTATTTGTATGTGCGGTTTGTAGGAATTCGTTTACTGTGTTATTAACTGTGTCAGAGAGTGCTCTATTCTCTATATCGTGATTTGGCTCGAATTGGTTTTTTAGGCTGTCGGCTATAACTTCGGCTTTCTCCTGAGAAGTTAAAGCCATAACACCGCTTGGGCCAGTTAAGGGCGGAATGTAACTGTGTGGTTTCCTAAGAGCAGAGGTTTTCCTCCAAAGAGTGTTTGATTCCGGCGTAAGTGCCTGTATGTTTCGATCCCTTCTTTTGTTAACATAGGATCTAATGGTGTCTTTTATATCGTCTTTCAATCTATAAAAATTTCTGAGGTCCTCTGGGTGTCTGGTTCTTTGCCATGTTTTCCTAGCGTGATTTCTACTTTTGATTAACTTTTTAATATACGTAGGAAGTTGGAGGTTATGAGTAGTAAATTTCGGCTTCGAGCTATTTCGTAGTGCTTCCTTCATCGTTTCAACTACGTTAGAGAGTGCGGTATCCGCGTCCGCCGGGTTGCTTAAATTCAGCGGGGGGAGTGGTTTAGCTTGGAGAAGGTAGCGAAAGTCGTCCCAATTGGTTAAGAGCTGCTGAGGGAGTTTCAAGTTTGAAGTGTTTGTTTCGATTTCTAAAATGACCGGAAAATGATCGGAACTGAGTTCGTTTAATACACTGATATTGTAGTTAAATGGGATGTTTTTGAAAATTGCTAGATCTAGTGTGCTGTAGACGTTTTTATAATAGTCTACTTTAGTAGGAACGGTGGGAGCTATAAGCTTAAGTTCAGTTCTGCTATTAATGAATCTGTGAAGTAAATTACCAGAATGGTTTGGGTTACCAACGTTCCATTGTGAGTGTCGTGCATTGAAATCCCCAGCAACTATGACATTCGCACCTATGGAGAGAATTTGGCTGAGATGACTAGTGGAGAGAATTTTGCGGACTCCCGCGCTTGAGCATTGCGAATAGTAACTGACTATTTTGAGAGGCGGATTATTTTTTAATTTTATTTCAATTGCTGTTGCATCGACTCCTTGGTAATAAGGGAGTGGAAAGTGATGATGGTCGATGTTATTTTTGACATATATACACGTTC
This sequence comes from Caerostris darwini, assembly GCA_021605075.1. Taxonomy (NCBI): domain Eukaryota; kingdom Metazoa; phylum Arthropoda; class Arachnida; order Araneae; family Araneidae; genus Caerostris; species Caerostris darwini. The sequence continues at coordinate 442,866 of BPLQ01001709.1, read as the reverse complement.
CTCCACCCGGACGTGACGCAGTGATGTTATTTCGATCAGTTCGGTAAACGCGGTAATTGGGTACTAAAGGGGTAGAATCCCCCGGGACTAGGAAAGTTTCCTGCACCAAAAAGACGTCAAAGTTCTTTTCTGAGAGAAATTCTCTGGATTCGTGCTGTCTTGATCTGAGGGAACTTGCGTTCCAGGTCCCAATTGAGATAGCGTGCAAGTTGGAATTAAATTTTAACAGCTAGTTTGCAATAGCTTTCGAAGATTACGAGAGCTTGATCGACACCTGAGGGTACTTGCTTGAGTTGCGGTAGGCAGTTTTTAAAGGCATGTAATAAGAGTGGGCCAACGATGCCCTGATTCATCAGAAGGATTAAACTTTTAATTATTTCGGAGCACGTGGCTCCTTCCTCTTGTGCCGATTTTTCCTGCTTAGGATTGGAATTAGAATTTTGAATTTGGTTTAGTGGTGGAAAGTTTTGATTTGGTTTGTTCGAGATAGCGTCGGCGTATGAAAAGGATGCATTTACCTGTGTCACAGGAGATGGCAGCACTCTTGGTTGTCTAGAGGCGTTGTTCCTAGCGATGGTAGGTGCCTGGTTGGTGTTATTGGGAACTTTGGGCATTGTCGCCAGTTAGCAGCGTGATTCCCGTTACAGTTGCAGCATCTGAGTGGGTGTTCAAGGGGGTAGGTGCAATTTTGAGAGAGGTGTTGTTCCCCGCATTTGACACATTTGGGTGCCATTCTACACACCTCAGAGCTGAGAAAGAAGCCCTGACAGCAAAAGCATTGATTAGGTCCTGGTCGGCCCCTGTATTTTTCGACAGAGATACGCAGTCCTAAGAGGTTCGTGAGATTATAGATTTCGCCGGCGCGAAGAGATTGAATAATCTGAACATAGTAGAGTGGCATCGGCTCTTTGGTTAGGCCTTTCCTTAATTTAGAGATTTTGTGTACCCCGAATCCTAACTCATTAAGTTCAGAGGCGATGTCATTCTCTGGAGTAGAGGCGGGAAGCCCACGAAGCACTACTTTTACTGGCCGCTCGTTACGGAGCATGAAACTCTTATACTCCATCCCTGTGGAGTCGAGGAACCTGATTACGTGTCTGAAGTTGTCTTCAGACTCTACGTTAATTCTGACGAATTGGCCAGAAATCTGAGCTCTAATTGGATCATCTACTTCGGCTCGGAGTATACTTAGCGTATCCCTCCAGTCGCTTCGGCATTTGATAAAAATTGGTGGTATTTTGGGTGGTTTAGGAATCACTACTCGTGCTGCCATCTCTTGGTCGTTCCCAGCGTCCGCTGTATCTGCAAGAGAAGAAAAGACATTATTATTCGACTGGTCTATTAGGTCGGTTTGCTACTACTAGATTGGATAGGAGAGTCGAGTACCTGTGCACGTAGTGCACATCTGCTCAGAATTCAAATATAATAAAAACAGAGTATCACAGAATTAGCAGGAATTAAAAAATTTAAAGCAAGCAGTTAATAGGAGGGAAAGAAGTTAAAAAAAAATAATAATAATAAAAAAATATATATATATATATATATATATACATACACATACACACATATATATTTCATATACATATATACATATACATATATATATAAAAAGGGGGGGCTAGCAAACTAGGAGATGACAATCAAGCAATATCAAAATACATAAATGCCCAATAGAAGCATATAATACGTAAATACATAGTAGACAGACATATAAACACATATATAATGAAAATAAATATGAATTATAAGCATACAACTATACAATCACAAAAATAAAAAACTTTAAGGAGACAGAAAACATACGAACAACATTTGAAACTGAAGATCGGAAGTAAAGTTTGTTACTGCAGGGTAGAGTTTGAAGTTTTCAGAAATGGAATGTTTTTGTTCTTTTGTCTTTTTTAACATAGTTCCGCAGTACACACTGCCAAGGCAGAAGAGAGGACGATAGATTTCTTAGAACTGAAGAGTAGTATTGAAGATAGATCATAGAAGAAATTAGGGAGGCTTGAGGTCGTGATTCCATCCTGTTGTGTAATATGGATAATGGTATTTACCTTCGTTGTGGGCGAAGAATAATTGAGCTTTAATTAAATTATTTTTATGGTTCTTGATATTTAGAAACAACTTTCTTGAAAGCTTCGCAATATGATCGTCTATTGATTCTATTTGTAGGTCATGATGCAGCACGTCATTTCGAATGAACCAGGGAGCTCCCGTAATTATTCTGAGAATTTTATTTTGGATAACTTGGATTTTGTTTCTGTTTGTTTTTGCAGCAAGGCCCCAGATGGGTGCTGCATAAGTCAGGATTGGTCTAAGGACTTGTTTGTATAAAAAGAATTTTGTTTTTTAAAGATAAAGTAGAATATTTTCCTATTAACGGCAAACTAAGATGTAATTTGTTCCAACATTTTGTCTTTACAGTGTGAAGATGTTTCTGAAATGTTAATTTGCTGTCGAGAATTAGGCCAAGATATTTGACTTGATTGACCCATTCTATCGGATCATCAAACAGGAAAATATCTTCATATGGAGATCTAGCATGACCTTTTTTGAAAATGATGGCTTTACTTTTGTCTGTATTGACAGAGATTCTCCATAGTGTAAGCCACTCTTCCAGGGAGTCAAGGAAATTTTGAAGAGTTCTTGTCACGAATCTGACAGTAAGCAGGACCCGCCTTTTTCCTCAGAGGTTCCACTTTAATTCGGAAGTATGAAAGATTTTCCATTAAAAATATTGATTTAGATTTTTCGGACTTTGGTAAGACACCTAAAAATAGAGGCATGTTTCCTTTTCCGGAACGGTGGCGCAGTTGAGTCACGAATTGTACTTCAAATCCCTCGCTCATTAGAAATTCTTCAATTTCCTTAGTTGGAAAATCATTTGGTAAGCCGCGAATAACCACTTTCAATTGTTTCTCTTGAGGAAGAAGGTACGTATGGGACTTGAGTTTCCTTTCATCAGAAATTTCACGGCGGATAACACGGTGGGCTTCAGCAGATGGAGGGAAAATCTTCAGTTTATTTCCAATAACTCTGCCGGTCACTGCTTCATTCGTCAGATGATTGAGGTCCTCTAGGAGTTGTTTTCCATTTACTGGATCATCAACGATGATTGGAGGTATGTAAGCCTTTTTGATAGGTTGATCTGCCTGTTGATCATCGTCATCAACTTGCATTGTTTGGATGCGGGAAGTGACATCTTCTGACATGTTTGAACTATATGACTCCGTGTCGGATGAACTGTAAGCCTGGGGGGTGTTCTTGTATTCAGGGTTAGCTTGACTAAGAGAAATCTCAGAGTCATTTTTGGGTTTTTTTGAAATTACTTCTTTTCTTTTCTTGACCTCTTATTAGGTTTCACTGTAGTCCATTCCTTTTCCGGGACTATTGTACTTGAATTTTTTTCTTGATTGATCGTTGGTAATGCACTGTTCTTTAAGGATGCAATTTTGCATCAGATTAAAATATTTTTTTAGTGAGATCGAATGTTTCCTCAGTTATTTTGGCTGCAGACATATTGTCGTAAAGCTGTTTCAATATGGAGAACTTTGCTCTGCACTGAGCAATAGAAGTGAAATCGTCGATTTGCTGACTAATTGATCAGTATTCAGTTTCATGTTCGTTTGAGTTATCCATGGTCGGTATCCGGTTTAAGGAAGCAGAATTCCTTGACATCATATGAGAGGATGAAATTCCTCCTGGGTTTGGGTCCATGGAGCTAAAAAGCCCCCCTTTAGTATTAATAAAATACTTTTGTTTGTTGCTTTTTAGAACAGTACTTTCAATGCGCTGCGTGGGAGGTCGAAAGGAGGGGAATTTTGCAGTGGATAGTTGGGGTCAATGACCGTTCGCGACGGGGTGGGAGAGCGACGAAAAAGACGTCTTACCTCCTCGAGAGTCGAGACAGGAATGGTCGGTTTGCTGGTTTACCGCAAGACCGCTCGGTAGCCTGGAGGTATGTCGCTTGGGGGGGGGAGGGTGAAACCCTCGCTATGGGTTCCCGTTTCTGCCGCTTGTTTTTTTCGGCGGCTTCCTGCTTCTTCTTTTCATTGTTGATAATGTCCTCTAGAATGTCAATAGTAGGCATCTGGCCGAAGGGTATTCCGGCGCGTGCCGAGATTTCTTCGCACTTTTTGTGCTCTAGGATGGCAAGCGCGTGGCATTGCTTATAACTCTCCGAGTTTTCCTCGAAGGTTCTTAGTTTGTTGGCCAGGTGTGCCATCTTCGTTTTGGCTGGGATAAATTCCCTGATGATTTGTTCATGTTGCAGTATGTAACTGTTCGATGGGAATTCCACTATTGGTGGGTAGGTAGACTGCACTGCAGTCGTGGATTCGGTGTTATTGGCGTCTTTCGCGCTTGTGGTAGTCATTGTTGCTGGTGTTTTCTCGTCGATGTTGGTCACTTTCCTTGCTAGCGAGTTCGGGTTCCTTGCTGGTCCGTGATTCCAATGCTTCCAATATTTCAGAACAATATCTCCAATCAGTTGAGTTGAAAAGCGGTCATCACCTAAGGAGTAAATTCTCCTTTTGTACGAGCCATTATTTTCGTCTGCCTGACTGACTGACTGAACTGTCGTCCATTGAGGGAGACACACAAAACTGGTCGCCTTGCATAGAGACATGAATTGCAAAGACGCTTTTACACCGTACTAGCGGATATTCTTCTCCCAGATGCTACAGAGTGGTCTGCAACAAGTTGCGGCACAGGAATGCTTTTTCTCCTTCGGGCCGAAAGAGCTATAGAATAGTCTTCTGCAGGTGTTGTAGCTCGCGGTCGACCTAGAACATGTCTCCTGGATACAGAAGCTTCGGTTTGATATTGATTCCAGAGATGGTGGACCCCGCTGCGAGACACATTAAGACGCCTAACAGCATCAGGCTGGGACAACCCCATTTCCATCTATCCGACCGACCGCCACTTTAACGAATCGGACAAACGGCTTCTTTTAGACATTGCGGGACCCCACTGCCTATTGTCAACAAATCTGCTAACAAAAGTTGTAAATCGATAAAAGTTACATGCGTAATTACAAAAGCCTGATATTTGCATATTTTTCTCTATACCTGTTCTTTTCTATAAAAAAAAGCGGTAGCTATCATTTTTGCATACATTTGCGTAAAGTTCGTGTTTATCATTTATATAAACTATAAATTTTATTGTTACTGACATTTTTTTTATAGTGAGCTTCGAAAACCATGTTGTTCCTTAATTTTTGGAGGCCAGTGTATATCAAACGAAAATGTGTCTTTGAGGGGAGTTATTTTCTTAAGTCTTCCAAGGAAACATCTCACGACAGGACTCTCCCTGATGTTTTTACAGCCATAGACAAACCCAAAAAAATAACACCCCCCAAGTATAAATAAAACTTTAAAATTAAAAAAAAAAGTTGAAAAAAACATCCACAAGGGCCTACGACGAATTAAATTGAATTAAGACAATAATGGCAATAGAGGTTTACGGAAAAATTGTTTAATTAAAAAAAAAATTTACATTTTTAACGAGCTAACATAGTGAACTTACAAACTTGAAGAAGTATCTGCTATTTTCAGAAATAAAGCAAATACACTCTTAAAACAATAACCAAAGCTAGTACAAAGTCTAACTTGAACTAAAACAATAGATTTTTTTCAAGTTTGACGATCGAATTTAAACTTGACCAGTTGTCTTTTTAGCCAAGGACTACACTGACAAAGGTTACAATGGCCAAGATCCAACTAACTCATCATACCATATGTCTCGTTTTTCATATTTTGAACAGTCGCAAATGACATCCATATTTTTTAAAATCCTTTTAACGACGACATAGAATCCTTTTCCCAGAACTTTAAATAGAAATTATTGATTTGCAGTGTAGCGATATATTTTAAAGCAAAATATTTATACTCACTATTGCTGGACTTTTATAAGTCTTCTTCTCACGCAGTTTGATCAGTTGCTTAAATTTGCTCGTGGATTTTTTTTTCCGATTTCGGAATTACTTAACTGTGTGAAAAACACATTCTGCAAAATGAAATGTATAAAAAATCATTTATGGACCAGAGTGACCTGATGATCAGTTGAAGACGTTGCTGATTATTTCTACTAATAAACTTCATACACAACTGCAAACAATTGTTAATGGAAACTTACACATACGTAAAAATCATTAATCACAATAATAATATTTAAATTCCTTATATGAATGATCTATGTCACTTAATATAAGTTTTGACGACAAATATTAAATAATTACAGTTTAATTGCATTACGCCAGTTATTGTGTTTCGTAACGGGCCGTTGCAAAAGCATCTGATGATTATTTTGTATGATTTACTAAAATTGTAAATTTTACATGTTAAACATCGCCTGCTGGCCGAGTGGCTAGCACTCTGGTGCTCGATGCCATAGATTTCGGGTTCGAATCCCGGCGGTGCCATGGAAGTTTGTAGTGGTTCGGAATCCCATTTAAATCGTGGGTCCTGGTCTAATAGAATCGTAGAGCGTTGTGGGGGTAGTGTGACTCGCGTCCATAGCATGTCTTCAAGCTACGCATGACTCCCCCCCTTCCCCATCGGGTAGTGCTAAATAAATAGCAGCGTGCACCCTTTGCTTCTGGCATAAAAATTAAATGTCTCTGCATTGTCAGCAGCATTATAACAACAACATATTAAACAAAATAAACTGTGGCTCAACTGCACCTCTGATGGTGCTCGTGTTTGTTTGTGGGTCGTAATTTGGTGAATTAAACTAGAGGAAGAACTATCACTTCTTGTAGTATTTAATTTTACTGATTATTTATTTTAATAAACGAAACATTAGTAAACAAAATAAATTTTTTGCATTTATTTTTACCCATTTTTTTGTCATCTGTAAATTTTGCCACTTTACGCGTACTATCGCTTTGGGCAGTGCCTGCTCACAATAATGTAGAGTAAGCAATCAATAATAGAATGGATTCACTGTCCCTGATAAAACAAATGCCCTCACAATCAAAATCCATCTATTTATATATAACTAGAATACTACAGGAAAGTTTTAATTTATTTTTTATTAATTCAAAAAAAAAAATTATTTTTCCAAAACAATTTTGATTTTTTAACATTTTGCATATTAGGTGAAGGCGGCATTCGCAATAAATAGCCAGCGTATGTGATTTTATGTTTAAAATGTTACAAAATAACAGATTTTCTGGTAGCAAATAACATAAAATTGACTTTTCTTCCTCGCACTTTTATCCTTTTGCCTCGAAGTTTTTGTGTTTTGAATATTTTGGGGCCCTTTAACCTTTCCCGCGTGAATCCCCGCAAACGTCTGCTTGTCCAGTAGGATCCAGGTGTCAATCAACCACTTCTCAAGGACACCCTTCTCTAGCGGAAGTCTCAAACTGGTCAGAGAGTTACATCACAAAAACGAAAAATTACGGAACAAAACGCAGTTTCCGAAGGCAGCCTCCATCGATAATTATTAAGAGATTTTCTTTCTATTGACATCAACCTCAACAACAACAATCAGACAACACGTCTGATTACACAGATCTTACGTATGAAAATAATCCAGTACGTGATCAGGTTGGTAGATAGGGGATTTTTTTTTTTCCGAGACGTAGTTTTTTTTTTGGAGGGAGAGCTGTTTGGCCTTGGAGAAAGAAAGAGTTATTAAAAAGTAAAGAAGAAATATGGACAAGAAAAACTTGGTCAGAAGAACTAGTGTTGTTGCCGGTAGCAGTTGAAAAGGACAGTTGCTCATGATGTGTCAGAATGCTAAATTTGTGTGATGGATTTTTGGTTTTGAAGGATTGATTACTTTCTGGAATGTTTAAGGTAAGGCTCCAAATTCTTTTTTCCACAACTGTTGTGTTTTTAATGGATCCATTTTTTGCATGCAAATTTCATTCAAAGAAAAAAAATTAGTTTTCAAAAGTTGAAAGATTAACAAACCAGCAGGTGCAATCATTTCTCCATTTCGCCGAAGTTTTTTGTTTTAACGGGTTCAAATATCTAATGAGACCAAGGATTTTTTAATGTGTTACCAGATCTAAAATAACTTAATCCTTTTTGACGGCATGATATGATAAAATGAATGATAATTGAATTTTTAATATTTAATTTATATCCATGTTTAATATTTGATAAATGTAACCACGGAGGAAAGGAATTAATAAATACTTCCTAAATTGTTTGACGATGACCTCTAGGCGGGAAGAAGAGAACAGTATGTACCTTAAAAACAAACATCAAATAGCTTTAAAATATAATGATAAATAAAAAAGATTAATGAACATACCGATAAATTAAAAAGTGAAAACTTTTTTCATGAATGAAGGGAAATTAAGAAAGAAATTAAATACTATTAATAATTCATTAATATATATATATATATATATATATATATATATATAAAATGCCTTTTTTGTTAAATTAAAGCATTCAACTTTGAAATGGTAATTTTGTGAGAAAATAACAAATTCTTCACGTTTATGGAACCTCAACCGATCATATTAAACTATAGGTATTAGAAAAGATATTTGAAATCGAAATTCCACATATTAAGTATTTTATTAATAATTTTTTACATTGCACTTATTGGGTTCAAACACATAGAACAAGAGGTCGTTAAAATTAAGAAGTATTGCACAAAAAATTAAAATTAAACTTTTGAGTAAAATTACATGTACAAATTATTAATTAAAATTCAATATTCTTTTCTCTTTATTACATCTCTTATAGATCTTTATTATATACATTACACCTCTTTATTACTCTTGATTACATCGGTTATGTCAATTGAAATAATTCGACACGCGATAATAAAATTGAAACTAACTCATTGAAACCATGAATATTCAACAAAAACACCTGGGCCTATGTGAGAAGTGACCATGTGAATACGTCACATATTTGACTTACGGGTTTGGGAGGTCAAGTATACTAGCCACTACCATCACCCTCTCACTCCTCCTGGATGGAGGGCAGAAATTAATTAATTGTTTTTTTTTCAGATAAAATAACATAATCACAAAAATAAAAGTACACGTGTGTATCAGTGTCCTTAAAATTATGAGGGGAAATAATAATAATTAACAACTTGAAATGACTCTTTTCTAAGCAGAATGATTTAAAAAGTTTTTTTAACTATAATGCAAAGACTAAATAGAAGATATGATTAAGGGAATTTCTTTTCAGTAAATTATTATTTAAAATGAAAGATAGGAAAAAATTTTCAATTTACTCGTTAGCCATTTTTATCTACATAAAGTAGTAAAAAGGAATTTGTGCACAATTAGAGAAAGCTTCATATATTTTATCATTCACAGCATAAAGTAATGTTTAATTTATACTGGCTTGTCTGTTTTTTTAATGAGTTATAAGTATGTAAATTAAGTATTGCATCTCAAACGGGTTTAGTTCTGTTTGACCTTAGTAATTTTTTTTACCATAAATTTGGCTTAAATACTGTACATGCTCTTAAAATATAAATTAAAATTAATGAACCATTTTTATAAAATTGTTCAGCTTATTCAAGTAAATACTTTCAGATCTAAAAAGACATTTTTAATTTGTGTCATTCTAAAATAGTTTTTAAGAGTAATAAAGTTGTTGAAGTCTAGATTTTTGCTCTCTGCTCGTTTATGTGGAATATCCAGAATTTCACAGACGGTTAGTTTGTATTCGTATGGGATATCCATGATAAATCTAAAGAAACTGAAAGTTCTTACTTTTATAAGAGAAAATTCCAGAATAAAGTTTCCTCTCACGTATTAACCTTATAAATTGTCGTAACTCTTGACTTGAAAAAATTTATTTTTTGTCATTCTAAACTTATGCTCTTAATTATAACAATTTAAGTTGTCTTATCTGTTAGATCAGTGGGATTTAGTTTTCTTTGGTTAAATATTATATATATATATATATATATCTACAAGGTGATTCAATGACCATGAGACAAACTTGGAAATGTGGTATAGCTTACTAAAACATACATTTTTTGTAAGATATAGAAGATTGGATAAGCTGCTTTGAGACAAGAGAAATTTTTCAAACGAATTTCTCGCAACAGCCATGTAAGTGTACCAAATGATACTAGTCACGTGACGAATTTCAAGTCCTCTGACAGGCAATCACATTGAGCACTCTATTTTATTCTTATTCTGTATTTGCAACTGAGTCCTGATGGCCGAGTGATCAGTGCTATGTGCCACATATTTCAGATTTGTGTCTTGACAATGATGGGGATGCTTGTAGTGGTTCGGAATCCACTTTAAACTGTAGGTCCCGGTCTAATATGACAGTAGAGCGTTGCGAGTATGGCTCACAGCTCAATCCCGTAAAAAAAAACATCTCCTGTTTTGGAATCTGCCAGTAGGTAGACGGGAGTTAGTTAATTAGTTAGTTGTATTTGCAACTGTGTTTTCACTTACGAGACTCCAATTGACTCACTAGAGCACTCGTTGTCCCGTTATCTATTGTGGCTGCAAGCGCTGGCGAAATGCCTGACATCTTTAGATCTGTTTGCCAACCCCTCTCCTTCAACAATACCAAGCATGAATTACTATGGGTGGTCGCAATTTTGAGCCTTTTATTGTAAATATTGAATCAAAGAAGCACTACTTTTGCAATGATGTTCTCACTTCTGATCCTACATTTTAAAGTAAAAATTAGTTTTAATAAGCTGTACCCCTCTTGTCCCTCTTTGAATCACACACGCATATAATATATATATATATATATATATATATATATATATATATATATATATATATATATATATATATATATATATATATATATATATAGCGTCACACCGGTTTCAATAGATTCATCCCGGTCGAACCTACAGTTTTGTTAGACTTCTCTACCAGTCTAACAAAAGCTGAACTTTTGCAGTGGGTGTCTAGAGGATTTGACAGACACAATAAAAGTCCTGCGTTTCTTTAAATAAAGCCATTTAATTGGTTCTATAATTTACAATGATAGAAATGAAACTTATGCATCTCGCTCCTGTCTCGTTGTTCGTCCGCATCCTGCCCCAATCGCTCCTGCCACCGTCCTCTTCCTTTCTTCATCTACGGGGTCCTGTCCCCTTCTCGTGGGGTCAGAGTTCAAAGTTGAATACTCCCCGACGTTGTAAACAGGCTCTGACAAAGACAAGCAACCGTATGTGTCGCCGCTTCTGATTTCCACACAAACAAATCCTACATATATATGTGTGTGTGTGTGCGTCATGAGAATGAAAAGTGATAGAGCTGCTTTGAAGGTTTTCAATGTAACTCCTTTTGGACAACGACCTAGGGGAAGACCGAAAAAGAGATGGGTAAAAACTGGAGGTCCACGGCCAAGAGGAGAACAGCCTGGCTGGATCTTTTAAAGAAGGCCAAGACCCACAACGGGCTGTCGAGCCAGTTATGATGATGATATGTATATATGTGCACCTTTCTCACACACATATATATATTATATATGTGTGTGTTTTGTTTGAGTGTGGGTGCGTGGATGTGCGAGACGATTCTATATAAATAGGAAAGCAAATAATATGATATATAAATTGAACAAACCAGTTAATTAGGGAAATACTACATTAGTTGTTTATCAATAGGATTTAATTGCTCAGTAGTAATCAAATGCATAAATTATTAGTCAAATGTTTTTTATTCACTATTATTTAAGAATGAAAATGTTTTGTCGCAGTATATCCTGATCAACTCATGTTTGCACATTTCAATGCATTATTTAGCAATGATCAGAGCTACTTCATTGAACCCAATTTTAGTTTTAAATTCAAACTTCAATCATGGATAAGAGAAGTGTTATACGTGCTGTCACAATCGCCATCGAGTCTCCCTGTTTCTGAATGCTGTGACTGCAATAGACGCCATCAGCGGATTTGAACCAGAGACCTAATAAACACTAGCTACTCTTAAGTCTTACGCTAGTGTCTGATAAGTTATGGAATTCTTAAGCGGGTTTTTTTTTCTTTTAGTTATAATTTCATTGAAATTTTTTCGTGGGTTAAGGGCGGATTGTTATGTCTATAAGACGGAAATTGTGGCTATCAGATAGAAATTGACGACGGAAATGCAATCGAAATCACTTAGATGTGCATTATTAGTGCAAATTTATTAACTTGTACAATTTTATTGTAAGTCAGTAAAGAAATTTGATTTTTTAGTCGATGTTTTCTACACAATTTTATAATGCGATTACCTCTTTTGTATTGTATACAACGTGTTGGTTATATATTTGAACAAACACAATGAAAAAAAAAACCCTAAAAGGAAAAAAAATCCTGAAACCTGCAATTAGACGGAATAACTTTGAATGCGAGAGACAATAAAGAGTTTTTGCATAACGTTTTTTTATCGCCCGATATTTTTCTTCCTAGTGCGCATGCACATAGGAATAGCTCAATAGTGCAGTATTACAGATACGCATGCGCAATAGGTACAATGTTTCCTATGAGAATGCGCGCTAGGAAGAAAAAATATCGGGCGATAAAAAAACGTCATGCAAAAACTCTCTACTATCACAGTCTCCACAAATGACTGCAGCGGCCAGATGGCCAATTGGCTATCGCTCTGACCTTTGGTGCTTCAGGTTCGAAGCCTGACGTGGCATGGATGTGTGTTAGTGGTTCGGAATCCACGTTAAACTGTAAGTTCTTGTCTAATTAGCCCAAAGTGTGCACAAAATGACCGCAGAGAGATAAACCAAACCCCAAATAACTGCAGCTCATGCGACCAGCGGAAATCAAACCTTTGCCATCTTATACATTAGCTAACAAGTAGTGCCAGCTGTAGTAGGCGTGAGATTTACAATGTAAAATGAAATACCCAATTATTCCGTATTACAAATTAAAGTGGATAAAAATATTTAAATACTTGTATTGATATATATATATATGACCCTGATGGCCGAGTGGCTAGCGCTCTTTCGCTCGGTACCACAGGTTTCGGGTTCGAGTCCCGGTGGTGCCGTGGATGTTTGAAGTGGTTCGGAATCCACTTTAAACTTTATGTCCCGGTCTAATAGGATTGTAGAGCGTTGTGAGCATAGTGTTACTCCACGTCAGTAGCATATCTTCAAGCTACACGTGCCCTCTGGGTAGTGCTAAATGAGTAACAGCGGTGCAGCCTTTGCTTATGGCATAAAGACTAATATTGCCAGCTGCATTAGAATAACAACAACTTGTTTTGATATTTATATTTAGCGAGGCTTATTAATTTATACAAAAACAGAGAAGTATAAAAACTTCAGGAAATATTCACTACTGTAAAGAAATTGAACCTCGATATTTTTATACAAGCTTTAATTAATGTATTATACATTAATTTTATTATTAATTATTTCTTGTGACAGGGCGAAATCTAATCTCTCACAACAGTATAGAGTAACATTAAATAGTCTACAAAATAATTAGAACTGTCGGTTTCTACAATTGATATCCATTGCATAAAAATAAATGAATAAAAAAAATAAATTCAAGAGCTCTTTCCTTTTATTGAAGTAAATAATTTGCAGCGCATTCGTTCGTACAATAATGATCCTTCTAGAAGAATGTTTTTTATAAATATGGTATGAAAAAATATTCAGTAACGTTGATGTATGATATCTTCCCGGAAAGAAAGAGAAATCTAATTTCTTTTTGATTAATTAGATAAGTTTTATATTTTCTAAGACTATCATATTTAAGTTTCATCTTTGACCTTTTTCATATGATAATGATATTTAGGTCTAATGGTACAATGGAATCCATCTATAATGAGTTTCACTTAAATTAGGCTGCACCCTGGAAATTTTAACCCACAGTGCTTATTGGGGAAAAAAATTTTTAGAACGCATTTTAATTGCAGACAAAGTTGTGTTAAGTTCGGCCATATTTGTAGGAATTTCCCTCCGCTTTTAACTAAAAGCTCTCTTTTCTACGAAATTGGTTCAAATGAAACTTTAAAAAGTTTTATTTTAGAGATTCGATAAGACGAGGCCATTTTGTTCTCATTTAATTTTGATGTTTAAAATCTTTTTTTTAAATTATTTATACATAAAGGATGTAAGAACCAGTTTTTAAAATTTTCAAATTTCGCAGTTTATATTAACAACTGCTTTTAACTTAAAATTCTCTTTTCTACAAAAGTTTAAATGAAACGTTCAAAAGTTTAATTTTAGGCATTCTATAACGAGGCAATTTTGTTGGATTTAATTTTGAAATCTATGATCTTTTTTTTAGTTTTTAACACCTAAAGGATGTAAGAATTAGTTTTAAAAAAATAAATTAAAGTTCTTTTGTGAAATATAATTTTTTTATTCTTTTAAAAACCCATCAAAAGAATCTCTACATCAAAGAACATAAGAATCAACGAAGAACAAAATTGTTCTTTTTGATGCATGGAAAACGATATTAAAATCCAAACGATTCTGTTAAGTGATCAGAGATCGTATGAATACAAATTAGATATTGCCAGATCATCATATAAAAAATTTAATTAAAATAGACATTCCTATCACTTAAGTATGTTGCTTAGTTCTAGTGCGAAGACTTTTACGGGATGCATCCTTTTCATGTAAGGTTTCTTTTTAAAGATCTGGTTTTCATCATTGACACACCATAACGTTTTGAAGAGAGGTAAATTGAAATTAAGTTAACCGTGAAATTGTGGCAACGATTAAAAAGAGTTCTTTTGTTCGCAAAATATTCAAGATAACGAAAAAAAGAACGTCACGGATTATTCTGGAGCATGCGTCCTTCTGAGCACAGAATTTTGTTTTTTTGACAATTTGAAAAACACTTGTATGCCCGAGTATTGGAACAAGTGGCCCGCTGGAAATTACCACTAAGCGTCCCTTCCTACGGAAAGAGGTAAGGATACTTAGTACTTTTGCATGCTTATTCATGCTTTACGAAATTTATTCCTGTTTGTTGCTATATATGTATTTGGGGGAAATGGTCCTATGATATATAAAAGTGTTCAGAAAAGATTACTTGTGATATTTATCTTAAAAATCATCTAAACCAGCGTGTTAAAATATCTTAATGAGTAGAATATGACAATTTTCCTTCAGTTGCAATATGCTTTATAATTTAAGATTTAATATATTGTGCTCAATTTTATCTTGATCAATTTTAAGGGTTAATAATTTGGGTTAATTTGCTTATGCCTAAAATTCAATTTGCTGCTGTTTTTTAAAAATCATACTTAGTTAATCGAAATATTTTCACTTATTGGAAATTAGAAATCTAACCCTTCCGTTATGCCTTGCAGAAATTTTCCAGTTGTATAATTGTGTATGTATACAATTTAATGAAATCATTTTTCAATTTTAATATTTGAGTTTTTTTTAATGTATTGGAATTTTAAACGAAATAAATTTTAATTGCGCTTTTTGAAATATGAAACTTTTAATATTTTATTGAGATTCTAGCTTAACATGTTATCTTAAACGCTGCTCATGTTTCCTTTATCAGATAATTTCACATAAGTGAAATTTCTTATGAAATATTATTTTATATTTGACATTTTATGCGCAGAATATAATTATCAATTAAAAAGTGTCACCAATTCTTCAATGTAAAACTTTTGGACAAAAATATTTTAGTAAGCGGCATTAATTTACGTATTTCAAAATAAATCTATAAAAAAATTTCTTTGAATTTTTTTTTTTTTTTTTTTATAAGCAATTTTTTAGTTTGTATATTTCATGTGGTAATTTTTTTTCTTTTTGTAATATGTAAAAAAAAGAATGTTAAGCATAAGAGATTAAATTTATTTATTCTTAAAATTAAAAAAAAATTAAATCCGATTTTTGATGTTCCACATTTAAAATTGGCCACTAAAATTTTGTTTTTGAATTGAAACTTTTATAAAATGTTAATTTGTCACAGTCATAAATCAATATTATTTCGCATGAATGTTCTATTGCAGTTTATATTTCAATCTGTATAAATCCTTATTTCCTTCAGCAGCATTATTTAAAATAATTGTATATTCGAATATTAAAAAGGAAAAAGCTAAAAATATTAAATGAATGAAACCTCTAAAAATACTTTAGGCTTACGTTTTTATGGAAATGTATTTTATTATAATAACTAAAGTTGATCACGGTCAAATTATATTCTTTCAATACTTTACCGTTCTTTTAACGATTTTGATAGTTTCAAGTCTACAAAAATAAAAGTTAATCTTAAAATTTAAATAAATTTTATTTGCAAAGCAACAGTATGTATCACTTTGGATTGAAAAGTTAAATCCCTTTTATGCAAGATGTATTAAAGAGATTATGTATCATTAAATCTTGGATATCTTTTTTTTTAAGCGGATACTTCATATCATAGGTAGATTACAATATAAACTGAAATTTAGATAATGACGCAAAATTGCAAGTATTCCAATGCATAGATCTTAGAAAATTATCTTATAACAAAGTATGGTATTGTATACATCTTAACTGCTGCAAAATTGAATTTCCTATAATTATCTCATAAAAATCGTAAATATATTTAAATAATTATTACAGTAAATAGAAAAAAACGAATATTTACTGTAATAACTTATCAAAGCCCAAGTTTTCTAAATTAAATTTTATAATTTAATCATTGAATTTTATGTATAAGATGCTTTTCTAAGTTTATTTGAAAACTACAATGAATCGCTTTTACTTGGTATTTTGGGACAAAATATTGTATTTTTCATATTAGCAATGAAATTTCATTTTTTGATTTGTGTGATTTTGAATAGTCTTCTAAACGATATGTGACTTTTGATCAGTTATACAAAAACAACTGCACCCTGTAACAAGATGTTTGATTTTATTCCAGGGGTGGAATTTCTTCCATCATCACATTAGCTAAATATGTAGCAGTGTTATTAAATTAAAGTAATTTTAAATGAGATCTCAAAGTTTTCTTCGTAGGCTAATTTTTCAAAATCATGAATTTTTAAAATTTTTTTTTGCATTTCAAGCTAAGAATTATTAGTGTAATTATTTGTCATTTCCAAAGCATGGTCATGGATCTATTACACCAGGACACGTACACACAGGCGCATCCAAGGCAGGGGGGAGGGCCCAGCCCTTAAGTTTGTGCACATGTTCAAACTTAAGCCACTTCCTATTTGGGTCCATTTTTCAATTCCTTTTATTAGTTCATACTCTCCCTATATATATATCTTGTTCAAATTTGTCTTTTCAAAAAAAAATTTCAAAATTGTCAAAAAAATTTTCTTGTTTTATTCATCCACTCAAGTTCAAATACATTTTTTTTTTTAACTTGTAGTGGATGACACTGGATGTGAATACAGTTTTTTCAAATATTGATTCAGTAATTAAATTGAATAAATTTTAATTTTTTTTAGATTTAAGTTGCATTTATCTAAAAATAGATCGCGCCAGATAAACTTTATAAATAATTTTCATTCATTTTTTTAAGGATTTTCTGCAATAGTGAAAAAAAAGTAGGAATTGACTTTAAATTTTTTTTTTTATATTACTTGTTTTTATATAAATATTTCGCATTTCAACGAATCAATGTTTTTCTTATCCGCATCAATTTTATTATCACACGTGAAATGTGTTGATTAGTTTATTAAATATTTAGTTTAAAACTGTAATTTAACAAAACTATTAATCGAAATACTAAATTTGACATAACGGTATAATCGATGATTTGATTAAAAAAAACCACTGAATTTTATTTTAAAATTTGTTGATGTAATTTTTTTTCGGGTATTAATTTATTTTTCATGTTTATATTTCTTAGTTTTAATGCCCTTTTTTATGTAGTTTAACTCGATGAATAAAATGTAAAACTTATTGATAAAAATAATTAATGTATGGAATTTCGACTTCGACCTTTCATATTACCTACAGTTTAGTATGACCTATTGAGCTTTTATAAACTGTTATGCTTTATTTAGTGACGAAAACAAAGTGACTGCACGTCTACCACAGACGCATATATAATTTCAGTTTATGTAAACAATTAAATTACCGATGAATTCTAGAATGTGCATTTATTATATATGTTTGGTGATTATTTATCTAACTTTGACCTACATATAGGAAGCAAATAAGCGTTTTTATCATTCAAATGTATAAAGGATTAAATTACGATATCGAATGACTGATTCGAATTTGGAAAAAGTTTTCTAAATGATATAATAAATTAATTAATAACGATAACTTTTGTGGCATCATAATTTCTTTATTTTATTTTCAAAGAGTTATCACCTTTTCAATATTTCCATTATCTTTTGCCCTATACCTATTTATAAAATCCACCTTTATTTCCATTTATTTTCCTTTTATTCTTTAATTATTCCAGTAAGCTTAATAATCGTAAAAAATTTAATCTTACAAACCTAGAAGAGTAACTATCGAATATATCCATGGTATATATTAAAAAGGGACTTAAGTTCATATGTTACATCTCGTAATAAAAAGATTTTTAAAGGCTTTAACTGTAAGGTTACTACTTATTTAGCCTTTCGGATCCAAAGATACAAATATTTTCATTTTCATGTGTACCTTTTAAAGAAAAGTGTTCTAACTATTAAACAAGATCGAAATTCATTAAATGCAGTAACCTCACAAAAATTTCGCATAGATATGTCATGTGTACAAATCATTAATTAAAAGATGTTAATGAACTAAATTTTGGTATTTAATTACATTTGAAACAATTGAGCTTGAAGATATTTTTCATCTTATTTACATTTTTGTTTTATTTAGAATAAAATTATAATTAAAACTTCACGTTTTAGAGTAATTTAGAATTTAAATAAAAATACATAATGAAAGAATGAATATCACTCGCAAAAGTGTTCGGATAAGAATAATTAAATTACAAAAAAAAAAAAAAAAAAAAATCTTTCAGCTACTTGGAAAACAATTTTTAATACTTAATTGAATATCCGTGAACTTCAAGAATACATTGTAATGGTTTTGATACGTATTAAGAATTTTTAATGAATCTTTGGTCCTTTCATCTGCATCCAAGTTATCTTTTAAAATTCATTATTGGAATTAATTTTAAATAAAACTAAAACCTTAAATGAACCTTAAAATAACCTTAAATGAACAGCAAGTCCTAAATTTATTCCATTTGTTTTTATTGGCAAATGCAACACTGTAAAAACATTTTAATTGCATGCCAGATGAATTTCGAAGTTTCTATATTTTACATAAATGAATTTTCTTTTTGCCACTAAGGGATAGCAGCAGAGCAAATTATTCTTTCAATTACTTTTGAACCACAACATGTTGTATTTTTCTTGCGATTTTATTCTTTAATTTGGGTTTACATTTTGAATGAATTTTCTCTGCGTACCGTGAGATAGCTTTGTTGTCCTTATCAATCTTGATTTATTCTGATATGCTTTTTATAATGTTTTAGATTTGAATCAATTAAAATAACTGACTGATGAATTTCGAAGTTGGATAAATAAATTTTCTGCTTGCCAGGCAGACATATCAGCAGAGCGAATTCTTTCAATTGTTCTTAAACGACAATATATTTTATTTTCTTGTGATTTTATTCTTCAATTTGGGTTTACATTCTGAATGAATTTTCTCTGCGTTCCGTGAGATAGCTTTGTTGTCCTTATCAATCTTGATTTATTCTATGCTTTTTTTTTTTTTTTTTTAAGGTTTCAGTTTTGAAAAAAATTATTTGAAACAATTAAAATAACTGACTCGTTATTTTTCATAGTGTAACCTTTTTTTTTTTCAATTCCTTCTATTGGCTCACACTCTCCCTATATATATCTTGTTAAAATTTTCAACCGTTCCTAAAATACTTTTTATTGGACACTGTATGTTAATACAGTTTTTTCAAATAGTAATTCAGTAATTTTTAATGAATTTTTTTTTTAGATTTAAGTTGTATGTATCTACCAAAAGATGGAGCCAGATAAACCTAAAAAAATAAATGCAAGTTATTTATAAAGGAATTTCTATAATAGAGTGAAAAAGAGTGACTTAAAATTTTTTTTTATATTACTTGTTTTAAGTGCAAACGAATGTTTTTCTGCTATAGTCCTACTTTTCTAATAATAGTTCTTTCTAATTTAATAGTATTCTAATCATATAAATGCCAGATAAAAACAATTTTCAAATGTAATTAACAAATTTTTTAAATACAGATATCCGTATGAAATAAAACCCTGTTTAGAATTTTAGTGTTCAAGTAATCAATTTGTTGCTCATTTAAATCGTATGTATATTTTTGAGATTCATTTAAAATCTCATTATTTCTTTTAATTTTCTCAAAGTGTGAATATTATACCTTTTAAAACAATACTGTATTAAATCGAATAAGTTCTTGTTCACATTGAAATCATTTGAAATGTGTAATTGTTTCTATTTTTTCTCGAAATTAAAGCTAGAATTCCATATATGCGAAAGTTTTTGTAGCATTGTATAACTAATGTGATAATGCATCCCGTTTTTTTATTCTTGACTCGATACACAATTTAAGGATACCAAATCGTCCCGTTTTCAGAAAAAGATCAAATCTTAGTAATTTGCAACCTGAACTTTTTACTGCTTTTAAGTTCTCTTAATAGTACTACGTGAAAGTGGCTGTAGTGCTATATTTAAAGAATGTATAAGAATTCAGCTGCTGAGATATATAAAACAAATAATATAAAAAAAAAAAAAAAAAAATTTAAAGTCAATTCCTACTTTTTTTTCATTATATTGCAGAAAAGTCCTTTACAAGTAATTTTAATTCATTTCTTTAAGTTTATCTGGCGCCATCTATTGGTAGATATATGCAACTTACATCTAAAAAAAGCAAATTAATGAAATTTAATTATTGAATTAATATTTGAAAAAACTATTCACATCCAGTGTCATCCACTACAAGTTCAAAAAAATGTATTTGAACGTGAGTGGATGAATAAAAAGTATTTTACTAATGATTGAAAATTTGAACAAGATATATATAGGGAGAGTGTGAGCTAATAAAAGGAATTGAAATAAACAAAGAATATATGGAACAGTGGACTTTATTCTTTGGAAGACTAGAAATTTGAATGGATGAATTGAACCAAAATATCAATGTTGGGAAGAAATTAAAAATATAATTCAAATATTGAAAACTGTTTTATTAACTGTGACCAAGATGTAATGAGCAATTTACTTCTAATATTCCACCCAAAATTGTGATTAAATGGAACTCTGAGAATGTTTGAACTGAAAAAAGTTAAGTGTATATGTTCAATCATATCAATTTGAATGGTATGAAATTATAATCATTGAATATATTTTATTTTTCCATTATTTATATATTTTATTTTCCTTTTATAAACACATTGTGGACGAAAAGAAAAACACAATTGAAGGTCACCATTCTTAAAGCAACTAAAGTAATGTTTACAAAATTCTGCTGAGGATTTCATTTCTTATTTGAAATCGATGCTGAAATTATAATGAGTTCTTCAGAAAAATATAATACCACATAGTTTACTTTCACATGTTTATTTCTGTTCTTTCCATTAATAAATTGACATGTATAAGTTAAATCATCTCTTAATTAAATTGCATCTTCATAAAATTTTTCAAAATTCAATTATAGCGTAAAGCCCAAGTGCGTAAACACAGTTATGTAATATCATTGAATATTTATGACTAGATTATATTAATTATAATATTAAAAAATTTAAAAAAGAAAATACAATTTAAAAACGTTAATTTGGGAAAAACATTAATTTTTATTTTTTCAATTATTTCTATTAGCTCACACTCTGCCTATATACACTGAAGTGACAAAAGTCATGGGATAGCAATATGCAAATTTTCAGATGGCAGTAGCATCGCGTAGAACAGGTATTAATGCGCAGTGCTTTCGCAGAGCTTTCATTTCTGTTCAGGTTATTCATGTGAAGAGGTTTTGACGTGATGATGACCGCACGACGGGAATTAACAGACTTTGGACGCGGAATGTTAGTTAGAGCTAGACGCATGGGTCATGCCATTTCGGAAATCGTTAGGGAATTCAACATTCCTAGATCCACTGTGTCAATAGTGTGCAGAGAGTATGAAATTTCAGGCATAACATCCCACCATGGACAGCGCAGAGGTCGACCGCCAGCACTTAACGACCGAGACCGGCGACGTCTGCAAAGAGTCGTAAATTCTAACAGACAAGCAACACTGCGTCAAATAACCGCAGAAATCAATGTGGGACGTACAAGGGACTTGTCTATTAGAACTGTGCGGAGAAATTTGGCTTTCTTGGGCTATTCCAGCAGAAGACCGACTCGAGTGCCTTTACTGACAGAACGACATCGCTTGCAGCGACTCTCGTGGGCACGTGAGCATATCGGTTGGTCCCTAGATGAATGGAAAACCGTGGCCTGGTCCGATAAGTCACGATTTCAGTTGGTAAGAGCTGATGGTAGGGTTCGAGTGTGGCGCAGACCCCACGAAGCCATGGACCCAAACTGTCAGCCAGGCACTGTTCAAGCTGGTGGTGGCTCCGTAATGGTGTGGGCTGTTTTTTCATGGCATGGACTTGGTCCTCTGGTGCGACTGGACCGAACATTGACTGGAAATGCTTATGTTCAGCTACTTGGAGATCACTTGCAGCCATTCATGGACTTCATGTACCCAAACAACGATGGGATTTTTATGGATGACAATGCGCCATGTCACCGGGCCACAACTGTTCGCGATTGGTTTGAAGAATATTCTGGACAATTCCAACAAATGATCTGGCCACCTAGATCGCCCGATATGAATCCCATCGAGCATTTATGGGACATAATCGAGAGGTCTGTTCGTGCCCAAAATCCTGCACCATCAACGCTTTCACAATTATGGACGTCTATCGAGGCAGCATGGCTCAATATTCCTGCAGAAGACTTCCAACGACTTGTTGAGTCCATGCCATGTCGAGTTGCTGCACTTCGCCGGGCGAAAGGAGGGCCGACACGATATTAAGAGGTATCCCATGACTTTTGTCACTTCATTGTATATCTTGTTCAAATTTTCAGTCGTTAATAAAATACTTTATTCATCCACTCAAGTTCAAATACATTTTTTTTTGAGCTTGTAGTGGATGACACTGGATGTTAATACAGTTTTTTCAAATATAAATTCAGTAATTTAATTAATTTTAGTTTTTTTTTAGATTTAAGTTGCATATATCTACCAATAGATGGCGCCAGATAAACTTTATAAATTTTTATTCAATATTTTAAGGACTTTCTGCAATATAGTGAAAAAACAGTAGGAATTGACTTAAAATTTTTTTTTATATTTTTATGCATAGAATTTTTTTAATTGTAAATGATTATTGAAGTTTTCAAACGAGAATATTTTGGTAGACAAGGGTGTCTGAGAAATACTAGGCACATAACAAATTTCTTAAAGAAACCTGCGAAAGAAACTTAATTTATAATGCAACTATAGAAGTCAACAAATTTCATTGTAATATCACCCAGTTACTCGTGATATAATCAAGTGATACTCGATTCCATGTCATGACAATCCCCAGAGGGTTTATAGAATTTAATTCTGTGGATACTTTTCAAATTTCACTAGATTTTTTCCATGGGTTATATGAATGATTAGGTATTTTTGGTACAAGGCGTCTAATAGAGAAAAACCATTAGCCGCAGGTGGCCCTCCCGATGTTTTTCGTGTGGCACGACTCGTCATTGGGTAAATGTTATTTAAAAAAATACAATTAGATTGATTTGTTTTTCTATTCCTTCTATTAGCTCACACTCTCCCTATATATATCTTGTTCAAATTTTCAATCTTTAATAAAATACTTTTTACTCATCCACTCCAGTTCAAATACATTTTTTTGAACTTGTAGTGGATGACACTGTATGTTAATTCAGTAATTAAATTTAATGAATTAATTTAAATTTTTTTTAGATTTAAGTTGCATATATCTACTAATAGATGGCGGCAGACAAACTTATAAATAATTTTCATTCGTTTTTTTTAAAGGACTTTCTGCAGTATAGTGAAAAAAAAAGTATGAATTGACTTCACATTTTTTTGTATTACTTGTTCACATAAAAAGTCACCAAATAGCTATAATGTACTAAAGAGGGTTTCTAATAATTAGGGGTAGTAACTTCCATGATTGACAACTAGAAGTGTTAGCGTATATGTGATATTCAATATTAAAAAAAATTTCCATTGCAGCGTATCACATTCTACCGTCTGTAAGTAGTACTATGTGGAGTTGATCATTTTAACATTAATTGAACTAATAGTTATATCCATTTATTGAAGATTAAACATAAGGAATTTTCTCTTGAACCTTTTGAATTCCTATAAAAGTAGGACGTGGGTCAATATTTAAGAAGGCTTTAAAATTTTTACTGCGATTTTCAATATGTTTATGTGAATTAGGATTCTTTTTTTGCCCTCACCTAAGTGAAAAAAAGAGAAGAAATATTCAATGATTTCCCTAGTAAGTAAGCGTTTGCCTTTTAAATATATGCCCAAGCATTGAAGCAATTGCTAGATTACATCAGGCTCGTGTTTCTCCAGAAACATGGGCCTGATAAGAATAAACTTCTTTCGAATCAATAATAAATAAACTTGGGATGCGTTTATTTTTATCGCATTAATTTTTTTTCTGTAACACTTGTCTTAACTATTATAGCCTTTCTCAGAAATTTGTATATTCTGCGCCTACAACTATTTGTAGGTATTTAAATACTCCCAACTTCAAAAAGTTTGAGAATAGCTGCTTTAGATATTTTATAACAGCGCATCTTAATCAAGAAACACACACGTGTGATACTACGAAAGATACTTCTATTGTCAACAATCATACGGGTGATGTCCAGGGAAATAACAAAGAAAAATCTATCTAGATAAGAATCTTCAACATTTTTCCGGCCAGTAAGATTTATCACACTTTTAAAAAATATATTTATTTTATAATGGCCGAAGTAGTGAAAACCAATGTATTAAAAAAATGCATTATGTGTGCATCCATATATTCAAAAATGAACTGCCGAAATTATGAGAAAAAATTAACTAAGATTTTAAAATATTTTGGCGCAAATAAATATCGCACTAGTAAAATATTTTTAATGTTTTCATTTTTTATTTCATTTATATTTATGTAGTTTTTACATTTCATTTTCAGTGTTATATATTTCTTTACAATTTGCGTTTAGTATTATATTATCCATGTTTACCTGTAAGAATACTTGTAAATACAATAACTCATTATGTTTCAATTTTTCACTCCAAAAAATGTCTATAGGGGACCTAAATCTAATATAAGGATATATAATTTTATATGCGGCCCCCGGAGTCGTGATGCATTTCCAAAGTGCCCGCAAGATCATTTGGGTTGGCCATCCCTGCACTACAAACACATCGATATGATTCAATCGAATGCCATCTGGTGTTTCGAGAATACATTTAACTCCGCTATTATTTGAATTCTCTAACCTCGTCTCTTTTTTGGATCTCAATTTTAGATTTTAAAAGTTTTATCTAGTAACCATTAATGGTTTAGATATCAGCATTTGGGTGTCTAAATCCCCATTTTCCTGTAAAAGTATTTTTATCGTGTGCGAACATAATGTTGTCCTGGTTAGGGGTCCGTGACGTCCCAAAAGTCGTCGATAGGAGATTAATATCTCCTATCGGCGACTGCGGCCTGGTGGCCAAGTGGCTAGCGCTCTGGCCTTTGGTATCCCAGGCTGCAGGTTCGAATCCTGGCGGTGGCATGGATGTTTGTGAGTGGTTCGGAATCCACAGTTAAACTGTAGGTCCCGGTCTATTTAGCCTAAAGTGGGCACAAGATGACCGTAGAGCGACAAACCAAACCTATCGGCGACTTTTGGGACTAATATTTTATGGAATTTCAGCTTTTTCATGTCCTGCTCAGTCTGTATCTGAAATTTGTTTTCATTCCGTCCATTAGTTTTAGCTGTAGATGCCGACAAACAAGGAAATTTACTTTGTAACTATTCTGTATTTTTCCCATCTTCGTTACTTTTTTTCCAAAACTTTGTAGCATGATCAGCGCTACCCGAAAAACCTGCTTTTGATGTTTTTAAAATTATTTTTGATAATATTTTAGCTACGCTGAATTTACCGTTGATATAAATCAAAATATAATTAAACAAACGAAAAACAGAAACGTTTTCCTTTTTAAAAATTCGTCCCTGAAAAAGCTGATTAACTCATAAATCAACATGTAAATTAATCTGATAATTTTCTCTTTTAAAATAATTGTTATAAGAAGTTGGCTCATTAGTGTGATAAAATGCAGTTTGAAAATCAAATTAAATAAAATGTGCGTATACATTGTAACGCCAAGTAATACGAATTTTTAGTTATCGTATTACTTATTTAACACTAACTTGACGGATGCGATCAGAATCATTTTTAAAAACTTCTCTTTAATTAAACAATCTCTTTATTTTGATATACTAGTTGTGTACGATGCGTGAAGTTATGTAGAATGATGTCCTTGATCCACATTATGCTCAAAACGTTTCAAGAGTTAATAAGCGTTTAAGATGGTGTTTCGAAATTTCGGTACTCATATTCAAGATGTTTTAAAGTGAGGTTTTCAGTAACATAATATTTTATAAATACCAAATTAATAACAATTTTAACAAAACATTCATCTTCAACTACGAAGATATCAATTTTCGTAGAAAAACTGCAAAATTCAAGCCTTTTTAAAAGATTTTGAGAACAAATGAAATTTCCAGTTTATTGAGAATATTTATTTCCGTTTGCACGATAATACAATCCAAGCCCTGGCAAATTGAAGTGTTTTGTACTTAACTCTTTTTAGAAGCTCTTTCATCAAATGTTTGTGTGTGTGTGCTCTGCTTTTCAGAAAATATTCGCTTATCGCAGCTTCTCGGAGGTGCAGCTTGTCTTCGAGTAAAACATCATTCCTATTGTCGTGATGTTCTGGAACTCGCAGAAGTAAAACAATGTAATTGTGAACAGAAAAAGGAATTGCATAGATAAATATACTGGTTTCTTTGCATGTTAAAATAAAGGATTGTGATTTAAACGTTTAAAAGAAAAATGTTTTGCATCTAGAACATATGTATCTTTGTTTTGTATCTATCTTGGTGCCACTAAAATAATAAGCTGCAAAGTTACTATTATTATTCGCTACAGGGTGCAGAGACTAATATTTTGTTACCACTAGACGTCTTCAGTAGGAAGACATTTTGCATGTAATTCATGCCAAGTGTTATTTTGATATTTTTCATTATAATAGTCTAACCTTTTCCCGTTTCACCATTTTTTTTTATCTTATGCATTGCAAATGATATTTACTATGGTAATGGTAAATCCTTGAATATTTGTATAACACCCAAATGTTGCCAGAATAAAAATGCATCTTTTATTAACACTCCCATTTAGTTTGATGCATATTTTTCTCTTAAGTCAGTTTTTTTCTTCCGTGTGTCTAACATTTACAAATTTTTCAATGAAACAAATGACAAATGCTCACAAATTTGATACAAAAGACCAAAAGTATGTTTAGTAGATAATGCTGAAATAAGGTTTTGTCATTGCTTATCCATGTCGCGGTATTTCTCAAATAAAATCGCCGAACGATTCTGTTTAGTTATTATATATTCTATTATATTCGGTAAATATTATGCATTGTTATTATATTCGGTTAATATTACGCGTTGTTATTATATAATAACCGAAAATATTTAATAATTTTGGCGTTCAGTTATTAGATTTTACAAAGTTTTGTGTGTGTCGTTAAAATTGATTTTGTCTTGCAATTAGTATATTTTCGGATATATTTATCTTATTGGAATAATCTGCAGAATAATCCGAATGATTAGAATAAGAATAATCGCAAATTTAATCCGAGTTCGTGGCGGTTTCGATTAAAAGTAACTACTAGTAAATAAGTTAGGTTTTTATTGTACGCTTTTTTACCCCCTTTTTTTTTGTAAGGAAAATAAAAGGATTAGAAATAAAAATATAAAATAAAAATTATAAAAATAAAATAAAAATAAAAATTATAAAATTAAAAATGCTAATAAAAAGTATAAAAATAATAAAAATTTCGGTTCTGAGATCGGCCTTTTTTTTTTCTTTCAACTTTTGCTTTTCAGATCATCCATTGGCTCCCACCGTTCAGCATAATCCTTTCACTGTACTATATGCAAGTTTCTTGACGTTTTCAATAGTATTATGGCATCGACAACTGGTCCCTAATTGTACCGAATTTAAAACTTAACTTTTATTTTTTATTTTATTTTTTATCAATAGTATTTTTTAATTTTTTTTGAGTACCACTTTAATTTAAATTTTTAGAAACTTTATCTTTTATTTATTTACTAACATTAAAGCAGTCGATTAGAATTCAAAACATTAATTAAGATGAGGAGGTTTAAGGGGTATTTCCCCCTGTTGGTACTCCGTAATCGGTACGCCAGTTGCCAGATTAAAAGTATATTTCCACAAGACAGTAAAATATCGCATCTTAAAAAGCCAACCAATCTGCATCTTGAGAGAGCGGATCAGGCTTCTGATTGGCTGGCGTGCTACGACTTATGTGTTTAAGCCTGATGTTAAAATCTCAGCTAAATTTATCGAGACTCGATTCGATTATAAAAATATTAGTTATAAAAGAATTAAAAATTTGAGATCAAAATACTAAAATTATCTTTATGTACGTGAAGAGGAAATATTCTAATTGTGATTTATTTTAAGTTGATGAAAATTGTATTTATCAACTTGAAATATTATAAATTTTTTTTTCTTTGGAAGGGAGGGAGAATAAGTTTGATGGCGAGTTGTTAGCTAACTCGCCAAATTTCTTTTTTTATGTATTTTAGTATAAGAATAATGTTAAGTATGCCAATTTTTACAAGAATTTAAATTTTTAATGGCTTCACGGACATAATCGGAAGTTGAAATTGGTATAAAGTTTATGTATGATGCTTATTTATAATTTATTTTTCTTCTTATTCAAGATATTTTTTTGTATAGTTTGGTATAACTTTTTTAGGTCCGGTTCTATTAGGTTCGGCATTTTTCAATTAAGAAAATGGAATTTATAGCAAACTTGGAAAGATCACAGTAAGTAATCGAACTTGTTTTTTATATGGTTTAAAATTATCCCTGTAATTTTTCTAATGTTAACATTATTTTTGTGGTTCATTTCAAAAAATGGTAATGTGTACGAAATATGCAAATTTAATTTTAAATATTATCGGCTAACATTTGTAAATTCTTTATTTGTTTTTAATTGTAAATTGCAATGCTATTAATTCAAACGATTTTATAAAAGCAATAACATTTTAAACACACTGAAGTTTTTCAATTATAAATGAAAAAAATGGGTGATATTGTGGATTAGATAAGGACAAAAGTAAACAGTGCATATGATGCTTTGCTTACGTAATAAGTGTTTAGAATTGCAGATAATGTCAAGTAGAATGTGTTTGTAGAAATGTTATTTTCCTGAAACTAGTGGAAATAAGTTTCATATTAAAACTTAATTTTCAACAATCAAAACTTCTGCGAAATGAATTTTTAAAAATAAAGGAATAAATTTGTGTTCGATAATTAAGTAAAAACAGATTCTTGAAGTATAATTTAAACAAAAAAAAAAAAAAACGGTATTTAAATTCTCAACAACTTGCAAATTATGTGTCTTCGTAAATTATATTTTATCCATAATTCGTTTTATTCGATTTAATAGAAATGAAAAAAAAAATTAACTTTAAAACAAACCCGTTCTTTAAAAGTTTTAATCACATTGAATTTGAAAAAGTAAAGAATTTTTATTAAATTTTAAAGACACAATAGCCTTACACATTCAAAATATTTTTAAAGACAAATTTAAACAGATTTATCTATCATTGATTTCTTTTTTCTGAGTATATTATTATTTTTTTTCAATTTATATTTTCATTTTTTTATGAACTTGATTTCAATTGGTTGGTTTTTCATAGCCCTTTCTTCACTTAAAGTTTACTACATGAAATACTTGAAAAGAATATCTGTTGCTTACAAAAATCTTAACCAAAAAAAAAAAAAAAAAAAAAAAAAAAAAAAAAAAAATAGGTTTAAAACTTTAAACACATTCAGTTCAGTGAAATTTAATGTAACGAACATTAACGTTTTCAATTTCAAGGAATTTAATGAAATTAAATTCAGAAAAAAAAAAAAAAAAAAAATGTGAATGTGAATGTGCCTGATATAAATTTGCATTATTAAACGTAGTTAAAAATATTTTAAATGTTTGAAAACAAGTGTGATCAATTAGCTTTTTGTTAGTAGTGTGATCAATTAGCTTTTTGTTAGTAGTGGTGATCAGTTAGCTTTTTGTTAGCAGTGGTGATCAGTTAGCTTTTTGTTAGCAGTGGTGATCAGTTAGCTTTTTGTTAGCAGTGGTGATCAGTTAGCTTTTTGTTAGCAGTGGTGATCAGTTAGCTTTTTGTTAGCAGTGGTGGGATACAATAAACGCTAAAAATAATTCCTGCTTGCGTTTGTAAAAAAAACAATGATGGATTGAACCATAGAATAATAAAATAAGACGCGTTCCCCAATTCTAAAGGAACAGAAATTTGTCTGTTCTTGTAGAAAAATGTCTGTCGTCCTTTCATACTAGAGTTGACGCTGTGTCGCCTCTTAGTTTCCTTTCCCTACGCATATTTATTTAGAAAACGAACGATGTTACGAAGTGATACAGAACATTCTTTTCATGCCATATATTTGTAGAACTATGTACTAACTAAAGATAGATACATGAAATGCTATTTTTCTATAACTCTGGTCATTATGTATAAATTATAAAACATAAAGAGTAATAAGTTATTCTATAGATGTCCCTGGCCAATATGTGGACATTTAACTTTTTATAATTAAAATTACTATCATTAACAAAAAGAAAAATTTAATGAATGAATGTTTTTTATCAATTTTAAGATAAAATAGGACACAAGAAAATTTATTAATAGAATATAAATACTAAATATTTACAATTAAATTTTCATTTACATATTGATAAAAAAGGTATCGTTTGTTATGAAAATCATTATGATAGTAAAGCTTTTTTTATCTTAAAGCCAGAGTAATAATAGATAGCATCAAAGAATTGGCAAAAATCGCCAAGCTATCATCGTATGTTTTTTTTATTTCCAATGGCAGGCTACAAAAAGCAATAAAATAAAATATAAAGAAACATGAAGATGGAAACAAGGAACATGAAAACAACGAGAATCGAAGGAAATCACAGTGACATGTTTAGCCCATAAGGGCCCTAGCTTCCCACTAACGACCCTGCACAGTAGAGGAAACAAGTGCAGGGTAGACAGGAAGATGATGAATCCATGTCCTCTCCAAGACTGCAGAGCATGCAATTTGGACTTGCAAATATTTTCATTCGAAAAAGATGATTGGCCGAACAATCATGGCCCGTCAGGAGTCTGAAAAGGGCAACAGCTTTAAACCTGGGCTGATCAGAGATGTTTTGAATAAAGTTAAACCTGGTTTTAGATGAGCTGCCTTCAAGTAGATTATCGGATTGTGTTCCGAAAAAGGTCTCGGATCATCAGTTCATCGTATATGTAAATCTATAAAATTCTCAATTGCATGCATAAAATTTTACATGAGTGCAGTCTATTCCACAGTGCAATTTCAGCTCATTTTTCCTCTTTGACGCAAATAAACGTGATCAGCCCCGTACAAATGAATTTCACAGTGACAATGAAAATGACCAGCTGTCAGCAATTGTAGGTCTCGTAAGGATCATGTTTGTCTCCGATACGCCCTTTATTTTATTACTATTGTCTGGATTTAATTAGCTAGTTATGGAAAAAAAACCAAGCTATAATCCCTGCAACCTCACTTTTGCCATCTAGTTCAGGATTGTTTCTAATTCACCAATTTAATAAATATTTAAATCAGTGAAAGACAATCTGCTGTTCAGCGAGCGTGATTTGAGCATTTTTTTAAATCAAAGATGATAAATTTTTTTTCATTTTTCACACGATCTTTTTGGATCAACCAGGAATCCTTGTGAAGAACAGATCTCTACTACTGTGTCCAAAAAGTAAGAATTTTCAATTTAAAATTCCCGGGTCTAATGGAATTTAAATTTTTTTTCTTTTTTAGGCTGTTGGAACTGTCCTTGACATCTGGGTGAAATTTGACGACAAAATATTCATTAGTGTTTGAGTTACGCTATTTTTGAAATGTCTGAATGAATTAAGCAAAGAACTTGCATTCAATTTTGTTTCCGGAAACGTATAGAATGTTGCAGAAGGAATTCGCTGAGCGTTCCTATATCGGAAAAAAATATTTACAAGAGGTATAAACAGTTCAAAGAAGGCAGAGAACGCTTTGAAGACGAAGAGCCCTCTGGTCGACCATCCACCTCAACCGACGAAGTTCACATCTAAAAAAAGTAAAGATTTGGTGCTTGCAAAGCGTCGATTTACAATTAGACCTTGCTGATGTTGATCGTCAATTCCATTTTGGACCTCAAACGCGTCAAGTCTCGATTGGTACCGAAAACACTGAACGCGCCAGCTCACACTGCATTAATTTTTCGCGATTTTTTTGCCAAAAATGAAACCCGTATCGTTTTACAGCCACCGTATTCACACCACGCTCTGGCTATTCCCTAAACACAAATAACCACTCCAGGGACACTGTTCTGAGTCGATTGAAGAGATTCAACGTGAATCGCCGATCGCTTTGAAGGCCATTCCTGCCGATGACTTTTTTAGCATGCATTGAGGATTGAAAAAAGAGTTGGCATGAGTGCATTGCGTCCGAAGGGGGGGAATTACTTTGAAGGCGATGAAATAAATTTGGAAAAATAAAGAGTTTTTGAGAAAAATAATAACTGGCTTTACTTTTGGGGCGCTGTAGTAAAACACTGCTATTTTGTAGTTTCAATGCAGTGTTCATTTATAATGCATAACTGAAAATAGATCGTATTGCACGATTTAATTTAAATTTTCTTTAGTAAGTTTGAGCAATGATTTTTGAGCATGATCCTAATGTTTCTGAGAGTTGGACAAAGCAGGGATTGTCAAAAAAGGATAAAATAAATAAAAGTAATAATAATAAAAAACCTTCCTTTGCTCCGAATTTAAGAAGTCTTTTCTTTTAGGAAGGGGGCGGGGGCGGGGAGCGTGTTGCGCAATATACCGAGGAACTGCGCGTCGGGGAGGAAGTTATTTTTAGAATCGCCCATCTGGTCCTCCAACTGCAGAGGCACCCCACTCCGCCCTTGTGTCTTTCGTGCACGACTTTGGAAAGTTGAATCGCTTCATACATACTCATTTGAATAGGAACCTTTTCATGGAGAAATTACATCGTTTCTTTAGAAAAATGTAATAAAAATTATGAAAATGGTTTATTTTTTTATAGAGGTATGATATGAGGTATATAGAGGCTAAGTGGGTACTTTTATAATTGTTTAAAAATCATTTTCTTTCTACGATTCCAAATTGTAACCAACTCCGGCAAATTTTAAAATGACCCGAATTTATCACTTTAAAATTTATTATTATTAGTCATAATTTGTATTAAGAGGTTACGAACTTAATACAAATTATGACTAATAATAATGGATTCTAAAGTAATAAAATTAGTCCTATTTTAAAATTTGATTTATTTAGTTACAATTTGGAAACTACGTAGAAATTGGTTTTTAAAAAACTATGAAAGTATTTTTATAATAGATGATTCATTTTATCAATCAAAAATTAAAAAAAAAAATATATATTTATAGAATACTTTCAAAACATTTTGGTTTGTGATATTTTTAATTTATTTCAAGATGAAAGTTTTAATTTATAAAAAAACGTCTTGGCTCTATGTTTAATCTATTTCTAACTATTTAAATTTCCGAAATTTTTAAAAGTTTACCACAATAGTCATATATACCCAATTTTTCTAAATATAATTCATTACTATTAAATTCGGAATTCTTGAGCACATTTGTAATTTTTATATATTTTAAACAGATAAAAAAAATTCTTAATGCATTCAACAAAAGAAATTTAAAATTAAATTTTAAAATAACTATTAAATACTTCTTTCTGTGATTTTTCTTTTAGAACTTCCAAAGGATTGACGCCTGAAAATTTAGAAAATCTTGAAAAGATATTTCATAATGCAGTGGGGGACAAAAATGAAATCGACCTTGAAAGCTTCAAGAATGTGGTACAGTCCAAAAATGTAAGTTTTTAATCATTCCAAAATAATAACAAAGAAAAAAAGAAAAGAAATTAACCAATTTGGAATAATTTTCAGTTTATTATTGGATTACTTATATTAATTTATTTTATAGCTATTAAATTTCTTGTGTAACTGTAAGTTATTAATTTTGTTTCTAGCAAAATTTTTAAATTATGAAAATCTTATTCTTAATGTCAGTTTGATGTTGGACACTTCAACCAGCTGCATGGTTTTGAATAGTGAATTTGTTTAAAATTTTATATTTGATACCAGTTAATTAAAATGGTTACTGAATGCAAGAATTAAGAAAAAATTATATTTTATTAGACATATATTACCATTCTTTTTAATTTTTGGAATGTACTTTATTTTTACAAAATTCAGGAGCCTTTTTATGGGTCTATAAGAATGCGATGTATTAATCTCAATTTTTCATTAATTTTTTTTTTCTTTAAAAAATGTCCATTTGATGAATTTAAGGATTGTTTGCTAATATGGAAATGAATATTTAAATCAAATCTTTAATAAATTATGAAATTGTAATGATTCTCGAGTCCTCAATTTGTATTCATAGAGTTGGTTGAACAATAAAATAAAATAAAATGAATTATACAATAAATTGTATATTATACAATTATACATTTATGATTAGCAATAGAAATAAGATTGCTGTTTATTTTTATCTGGTAACTATTTCATGTGCGATAAATAATATAAATAACCACAATAGCAAATTTGTTAAAAATAAAATTTGTATTATCTTTTGCCCTTTTATTTTATGATTTTTATTTTTAAAAAATAACATTGTGCTGTATTTTTAAATTTTTTTTTTGTTAATCTACCTTAACTTGGATTTTTTACGCATTTAAAATATTTTGAGAAAGGAGTCCACGTACTGACAAAAAGAGTTCGCTGACAAATTAAGGTTAAGAATTCCCGACTTATCCAGGGTGGAACTTTTCCTATTAAGTATTTGATAGTTTAGTGATATTTTAATTTAACAAAAGAATTATTTTTAAAACGCTTGATTTATATCCGTTTACCACAAACATACAACACACCCACCAAAAAAAATGTTTAAAAGGCGTAGAACATGTATTTATCTTTCAAAAACTTTTATGCATAAACTGGCGAAGACAGTCCAATTCCCCAGAGAGAGAATATGCTGCAAAATATTTTTTGCATTGGCTTTTGGTTAATGTCATGTTTCATCTTGTATTTATTTCAAACAAGAGTGAACACATTTAAATTGGTTTTTCCAGATGTTCTTCGTGGAGCGCATCTTCAATGTATTCGACGCTGATAAGTCGGGCACTGTGTCCCTGGAGGAATTCATGCGCGTGATGCGCTGCTTCGCCAACCAGAGTCCTGTCGAGAAACTGAAATACCTTTTCGATGTCTATGACATCAACAGTAAGTACAATCTGCTCTATGAAAGCATGTACGTATCGCTTATTTTTAACCTCGTGTTATTTGGAGAAAAATCTTGAGCAAATTTTGTCCCTCTTCATTAATTCGATATACAGGCAGGCATAAAAAAACTTTAACTTCAAAAATGTGTGACAAAGGCAATTGAAAAAAGGGAAAATTATTATAAAATGAGACATAACTATTGTCTTTGATCATTTAATTTTAATTTAATACAGCTCTTTACGGGACACCATCAAACCATCTGCTACAGCGAACATAGCAAGAAATCGAGTCAAGATTTTCATTGACTAAACTCGGTTTGTTAAGCCATATAATATGGCAGTTTTTGTTGCTGACCATCATCTCTCTGAGTTTGCCATTTCAAGAGCGTAGAATATATCCCCATATACACTGCCTAAAAAAAACAACGAAAGTTTCATCCAAGATGAAATGGTTCGAAGGTAGTGGAATGCCCTTTGTTATTGCTTTTAGATTTAATATGAAGAATTGATATTTGTTTTCATTTTAGTAAATTGCAATTCGTATTGCCAAACAGTTGTGTTAAGTTAAGTATACTGAACAAGTCCCAAAAAGGGGTCTGTAAAAATTTTTTTTTCAATTTTAGATGATGGCAATATCGAATTCAATGAGCTGAGGAATGTGATCAGCGAATGCATGAAGGAGAACGGCCTTCAGTTCGGGGAGTCGGAGACAGACGAATTGACTCGAATGTTGTTTGAAGATGCCGACACAGATGGCAGTGGCACCATCACCTTCACGGAATTCAAAAACCAGCTGGAGAGACAGCCGGCTTTTATGGAGAACCTCACACTCAGGTCAGTTGATTAGATGGAAGCAAAATATCGAAATAAAGAGCTTTAAGATATTACCATATTTGAAGGCGGATGGACTGTGTACGATGCATGAAAAGCAAGTTCTCTGCGGTTCGGGTGCAATCCTCACCGCGTGTTTTCTTTCCTTAACAATTTGGCTGTCGATCTTGCGTCAACGCTAAAGTGTTAATTAGACACACATATAGAGTGATGTCTCGTGTTCGCGCTGGTAGAGCTCGCTCAACATTTATTCTCCATCTCATTCGAAAATATACACAGTCCAGTCACATTAATGTGACCACCTGTCAAAAGCCAGAATATAACACTCTTGTATATTCTGGCTTTAAGTGGAATGTGGTATTTAAGTGGTATTAAGTGGAATTCTTTATATACACTCCACTGCAATGGGCTGCCACCTGCCTTTTGTGATTGCTATTTCAAGTTGACGTCGAAAGTAGGTGGTGGTCACATTAATGTGACTGGACTGTGTATATTCCGCGTGTCTGTCGGTATTGTCGTGGAGTACAAGTTGGAAACTAATTGCAAAAATTATGTGGTTTCGAATTTACAGTTTTGAGTTACTAAAAAAAATCTTGTGATACGAGTTATAGAGACGATAGTTCTGCAGGACCTTCATGCTCCCCTCCCTCCCCAAAAAAGATAAATGCAATCTAATAAGAACCTAGCAGATGAAGTTGAAAATGTATGGACTGAGCTTTCGGACGAATACCCGAGTGATGTTAGTTATAATAGCAATAAAGAAATCGTTCCTCCCCAAAGTGCCCATGGTATTTCAGATAGTATATCATTTTAACCACCCTAGTAATTCATTTATATTAAATATTTGTTATTGATAAATAATTGTACAAAAATAATCAATTTTGTTACTTAATTTCATTAGTTTCATTATTCCAATTTTTTAAAGAAATAATTTTATCTGTAGTCCTATCGCACACTGGCTCGTTGTCCAAACATTCTATCAGGAAAGTCCTAAATATTATTAGTAATCAGTGTAACACGCTTATACATGGTATATTGCTAATTATTATTTGTTATAAAAAGCAAGTAGCTTTTGGTAAAACTTCATTTCTACGATGGGCAATAATTACACTGGCATGGCCGGCAGCGAAAGTGTTAAGCTACGACCAGATATCGTAGCTTATGAACGAACTG
Source organism: Caerostris darwini (assembly GCA_021605075.1). Taxonomy (NCBI): domain Eukaryota; kingdom Metazoa; phylum Arthropoda; class Arachnida; order Araneae; family Araneidae; genus Caerostris; species Caerostris darwini. Next base: position 405,284 of record BPLQ01001709.1, on the reverse strand, counting down.
TTTTTGTTTTCAGTAGTGTGGTTTGATCTTAATCGCAGAAAACTCAAGTTGCGAGCATGGGATTTGCAGTTTGATTATTGCGAAAATATTTTAAAGAGCGTATCACACGAGCCTGTTTTGTTACCTTTAAAGGCTCGTGCCCACCGAGGCGAGAAGCGTTTAAGCGTGAAGAGTTGACCAATCACTAGCCTCACCACATTCGCCTGAAACCGGTTTGAAATCCGCCGCTTCGAGTAGACCAGCTTTCAACTCGAAGCGGAACTTCACTAGACGTAATGCTATTTCTGACGTTTCGCTGTGAAGGAGTCTCGCCTGCCGCGTGAATCTTCAACGCCTCTCGCCTCGGTGGGAAGGAGCCTTAACACGAAGCAAACCGGACCCTGCCACTCAATAAGTTTACGATATGCATAACCTTCGCCAAACTTATTTACTGTGTAGTATGGAGGTTGTTAAAGGATTATTAAATTAGGGAAGATTCAATGCGAGTAAGTGTAATCTAACGAGAGTTTTGGCTACACTGGCTGACACGTTTTCTCCTGCATGAATGGTGCCATTTTGATTAACAGGACCTCTTGCGGCGATTTTGTAACGGGAGGACTTCGATGTTGCCAGTTAAAATTTGTATAATTGTTATTTGACAATTTGTTTCGGTTTTATAAACAGACTTTGTATTTTGTTGTTCTTTTTGCCGCATTCAATATAAAACACCTTGTAACTGTGAAGGAAATGTAAAAAAATTAATTGTTAGGAACATAAAATTGTTATTACAATGAGTACTTCCTCAAAATTGCACCAAAATACCTTTTTATAAATGTTACTTAATTACTGATCTTAATAGATCAGCACTCAAACTGATGTATATTTTAGCTTAGATCTCATGAATTTCAGTTTTATCGCAAAAAGTATCAAATGCTAACAATTAGGTAAAACGTAAAAATGAATATCAATCTTATCTTACAGACATTTAAATATAAGAATTTTTTTGGAAAGTGACTCTTTAGAAAAACGGGCTCTATAATTTTGTCAACACTTGAACGAAAATGAACATTTGACTGTTTCCTTTTGGTTGCAACTTGAACGAGGAAGAAGTCCAAACATCTCGCGATACCATCATGTGGCAAGACACGAGTCCTTTAATGTGGGATACATCAAAGGTTATATGGAGTATGATAATACGGAGCGGTAACTCATCTACACGATGCAATAGATCCAAGATGTTTCGCATTTCAATAAGACTAGACCAAACCTGTTTTCTATATGCTGCTCAGTATTTTGGCTATCATAACCGGATGCTGTTGTATTTGAGTAAGTAATGATGTAAAAGGGCCAGATAGTCTAGTGACCACAGGCTAGATGCCACAGGTTTCGAGTCCCGGCGGTGTCATGGTTATTTGTAGTGGTTCGGAATCCACTTTAAAAGTAGGTCCCTGTCTAATGACTGTAGAGCGTTGAGTGTCGGTCTGACAACCCTACCCCGTAAAAAGAAAACATCTCCCGTCTCGAAATCTGCCAGGAAGTAGATGGCCTTTGCCCACCATAGGTCTGTTGCGCCGTTGAAGAATGGTGTAAACAAATAGAACTGGCGAAGAGTTTCATATTTTCCTTTCTTATTGGGAAAGATGTGCAAATTAAAAGATTTTACTGGCTTAAATATTGAAATCGCTAATTTTTTTTATCTCGCTCAGTATCGAGAGATGGCTGTTGCCACCCATGGAAACAAAGAAGAGCCGGCCAACAACGGGGCATTACAGCCGGAAGAAAATATCATGGCGTCACATTCGAAACAACTGGACGCACGTCGTTTTCCTGCTGGTCTACTTCATGATCAATTTTGTTTTATTCGTCACGAGGGGTTACGAGTACAGAGAAAGTAACGTCTACGTCATACTGGCCAGGGCGTGTGGTGAGTACTGATTTAAATATTGGGTTATAGTTATTTTTTGATATTTTCTAGTGAACGCCTCTTATCAACGGTAGTCGCTAACATTATTGTCACATTATGCTGTTTCTAATTGATACATTCTTAAAAAGAACTTTAATTTTTCATAAATTATAAATACATTAGCAAAATTTTAACTGAATAGTTACAGTAACTACAAATAATTTTAAATTGCATATTTATAAGACATATTTGTAAGACAATTTCGTATCATGTTTGTGTAATTAGATTTTGGAACTATTTATCAGCTGACTACCTATTTTAAAATAATCGTAATATAAATTATGAATATTTAGATATTGATGTAAATTCAGAATGACCATCTTGATATCGTAAATTTTCTAGGTCTTTAAAAATTCTTTAACTTGACAATTATAATTTTGAACTGTATTTATTGTAAAATTGTTTTATCGTGATTGCTAGTCTGTAAATTTATAAATAAAATGACTTGAAATCCTACATAAAATGGATACTAAGGAATATTTTAAAGGAATTGCATGATTTATATTTATTTCAAGAATAATTTTAGTTTAATAGTGCAAATGGTTTGATTTTCAGGTCAGTGTCTTAACTTCAACTGCACTTTCATAGTGGTCCTTGTCCTTCGGCAGACGTTAACCTGGTTACGAACCCATGGCTTTGCGCAATACTTTCCTATAGATCGTCATCTCTATTATCACAAACTGACCGGAGTCGTTATCTTGATATACAGTCTGTGGCACACAGCAATGCACATTGTGAATTTCAGTAAGAAACTTTCCACTGATTTTATATTTCTGGTGCTTAATTACACCAATAATTTATTTTAAAATTAAACAGACACAAAATTTTTATTTACTGGGATATTTAAAAAGTTGTATCCATTATCGTTATATAATAATTATCCGTTATATCCGATTAGTTGAAACCATTATTGTTTATAACTCAAAGGATTTAGCCGATTCATTGAATGTGCTGCTACATTTTACATACAAAAATATTTCTAAGAATATCTTCCTGAAAATGTTTTAGAGTTAATTGTTTAACATTTCGCACGCAAGCGGGAAAAAATCGGAAAAATTCCAGCACACACATCCCGATGATAACATTGGCACAGCTGACGTCATATGTTCCATTTCATGTTATTTGAACCTGTATCCGAAGAACAGAACATTTAAGAGAATATTGCACAACTGTTTGCAATATTCTGTTAAACCAAGATATGATTGGTCCACTTCGAAATGGATAAAGATAAGTTTTAACCAATCAGAAAGGATACTAACTTTCTTCGGTTAACGAGATCTTAAGGCTGTCTAGAATTATGTTCTCTTTAAATATTCGGTTTAATTTAAGTTTTATATTTAAAGTTTTTCCATAAATTGTAAGCATAGATTATGTATTGTTATTAATGACAGTTCTTAACATTGATTCACTAACATATTAGGCGGCTTTAATGAAATTATCATATATGAAATGGTAAATTCATTTATCGCAAATTGAAGCCCTTTTTTTACATAAATTTAAAAAAAACCTGAGTTTAATTATTTTTTTTAAATATTGAATTAATTGTTTAGTCGGAATTGTTTAGTCGGTGCTAGATAAGTGCTCATAATTGAAAAGTTTATTAAGGAGAAAGAGTTGGAGCTTGCTCATTTAGAGTGATGAATATCGGGAATGCCAAAGAGTGAAAAGGATTGTCCTTCATTCTTAATAGAGGATAAAATATTGCTTTGCATTGGTTTCTTATGCCTCCTCGTGTCATTTTTGTATACCGTGGCCGAGGCTGCTCTCAGAATTTTGACGTGAGGATGGGATTCAACGAAATAAGGAGTAACCATTTATAAAAGTCCAATATAGACTGAGCTGCAAGCAAAAGAAAGGCATCTAAAGACAAAATTTCATAAATTGTTTATATTATAAATTTATTATTTTTACATTCCACCCGTTGGGTTTAAATACATAAAAGGAAAAATATTTAAACTAATAAGCTTTCCGTAAAAAAAAATAATTAAAAAAATAATTACATATTACGATATTGAATTTTAATTTATAATTTACATAAGAAAATTATAAATTAAAATTCAATTTTATTTACACTCCTTTTCTTGCTCATCGATTGCACCGTTTATGCCAACTTCGATATTTTGTTGACGATGTTATAAAGCTAGCTAAATCAATTTTATATAACTAACCATTTCAATTAAGACCTTCAGACGCGATGGTAAAAGATGACACTTGTAAGAAAAATACTTCACTGATATATTAAATATTTAGCAAACAATTGAACCCAAGTAGGAAGTGGCCACCCATTTGAGCATGTGCACAAATATCACTCATGGGTTTAGGGGCTCAAGTCCCCCAACCACCCCCCTTGGTGTGCAACTGGCATAGACACCCACTGGCAATGAAGAAAGGACATCTTCCAGAGTAGCACCTCTTTGCGGTTAATGTGGGTGGGAAAATCCGGAAATGCACCCACGGGCAAGGAAGAAAGGATATCTTCCATGGTGATACCTCTTTGTGGTTCATGTGGGTGGGAAAATCCGGAAATCCCCCAAAGGCAACCAAATTTTTGACACAAAACGATTACGAATGCTATCAAATCGCTATCGTGTCACCTCGTTTCTTAAGCCAGTAACTACAACGTACTCGAATCAGAACCACTAACTTGTTTGTTCCTTTGACCTCTTCAGGTATTTTGTCTTCTTCGGGTGAAAAATCTCTGCTGGAGTGGCTGACCTCCACGCACCTGGGAATCGGATGGGTCGGGGGTGCCGCCTGTCTCACGGGGTGGATCCTTCTGTTCATCCTCATCGTCATGTGCGTCTCTGCCATGCCCTTCGTGAGGAGGAGTGGGAAATTCGAGGTAAGTCTAGCAGCAGCGAATTCCAATCAATTCGCGTTTCAAATTGCAGCAGAAGCGCGACATCAACTCATGTGCACACATTATTAGTCAATATTTTGCCTTTTCTGTTTCATGAATCCATTTTAAGCAACATTAAATATCCAATAGTGGCCTCATTATTTCTCCAGACAGTAAAAATAAGTCAATCTAAGCACTCGATTTGCGCCTGAATTTTTGGTGAATGTTAATGGGGGAATTTTGTGTATATAGACCAAAATGCGTTTAAAATAGTTTTTTTATCGTGCTAAATTTTAAGTAGCTAATTGCTTTTGGCAATTTTGAAATTACAGTATCGTTTTCAACTAAGTACTTAGAAATTTCTGATGCAGCAGCAACAAGGAATGGGGAATCTGTGCAACATGAAAAATACCAAATATTAATTTAAATATTTATTTAATATTAAATTAAATCTTTGATATTTTTAAGTTTTCTAAAATTCCTTCTGTTATTTTCCCATTATCTAAACAAAATAAATCAAATTAAGCACCCAAACTTCTATGATTTACTTCCTCATGTTGAAGGAAACGGGGATTAAAAGTTTGCAAAGCACCGGTTTATGTGTAATAGCATTAAATACTATATGTATTTGTTAATAAAATTTAGTTTTCACCAGGGATATTTCTTTTAATATGTAATAGCAAAATGTTTCCTTTATGAAAGCTTAAATTGCTTAACTTGGATTAAAACTGGTCTTTGTCAATTAAACTAATGTTTATGAAAGCATGTGTTGCTTTGAAAATAATATCTGCCCATTCCCAATTTTCAATCGAATCCAGGTGTTCTATTACCTCCATCTGCTGTCCTTCGTGTTTTGGATCTGCCTGATACTGCACGGGCCCAACTTCTGGAAGTGGTTCCTGGGGCCGGCTCTTCTCTTCCTGATGGAATGCTTCGTCCGAGTGAACAGAAATCTGTCCAGCAGTAAACTAGCTTATGTGCAACAAGGAGTTCTATTGCCTTCCAAGGTATTTTCTTTTTTTTAAATTATATACATCGGATGTTCAAAATGTACAAAGTAGAAACAGGATAAGTTACAAAGTAGAAACAGGATAAGTTACAAAGTAGAAACAGGATAAGTTACAAAGTAGAAACAGGATAAGTTACAAAGTAGAAACAGGATAAGTTACAAAGTAGAAACAGGATAAGTTACAAAAGTAGAAACAGGATAAGTTACAAAGTAGAAACAGGATAAGTTACAAAGTAGAAACAGGATAAGTTACAAAGTAGAATAAGTTATAGAAACAGGATAAGTTACAAAGTAGAAACAGGATAAGTTACAAAGTAGAAACAGGATGTTAAAAGTAGAGACAGGATAAGTTACAAAGTAGAGACAGGATAAGTTACAAAGTAGAAACAAAGTAGATAAGTTACAAAGTAGAAACAGGATAAGTTACAAAGTAGAAACAGGATAAGTTACAAAGTAGAAACAGGATAAGTTACAAAGTAGAAACAGGATAAGTTACAAAGTAGAAACAGGATAAGTTACAAAGTAGAAACAGGATAAGTTACAAAGTAGAAACAGGATAAGTTACAAAGTAGAAACGAGACAATGGACCTTGAGTAAAATAAAATTATAAATTTCAATGTGACATTCTTTTGTTATTCGATACGTCCAAATAACACAATCTTGATAATACTTCTCGAAAATTGCTTTAATTTCAATCACTGTTTTTTGTTATTTTCAGCACTCAGGAAAACAAATTTTTTTATCACATCAAGGTTTTAGAAAGATTTTATATTTTGCTACCATTAACGAAAATCATGAAATTTTGACATTAGTTTTATTAAACAATAAATTTGAGAGAATTACATTTTTTAATTCAAATAATGAGCTTTTTTAATAATATAATTCATTAATAAAGGAATAATAGATATAACATAAAAATTACAAATCCTTACAATAGCATTTTTCTTTCTTTTTCTCCTTTGAGTGAAATTGAAAAATAAATAGACAATCTCTTCCATCTTATTACATGATTGATACTCCATTATTTAAATGTTTTACGAATTCATACAAATAATGCTTTTTTTTTCTCCTTCAGCACTAAATTCTTAAGATTAGACTAAAATTTGTGATAAAACTGTATTTCACAGAATTTTTATTTTCTCATAACAATCGCCCCAAAAATAATAAGAAAAAACGCTGTTTATTATATTAAGTTATTTTAAGAATAAATAAAACTTAATTCAATACAAATATAGCATCTTTGTGACTAAGTTGTATAATTCCCTTAACTTGTCTTCAGTTTTTCTTATACTTTTCTAACAGTTAATTTAATATTTTTATGATACATTTTTCCTATGGCTAGGCAAAAAGTTACATACAACAATAGTGCTAAGAAAAATAGAACCACTAAGAAAAAGACCAGAGTCATTGATCTTGCTTCCCAATCCCAATATTTAATGTTGCTTCCCAGTGATCCGCGGCCTGATGGCCAATTGGCTAGCGCTCTGGCCGTTGGTATCACAGGCTTCAGGTTCGAATCCTGGAGATGGCATGGATGTTTGTTAATCGTTCAGAGTCCACGTTAAACTGTAGATCCCGGTCTAATTAGCTTAAAGTGTGCACAAAGATGATCGTAGAACGACAAACCAAATCAATCTCCAGCTACCCCGCTTCCCAATATCAAGACTCTTCTGTAGGCCCACGATGAGCCCCACATCAGAATAGATGGTTCCTGCCCATTACTTCTCCAGGGTAACAAAGTGGGGAAATAAGATCAGTTAAAATGCATATGGATGCAGGTAGGTGGCAAGGCAATCGTGTCCCGTAGATGGGCGAAGAGCAGTCAAATTTGCTTACAGTATGATTGTAAGCAAATTTAGAGTACAAAGATATTTTTAAATTGGTCCAGATAGTAAGCTTTTAAAATCTTTATAGAAAAGTTATTTTCTATTACAGATATTGAATTCATTTCGCAAATTTTCTAAATCCATTACGAAAGATTATAGTTCATATTTCAGTGAGAGGTTAGGAGAAGGCGTGAAATAATCGAATTTATCGAATCGGGAGTCGGAAATTTGATGGCAAATTCCCATCACTGGTATGAACTATTATATGTGCACCAAATTAATAAAGGTATTTCTTCAACTAATTTCGTAATGTATCAGTTATTCTCGGACGCTGCATTTTTGCAGTAAGATTTCCGTAATAATTAAAGTGATGTATTTCTTCTCGCTCAGGTTACCCATTTGGTGATTAAGAGACCTCCCAAGTTTGACTACAGACCTGGCGACTACGTGTACATCAATATACCAAGCATAGCAAACTTTGAATGGCATCCCTTTACCATTAGCAGCGCTCCAGAAATGGATGGTTCGTGATGGTTTTTTTTCATGAAAAATATATTTATAGAATTTACTTCTTGCATAGAGTTCTTATTACGATAAATTTGTGGAAGTTCGTTATAATTCGAACTACTTTAAGAAAATTCATCAGTTTCAGGGAGTCAAATGCTTGTTTATCGGTCTGAACCTGGTTTTCGAAGCAGTGATAACTTGGGGCACAACTTGATAAAAGGTTCCCAATATCATTATTTGTAGCCATGGTGATTTAATGTCCCTTTGTTTAATCAATATTAATCAATTTAAACTAATTAATTTTATTATCGTTTTTTATAAAGAAAAATCTAATATGATAAATTTAAAGGGAAGGGGGAAGGAAGTATTAAATAAGAACTGCCGGTGGCAATTTTTTAAATTTGAGTAATGTGTATGGGTTAAATAAATTTTGATAGTTTAAAAAAGAGAATTTATTAAACTGTACATTGTATAAAGATTTATCAGCCTTCTCACCCCTCACTTAAATTTTTTTAGGTTTGTATTTGATTGAATTTTCCCCCTTGTTTTATTATTGGTTTAATTGTTTATCATATGTTATTTTTTGTTCATTTATGTGCTTTTATAATTTTATGTGTGTTATAGGGTGCTGTATGTTTAATTTGTCTGGTTTCATTATTTTTCTGGTTTAACTATGCTTGTTATTGTTAATCTAAGCAACAGGTGATCTAAAGGTTATTCGTGGTGGAATAAGTTTGGATTTGATTAATAGTTTATTATTCGATGATTAATTGGCTACTAATTTCTAATCTTAGATGTCATATGGCTGCACATCCGTGGCGTAGGCGAGTGGACCAACAGTTTGTACAACTACTTCCAGAGGGAGGACAGGGAAGCTGTCCTCAGCGACGAGCTGGCCAAGAACTTCAGGGATTTGGCCAGCATGTCCATCAACGATTCCATTCTGTCGAACGCCTTCATCAGACACTCTAGCTGCGTGGAGAGTCCGCCAGGGATCGATTGTCCGAAGAACTGTTCTCTCTTGTCTGCAACCCTCAATGATGGCGACAAGACTTTTGTGTGCCAGTCCCCACACTTGGATGACAGTGATGGGGCGGTGAAACAAAGTACCTTCAGTAAGTTGTGTCTAGCAGTGTATGAAAATCAAATCAAGATAATCGAAACAGATTTTTATTCTATACATACAAGAGGGCCTTGATGGCCGGGTGGCTAGCGCTCTCGGTACCATAGGTTTCGGGTTCGAATTCCTGGATGTTTGTTGGGGTTCGGAATCCACTTTAAGCCGTAGATCCCGGTCTAATATGACCGTAGAGCGTAACAGAGCCCGATTAGACTTTCTCACCCACATCATTCCCAAACTTTAAAAGGGTAACTCAGCTGTAGGCACAGTGGTGTGTAATAGTATACATACGAATATTTAACGCATCATGTATCTAAATAGACTCGTTAAGTCTCTTCGTGTATAGTTTTTAACTAGTTAAGATCACATCCTGCATACGAGACGGAATTCTGTAGCTTTTATCAATAACATAATTAAGTTACATAATCATTTCTGAATTTTTTAAATTCATGGACATTCTTGTTTTGATTTTTCAATCAGGAAAATTTTCTCATCAATTTAAATTCGGAAATCGTTACATGATGAACAATATATCAAAAGAAAGGAAATATTTTAAAGAATTCTGTAATACTTTGGATAGGCAACAATTTATATTAAAATAAAAAGATAATGTTTGTATGTATGTATTCTGTAGACTCTAATTACTCGACCGAAATTTGAAAATTTCACAATTTGTTCTAATTAGTGTCAGGAGTTACTGATTTTCGTTCAAAATATTCTCTAAGTAATCCTGTTTTCGCACTATTAATTGAAGAATTGGTGGGCCCTGATGGCAGAGTGGCTGCGCTCTAGCGCTTGGTACTACAGCGTTGTGGGAATAGTGTTATTCGCGTCCATAACATATCTTCAAGCTACACGTGCCTCCTGGGTAGTGCTATGCGAGTAACAGTGGTATACCCCTTGATTACGGCATAAAGATTAACTATCTCTGTATTGCCAGCTGCATTAGAACAACAATTGAAGAATTGGATGTTTTTCACATTTCGACCGTTGTTCAATAATAAAAACAAAATTTTTTTTTGTCCTGAGACATATAACAAGAAAAGTTAATCTTAAATTAAAAGTTAAAATTAATTTAAGTCAAAATGCTACAAATTTTGACTTTCATATACAACCAAATAATTTAAAAAACTGAAGCAAAAAATTTAATCAAAAAGCAAGAACAGAAAACAAATTATCACACACAATTCAATTCTTATCATTTTTATTGTTCTATATCAATTTATTCATCAGTTACATTTAATTCACGCAGATACTCAGATTTAGCAATAACGAAGCACTGCTAAGTTCACTAGTAATAAAATAACACTAACTAAATAAAAAATAAAAAAAAAGCCCAGTTTTTTTAATATCGTGGCTATAAAGGTAATGGCGACGAAGGGATAGACGGAAAGAGATGGGCCGACTCTGATTTTAATGTTATTAAGATCAAAAACTGAGGTCCACGGCCAAGAGGAGAACAGCCTGGCTTGTTTTTTTAAAGAAGGCCAAGGCCCATAACGGGCTGTCAAGTCAGTTATGATGATAAAGGTAATAAATATTAAACTATTATATGGAATATGAATTAATGACAAAAAGGCGATTATTTAGTCTTCTATTCTATTTATACGAGCATTTCTTATTAAACTTTGAAAATCCTTTTCAATTCAAATCTAAATGCTAAATCGCTGTAGTGCTTGTGAATTCGAATTATTTTCAATTGGTTGGATTTCATTAATTTGTTTATCATTGAACAATCACTGAAATTAAATCGATATATTACAAAGTTTCGTAAAAATGTCTTTTTAAAAATAATAATAGACAGAAGAAACGAAACAAAATATATAAGTTTTTATTTCAATTTAGTAAACTTTAATGCGAGATCATTTGGTTATCCGTAGTATGTCCAAGCGATATTCGATTTCGTGCCGTGTATTATTAGGCATCTAATGTAGGCATCTAATTGGGAGCAAATTGAGATATATTGCTTCAGTTCTTGCAAATTAGTGCAAAACTTCTGGTAGGCAATCTTTTGCATATTCGTACAAGACAAAAAAAAAATCAAATGGAGATGGACTATGATGAGTATCCGCTTAGAATTTAACACGTCTGAGGGAAATAAAATCCGATATTGCTTGGACGAGGTACGAACAAGGGATCTCGTACAGGAATTTATTAAACCTCGCTACTATATTGCAAGTAAAGACATTTTGTTTCTATCTGCTACTCTTTTGGCATAATTTTCTTATGCACATACAGTAAATTAGAAATATCATTACATTAGAAAATTGTGTGTTCCAACTTTTTTTTTTTGCAGACTTCAGACATGCCCTCGGCGACGCCACTTTCTACAACAACTCTTTCTTCGCAGAGAACCCGATGAACCAGACGGTTATCGAGATGGAGAGGAGCGACACCACCTACTCTATCTCGAACCGGGACAGCGACGGCAGTTTCGCCGCCAATTCCCTGACGGTGAACCCGGACTGGCGCCGAACCTCCTTCACTTCCTTCTCTGCCAGCCGCGCAATCCAGAAGAAGAACAAAGAAGACATACGCAGCATACTGGCCGAACACAACAGGCTGTCGGTCGGGGAGGACGTCTTCTCCAATGTTTCCAGGTAAATCCCACCCCAACCTAGCGACCTGATGGCCAAGTGGCCTTTGGTATCACAGGCATCAGATTCGAATCCTGGCTATAGCATAGATGTTTGTAAGTGGTTCGGAATCCACTTTAAACTGTAGATCCCGGTCTGTTTAGTCCTCATGTATACAAGATTACCGTAAAGCGACAAACTAAAACAAACCCATCCCACCAAGATGATTTCTACAATCGGAATTTTCGAAACATATTCCTCTGACCCAATTAGCACACTGAAATGTGCACCTGGTCTATGAAAACGGTGTGTGGGCGTAATTCGGGTTTTTTTTTACATCCATCTTTGAAGCACCATGGCTATGCTTCGGTTTGCTTCTCTGCCTCACTTCTGATGACTCTTTCTCTGGCACTCGGCACCACAGATTTCGGGATCTGGCGGTACCATGGATGTTTGTAGTGGTTCGGAATCCCTTTTAAACTGTAGTCCCGGTCTGTTCAGCCTTCGTGTGCACAAGATGACCGTAAAGAGACAAACAAACCAACCAACCAACTTCTTTTCTAAAAATATCTAATGTACAAATAAATGAACTGCATAAAGAACTGAAGTTTCTATAAAAATGTAACTTCTATATCTAGATAGTGAATGGAATGGAATTCAGGAATTAACTCTGTTCTCTGACAGATCATCTACGGTCTGATGACCAATAGGCTAGTGCTCTGGTCTGGCTTCAGGTTCGAACTCTGTTTGTAGCATGAGTGTTTGTAAGTGGTTAAACTGCACCGGGATAAATAGACCACGATCACGTTAAACTGTAGGTCCCGGTCTATTTAACCTAAAGTGTGCACAAAATGACCGTAGAGGGACAAACCAAACCAATCTAAACTGACAGATCACCAATACAGGGTCGAAGCATCAATAGTCAAGCGTTTACTGGTTAGAGAAAAAAATATTCAAATAATTGTTGCTCAGCAACAATTTTAACGTCAATGGGTTAATTTTAGGATTCGCCTCTTCAAATATCGCCTGTTTAAATTTGAACTCATTGTGACGAGGGGTTCTTTTTTACGGCATTTTGAAAGTGGGACTTAAATTATATTCAACTTGCATTTTAAATTAACAATGTGTTTAGCGTTGGAGATTACTGAACTCTATTTTTAATATGTAAAAACAAGGATTGTTTAGTATTGTTGAAACAGGTTTCATATAAACCAATATCAGTCCATTTGTCTGTCTCAAGATTTTAATGTGTGCGACATTTTAAAATAAATGGAATGTTTTAAAATATTCATATTTGAATCGTTTTTTAACTATATTTACCATTCCGAATCACTATTTGATAAAATTTGTATAAATTAAATTGCAAAAATATAGAAATGCACCTTATAATGAAATCTACATATCTATAAGCATTTACTTTAAATTTTGTGCATAGAATAGTTTGGAACGCCGAGTACTGTTTGTCCGCAGTGAAGAATGTTTGTTTTTTGTAGATTGTCGGTCAAGAGCAGAAAGCAGAGGGAGAAGAGGAAATCGGTTCGAGTCTCCGTGGCGAAGCATGGTCTGAGAAGGTGCCAGACGGTTATAGTGATGCCGACAGTGAACGAGGACGAGGAAGAGGACGTCAAATTGGAATTGGACAAAATTGGACATCAGACTGAGGAGGAAGTGAAAGATTTGAAGAGGGAGGTGGAAGTTGAGAACGTCATTGTGAGTCAGGAACCTCTGAGGGTATGTATTAGAGAATACATTTTCTGTAAGATGTATTGCCTCGGCCAATTAGGATGCTGAACATTAATATTTCAACTATTTGATATAACTATTTTGTTGACATTAATTTATAGTGCATCTAATTGATTACTTTCCACGAAAGAATCAACTTCAGAATTTTTCTTAAATTAGCAGTTCAGTGATATAAATCTCAATATACTTTTATTCTTAGAAAATTCTATTTTTGAATGCATTTTAATTGGTGGAATCGAAATAATGCGTATATGTTCTGCCCTTTAAGATCTTTTTCAAACAATTTAGTTTTTTCACGGACATCTGTGTTAACTTCACTATGTTAATGTTAATGAATGTCATTAAACCTTCATTAATGTTAATGAATGTCAATGTTATAGATTTTTCTGGATGGTCCGTATGGTTCCCCTACCCGCCACATTTTCCAAGCTCGCCACGCTGTCTTGATCGCCACAGGCATCGGGGTGACCCCTTTCGCCAGTATTCTACAGAGCGTCATGTACCAGTATAGAAAATCCAAGCATACCTGTCCAAACTGTAATCAGAAGTGGTCGGATCCCTTGCCGGTATCCAGCGTACAACTGAAGAAAGTAATTCTTCCGATTTAATTTCATTTTTGTACAACCATCTGTATTGTTCATAGTAAATAAGCTAAAGGTTATTTGTTGTCAAGGAATATTTGCTATAAAGTCGAACTTGTTATGAATATTTTAAGAACTATTTAATTCGTCAATATATGTTTTGAATGGGCGCATCTTACTTTAAAAAAGTTATTTCTCTCACGGAATATACTTTATAAATAAGCCTACATTAATATCTGCTAATTCAGACAATTAGATGATATTCATGGTCAAAATTTTCTTTCTTTGTTTTAAAATCTGTCAAATCTGTACAATTATTCTTTCTTTTTTCTATACTCTGTAAATAATACTTTTCGTTTGTATTAATTCTCGGACATTCCTTTGACCCTTGTTTTATAAGGAATTGAACACAAAATAGTTTCTTATTAAACACAAATCGTTCAGCCTACCAACTTGATTAAAAGTATTTTATGTATTTTCATTGCATATATTACAACGCAAAAGCATACGTTTTTGAAGACTTAGTCTACCTGCTACATGTAAGTATTCTGCGATTATCTTTGTCTACATGCATTCCCATTTACTATGAAAAAAAATGTGCAGGAGCAAAGTTGAACATCAAAAGAGCCATGAACTTCCTAAGATCTCGATTTAAAACCTGAAGAGAAAAAGATTCAACATGCCACTGTATTTTTTCAAAATCTACAAATGGTAAATTATTTTCATTCTTTAAAATTCTTTCTCTCTTCACTATTACGATTCCCCCCTTTGATTATTTTCATTGAGGTTATCCATTTGTATGTTAAATTAATTAGAAAAAGTATACAAGTTTTAGCGATATTTATTAACATGATCCTATTTTTATTATCCTTAATTTAAAATTTAGGTGTTGGATTCTTTCAATGTTTGATCTACGTCCAGTATTAAAGAACTTGCTGACATTGAAAGGAATACAATATATAAATTATATAAAAAGTAATAGTATACGTCAAAAACTCAGTCATACTAAAAGTTTTTTTAATAGAAACACCGAGTTTCTTTTTAAAGACACTCAAAATATATTACTCTTACAACTCTTGGATCTTCTAAAATAATGTTATTGATGCAGATGAATTTCAACTTTTTTTTTACAAAAGATCATCATTTTACATACAGAAATTGGTGAACATGCTAACTGATAACCAAGAACAAAATATTTATCAGCTAAGCTCCAATTGGATTGGTACTGCTTTCAGGTGGACTTCTTCTGGTTGAATCGCCATCAGCGCTGCTTCGAGTGGTTCGTGAACCTCCTGAGCGAGTTGGAGGTGGAGCAGGCTCAGCTGAAGGAGAAAGACCGCTTCCTGGACATCCACATGTACATCACTTCCGCCCTGCACAGGACGGACATGAAGGCTGTTGGGCTGCAGATGGCCTTGGACCTGCTTTACAAAAAGGAAAAGCGAGATCTCATCACAGGACTCAAGAGCAGAACCCAGCCTGGCAGGCCAGACTGGAACAAGGTAATCAAACCGGGCCTCATTTTAAATTTCACTCTTCTCCCTTTATTTTGATGAGGGCACATGCGCAACACAGACTTGATCCAATGTTTAAATTACCTAATCACTTAAAATTTGCTATTTGAATTTTATTGTAAGAATTGTAGAATCCTGTACTAAAAACGTAATTGATTGTCTATTTTTTTTCTTAAATATCAGTTTCGAAGGAAATCTAATTCTTTTTTCTCTCACTGTGCAAGGGCTGTTAATTTTTTCCTGTTTTTCAGACTTCCCTTTATAGTAACATGAATTTTTAAGGATCTCTTCTTCAGAATATTTTTAAATGTGTAAAATAAAATTAATCGCTTATTTATATTAAAAATATTCAAAGTGTAATGTGTGAGCTTTTTCCTAGGCGCATTAAATAAAATACGTCATGAAATGAAAGATGATCAAAATTACAATTTTATATTGCATGAAATTATGTGTTAGAGAGAGCACTTATTTCTATTAGCATTATCAAATGACTATTGGCATTTTTTGCATATATTCATATGATAAATACTAGATATAACTAGAAGTCTGGCAAGATGAGTTTTCTTTGTTATTCAACCTTATGGACGTCACACGGCTTATGGATGGATGGTTAAAAACTCGTGCGATAGTGGGAACATTTGTACAGATTTTATTGTACATATCTTACTATGCGCAGTATAGTAAAGTTTCCTTCGCATCAAGGCGTTTACACGGTCAATCGTAAAGCTTTGACCAATCGCAAGTCCTCCAAACCCGAAACGATCGTTCTAAGTTGTCTAACTTTTAACTTTCAAACATTTGACACGTCATGAGTAAGCCAATAAGGATCGTAGTAATAACTAGATCTTCACCTGGTGCAAAACGATTTCTGTCGCTTCGGTGTGAACGGGTCGAACATTTTTTCTTTCTCTTGATATTTCACCGCCCAACACTTTGGTGCAAAAGAAGCTTAATATTTATAATTACTATAAACTATAATTTGCTTGCGAATGCATGCTATGATTATCGATATCCGATGATTAACAAAAAAGTTTTAGATGTTGAATTTACAATGAAAAAATTGCAATGGTAGGACGTAACGTTTGTGTATTGCAATTTAAAATCTGTTTCATTACTTCACGCACTTAATTTTTCGCAAAGTTATGAACAATTTATCAGAAATTGATGATTTATTTTATTTCAAAGCTAAATATGTATGTATTGCAAAATTGTTTAAATCAAAAATCATTTTTTTTTCACTTTTTCTTCTTTTTGAATGTTCGCTGTGCCATAAGTTAAACGATATTAATAATATATAGTATATTTACATTTTCCTCTTTTTTTAGGTCTTTACATCTATAGCTGAGCAACAAAAGGGCAAAGTCACAGTTTTCTTCTGTGGGCCAAATCAATTGGCGAAGACTTTACAAATCAAGTGCGACGAATTTGGATTCCGTTTTAGAAAAGAAATATTTTAAAGTTTTTCTTTTGAAATTTTACATTTACTTGTTCCTGCATTTTTATTTTATTTTTTTATATTCATGAACTCAAGTTATTATCAATGTTTTTAATGTTTCTTAAATGCGCGTGTTAAATATTTCGTTTAACAGAACTGTTATTTTATGCAATTTAGTTGATGTATTTATAAATGTAATAAAGTATTTTTTAAATAAAACTTGACTTATGTTATTAAGAGAAACTTTTAACTTATCAATACCTCAGTAATAATTTAAACTATGCCAACGGCCATACCATGCTGAATATACCGTTTCTCGTTAGATCACCGAAGTCAAGCATCATTGGGCGCGGTCAGTATTTGGGTGGGTGACCACCTGGGAACACCGCGTGCTGTTGGCATTCACAAATTTGGAACCTGAATGGCCGAGTGTCTGGCGCTCGGTGCCACAGGTTTCGGGTTCGAATCCCGGCGGTGCCATGGATGTTTGTAGGGGTTCGGAATCCACTTTAAGCCGTAGGTCCCGGTCTCCTATGACTGTAAGAGCGTCACGGAGCCAAAGTCAAACTTCTACCTACGGGTGCTCCATCACAACAGAAGCTGCTTCCCTCTCCTTCAATCATGAGTACGTATGGGCTCGTGGGCTTGGCCAGCCAAGTGGGATAAGAAACAACATAATTAAACTAAATAGTTCATTTTATACATTTCAAAACTGGCCTTTACAACTTACTTCTTTTATATGCAGTTTTCATTCTGAAATTGAACAGCATGTGGTATCTGAATACTAATGTCTAGCAGACCTTCAATCGTAGCTTTTTTTTTTTCAAATCTCACTGAAAACTAAACATGTTATTGTGGAACCTCGTCATTGAATTTATCTGTTCCTCTTGAAATGAACGTTAACTCGCAGCTCACTTTATTTGCTGAGAATTTATTTCTGAATAACTTCATTTGTTTGTATATTTGTAAATAATAACTTAAGAAGGTTTAACATCACATTATTTATTTTATCATATAATCTTTCCCCTGATGGCCGTCAGGCCCCTGGGGCCGAATGGCTAGCTCTCTGGCGTTCGGTACCACAGGTATCGGGTTCAAATCCCAGCTTTGCCCATGGGTGTTTGTAGTGGTTCGGAATCCACTTTAAGCCATAGGTCCCGGTCCTAATAGGATCGTAGAGCGCTGCGGGGGCATTGTTACTCCACGTCCGTGGCTTACCATCAAGTTACACGCGCCCCCTGGGTAATGCAAAGTGAGTAACGTCTGTGCAGTGCTTGTCTTAAGTCATCCAAGACATCCATGTCTAAGTGTTTGCCAGCTGCATTAGAAAGAAAAAAATCTTTCCCCTTACATGGATTACATGGTAATCCCTTTACATGGTAATCTTTCCCCTTACATTTCCATTTATCATAGACGATTCTAAATATAATTCCCTATTCTAATTTCCCTATGCCTGCAGTTCACAGAAATAAAATAGCCACTGGACAAAATAATCTTTTAGCTCCATGAAATTCCTTGTAGCAATCTGCTCGGCAAGTTATGTTTCTGATGAATATGGGAGCTTTTGCTGAAATAATTATGTAAATTTTTAGTTAATGTCAGATTTTTTTTCTACATTTTTTTTTACCATGTTGAAAAGTTGCTGGTTACTGAAATGATTCTTTTCAATGCAAATTATGGAATCGTATGCTTATTTTCAATATAGATATTTCCTTTTACATAATCACGAATTATTGATGAACAGACATAAAATGTTTTTGTGATGAATTTGTGTGAAAGCTATTTTATAAAAATAGCCTATGCATGAAGCTGGTTCTTATAGCTCCTATATTACGTGGCGATTCTAATATATTTAGGTTTATATACTGAAATCAAAATCTGACATGAAAGTTTCTATTAATGGAAATATAGGCAGATATTTACTTACTATGCACTTTTATATCTCTAACTAGAGTTAATTGTTTTTCTGTAGCATGACAAATTATAATTTCAGAAAACTTGATTAAATCTGTAAGCAATCTTCAAAATCATTGTCTAATATTTTATATTTCAGAATTAAAAAAAAAAAATTATACTTGGAAGAAACAAACACTAAGATTTAATTAAAAAATTTGTTAAGGCAATGTTTTTTTTAAATGTATATCGTCAAACCAATATTTGTAACAAATTTTTAATTAGTATTTAAAAATAAACGAAAGAAGACTGAAATATGTAAAACTTATTTTTTAATCCGCAGGAAACATACCAAATGTATTGCACCTGCAATAAATAAAATCCATTATTTGAGAGTTTAAAGGATAATTAATGGAACATATAAGAAAATCGATGCTTAATCTTCTAGAACCCACAAAAGAATGTTTATCGATTATTGAAGTATAAGAACTTCACAGTGTTCCTTTGATGAAGAAAAGATCTCGTCTACATATTAATCTCATTTTTATACAACTTCAAAAAAATTCTTTCGAGAATTTTTAAGTATTTTATAAATGCATTCGATCTGAAAATCTCGAGCAATATTTTCATAATTTCTCAGAGTAAATTTATTCCCTAAAAAAAATCCTAGAATTTTGTAACACCCGAAATTCATATCGTAGTCTAGGTGAGTTACTTCACGTAATCACCACAGAAGTTTGACGAAAATAATGTTTGTGTTGAAGAAAAAGATATGTTTATATATCTTGACAGTGTCATAGGGACAATATTATTACTTTAATAAAATCGAGAGTGAAGATTCTGTTGTTTTTCTGTCTGTGTAATTCGACATCAGGCAGCGATTATAACAGAATTGAAAAAGTATTTGAATTTTTCATACTCAATTTTCTGAAACTGAAGAGAAGTTCACCTTACTGCTTAGGTCAATTAAAATCTTAGTCTTAACTTAAACATGTTATAAATTTGAAACAAATCGCCCATTAACGATTTATTAGATGATGGCAATTTGTCTCGAATAGAGATACAGAGTAAAAAGTTATTATACTCTTAGTTGGGTTTTTTTAAATTTTTATTCATAAAAATTTAATCTTGATATCATCTTAATAAAGAAAAAATATTTCAAGGTAGAAAATATTGATATACTATTAATTTTGTTCTTTCTGCTGAAGAATAAAACATATAATATATTAAAACTACAAGTTTAAATTAGAGAATACATTTATTTTTCTTTGTGAGTGTACTCTATTGATCTGAGGTTCGTATCCTGGCGGTAGCATGGATGTTTGTTAGTGGTTTGGAATCTATGTTAAACTGTAAGTTCCCATCTAATTAGCCTGCTACTAAGTTGAATGAAGAGGTCGAGTGCCTGAACGTGAAGCTTTCATATACTCAATGGTATGTGATGGAAATAGAAAAGAAAAGTCAGGATGAATAGATAATAGTATAATATAAGACATTGGTGATGAAAATGTAACATGAAATTTGCGATCAGTAAAGAGCGCATAACGATGGCAAAAAGCAGAAAACTACGTCTGCAAAAAGGTGAAAAATATAATTCAAGCAAAAGGGAATGTAAATAAAAGAAAAAAATATCTACTGCAATGACCGAAGAACTCGAGAGAGAGAAAAGCCAGTAAAGGGGGGGAAGCAAAATAGAGTGGAGAGAATAAATAACAATCAAAAGGCTCGTTTTGGAGCCAAGGTCAAAGGGGAGAAAAGTGCTTTGAAGAAGATCAAACTGATCGTAGAACGACAACCTACCCCACACTCTATTGATCTGGCTCTAGCGCAAATGTTTAGTAAATTGAGGAGAGCATTTCTTGTTAATAAATAATTACGCACTTTATGTACCAAAAAGAATGTTATAAATGCTCTTTTCGTCTTTTATTTTCAATAGGCCAAAATTGGAGGAATTCTTAACATAATTCAAAATATATTAATTTAAGAGGCTTATAATTTAACTGTAACCGTATAATTCACCCATGTTCCGGATTTTGTAAAATACTCTAAAAGTGTGGTGTAATAAATATTATTAACTAAAATATTTATCCGTCTCTCTATATATAATTTATTTATTTTTAAAGAACCAAAAAAATGAATGCTTTGGCTGAAGGTAGACTTTCTGGAGCTCAAAAGGAGGAGCTTATGGATCAAGTTAAACAACAAGTAGCGGTTTTGTTAGCTCAAGAATTACTTCAAGTAAATTCACACAGTATTTCATCATGTTATGTTTGTTTTTAAACCTGATTTGTTGATTCATAATTTTTATTATTTACTTCACTTTTGATAATTATTCCATATTTTTTTAATTATTTCTGCAAAACCGTTTCGTTACATTTTTATTGATTATTAAGATATAATGCTTTTTGAAAAAAAAAATGAATTTAAATTAGCTTATTTATAGTTAATTAAATAAAAATTATATATTTAACTCTTGCATTCATTTGTAAAATGTTTTTAATTCGCTTATGTATTTTATTGTATGCTAAATGTATTATTTTTCTGTAAAAGTTTTCCTCGTTTTATTTCACTTTATGATGATAAATCTATTAACAATACATATTTGACTTATAATTGCGTTATTTTTTAATCTTTTTTAGGAGGTTTGATAAGAAATCTTGCTTTAAAATTAATAAGGTTTTTATAATTATAATCTTACAATTTTTTTTGTTTATAATTGACTAGCCAAACTTTTTATATATTTATACTAAAATTTTTTACTCAAAATATTTTGTTATCTTTAAAATTTCCATATGTTAATATTGTTTGCAATAATCTTAAAATACACTTAACCATAATGAAAAACTGTGAAGTTTTGTTATGTTATATTATCTGGCTATTGGAAACACTCAATGTTAATATTGCATATATAATGATGTCACTAATAAAATCATATTAGCATGAAGTTTATTGTTATGTTGATATATGAGTGCATTTCTTAAATCTGATAGTTAAATTGAGTTTGTAAATGTTTTGTTCAAAAATTCTGGAGGAAATTTTTATTCAATTTTCATGAAATTAATAAGATTGCAAATTTGGTATTATCATTAACTATCATATGGGTTTATAATTAAATTTTCTAATTTGTAAGGTTTTGTTTGTTATATTAATAAATTTTTTTAGAAATATTCAAAAATCAGAGGAATTTTTATGTCAATATAGTACCGTTAATTTTATGTATTAGTTATGAAATTTTTCTATTGGTGTTATTGATTATATTTATTTTATTCATATAATAATGATAAAAAAAAAAAGGAAAATTGATAAGACGGTTAACCTTGTTATTGTAAACCAGAGGATGGGCTAAAATCTTGTTTTGGTCTCCTCTCATGGGTAACTAAATAAAAATTGCAACTTCCAAATGGGAAAATTGTACCAAAAAAACAATTTAATTCCACAAATTCTAATCTAATCAAATATCAGTTATAAATGCAACTGAAAATGTATTTTTTTAAGTAAATAAATATAATTTATTTTACTATCTCTACTGTTTGTAAATCACAATGAGAATAAAAAATATAGCAATAGATCATATTTTTCTAAATTGTTTTAAATATTTTTGTAAATGATATAGTTTGGCATGTAGATTTAAATACAATCCAACCAAGGTTGACATTATAATACAGTTTCAGCCATATTTTGCAGAACAATCTAAAATCCTATTAGTAGATTTACATATTTTATTTCATATATAAAAACTTAATTTGTAACTGAAAAATAATATAAGTTTCTATATCGTATTTTGTAACTTTTCATTCTGTTTTTAATATCAATTTCACATAATTTTGATATTAAAAACATGAATCAAATAATAAAAAGCTAAATTCTTCTTGAAGTAAATGCCTTCCAAAAGTCAATTTGATTAGTTGTTCTCAATGGCATTTTTTTAACAGAAATGATATTTTTTAATACTTATAAGAAAATGAAACTAATAATAGAAAATATTAAGATTTTTCGTCTTATTTAAAAATTTTTTACTATTAAATAAAAATAAGCGAGAAACATTTTGAAGGTAATTATCCTTTACGAATGTAAATTAAAATATCTTGAAAATAATATAAACAAATAAAGTATTATAAACTATTAATTAAATCTTTTAAAATATCTTTTTAGAAAATAACGGACAAGTGCTTTAGAAAGTGCATTACTAAACCAGGTACCAGTCTAGATAATTCCGAACAAGTAAGTGTTTTTAAGCATACTATTTTATGTGAAATTCAAATGAATCTATTTTTAATTATAAATTCGAATTATATCATGAATAGCATGTATAAAATATTTCCTTACATTATGTTACATATAATTAATCATATACTCTTCTGTTTATTTCGAATCACTATTGGGAAATCGGGGAATTTTATCGATCTGAAATTTGTAAAAATATCTAAAAATCAGGAAAAATTTCTGAGAGCATTTTGTTTCAAGCTTGCACATGATCTACAATTTTGCACTATCATTTCTCTACAACAGAAGCCTAATATCACCAAGTTAACGATTATAGCAACAGCATTCTGTCAAGGATATGGCAACTTTTTAGAATTTTATTACAATAAGGAAAGTGATAACTGATGAATGTGGTTAACGGCAATCCTAGTGAAACTTGGAAAGCTTGTTTCCGCTCTCTTTATTTATTACTTATAATTCACTCAGCTGTTATCAATGTTTAGTACTTTTTGAATGTCGCAAGTAAGTCAATAGTAACTTATTTTATTTCATGACATATTCTATCTTTGGATTCAAGGCTAAATTTATCAAGTGTCACTCAAGGTTAAATCCATTTCTTTCAATTAAATTTTGTTTCTAATTATTGGCCATTCAGCTGTTTTTAAAAGTTTTTTGTATCAAGCATATATTTTAATTTCTCAGCACCATCATTTTGTTCTGTGCTGCTCGAGTCATTGCTTCTTTTACATTCGCTTTCATTTTGTGTGGTATTTTATCCATTCTTGTGGCATGTGAATTATCTTTTAATGAACGATGGCAAAGTGTTTCTTCAACAATATGTGGATAAAAGATTTCAGTTGGGTTAAGAAGTAATTAATGATAGATATTCAGTTTATTGTTCTTTATGTAACAAAAATCTTAGCTCTCTGCACCATATTCCTTAAATTATCACCAGCCATGAAGGTACCATTGAACATAAAGCGAAGGAGTTGCTTCTATAAGTTCAGAACTTCCTTTTCCAAGTCAGTATACTACTAATCCAAAATACAAGTGTTATACAAGAATCTAAAGGAACACATGATAATTATATTCCTCCATCTAGTCTTGCAGTTGTTCTTTCTTCAGAAATTAAAAAATATTTTTTTAATCAGAAATTTTAAGGATACCTGCAAGCAATTGCCACACACTGATCATTAAGATTAAAGAAAGAAAAGACATTTTATTTTACCAAATATTCAAGGATAGCAAAAATCGGTACTTACGTATTAACGGTACCTTGGCGGTTTTTAAGTGTCGCCAATCTTTATTATTCGGAATAAAAATATTTTGACAGTGTTTTGATTTTAAATGAAGTGTTTCATATATATTTTATTATTTGGAACAAAAATTTTAAGTGTAGATTGGCGCCAAATCTGTAGCTGCGGTTGGCGCGTGTGCTCTTTATTGGCGCAACTGTCGCCAAGGTACCCAAAAATCATCCAGTTAGGCACAGATGATGGCATATTTCCTAATATTTGTGATAGTCCCATATAGTATATAGATTTCTTTAAAAAATTTTTTATAGAAGAATTGCTTTTATGCGAGTACCTTGTGACTGAATTTGATGAAACTTTGAAAATAGTTCAAAGGCAATAAATGGACTTGAATGTCAAATTTTGGTGTTTGGGTACTAACGAAGTTAAAACAAGATATCTGAATTCGGCTTTTCTTGGCCATAAAAATGTTCATTATTTTGTACATTTAAAAAATGTAATATACTGTTTGATAGATTTTTTTTATAATGTTCATTTCATTTTTTTAAAATTAAATTTCATAAAAATGTTATTTTTTTTCATTTGAAATAACTAGTAAATATATGAGTATAATATAATGTATATTGTACAAATACGGTGATTCTAAACAAGGAGAAATCCAGGAAATTAATACATTTCCGGCTACTAATTATAAGTTTAGTCAGGGAAATTTTTTTTCAGTTTTTTAAATCAACCTATTATGGTAATATAGTATTATTATTAATGTTGGTTTATCCGAAATGAAATTTTTCTTTTATTTTTGTATGGTGGTAAATAATTTTGAAAGATTTTTTTTTATTAGCTTACAGTTGCTTTATATTTATTTAAATGGGTATATGTAGATTATATATAAGTATACTAAAATATTACATATTTTACTTCTTCTACCAAAAAATGCTTTGTGTATTTATTAAAAAGATGGAATCCAACTGTAATTTCCTATCTATAATCTACACCACCATATAGCTTGCAGTTATAATTTTTTTTTTGATTGAAAAATAAAGAAATCTCATTATCTGCAGGTGATTCATATCTGTTTTGGATGTTCTGCTTTTATAACCATGACATAAAACTTCTATGTTTTATAAGAGGGTATTTAATGCCATAATTACTTTAAAAAAAAATGTTATGAATTGAAGATGGAAATTAGAAAGAAAATATGCATTTAAATTACAGTGTAAGCAAAATAAATTGTTTTTTTTTTTAATGATCTTCATATTTACCAGAAAGATGAAAATCTTAATCATTATCACAGTTAATTATTAAAATGGCTTTTTGTATATTTCTTTTGAATTCTCATGTATAACTTCATTTCACGCCTTTTTCCACTACTTAGCACATACCAATGTAGGATACATGCCACACTTTATCAACTTTAAAAAAAATTGAACTCCTTTCTATTTTGTACAATTCTTATATTCTTTATGTTTAAATGGTTGTTTATTTTTCTCCCAGATAAAGTTGTATAAATTTTTTCACACTAAAAGCTCTTTTTGGCAATGGATCTCTAGAATTGATTTTTAAGAAATGTCTAAAATAAATAGTCAGAGATTATGCATAATGGCCTGTACTCAGCACAACAAAATTCTAAGGGTTTTTTAATGTATAATTTGTGGATTATCGGCTGATATTATGAAGTCAATTCTACATGCTGATGTAGTATGATATATTATATTTATGCTAGAATGTAATTTTTTTTGTATTTCATACATTAAATATATGTTAATAAAATATAAATGTAATTATGCCGGCAGCTTCTCAGAATTTTCGACTTGTATCAGAAAAAGTTGCAGAGGAATTTTAATCCTCTTTTTTAAAAAGTGTTAATGTATAATTTTTTTTTAATATCAAGATATACATCCCAGTTACTCATTATGAATGAAAATAATTTAATAAAAATATCTAAATTATTTCTTTTTTCACGAAGAATGCTTTCTAATATAATACCTTATTCTTTTCAGAAATGTCTCTCGATGTGTATGGACAGGTATATGGATTCCTTTAGCTTAGTATCTCGAACGTATGCTGGCAGGCTTCAAAAAGAAAGAGGACAATTATAGGACCATATGTAAAAATTAAATAGAATGTATCTTGTTTCCAAAGTCAAATTTAGAAGTATTTTCTAATAACAGCATTACTCATTTATAAACTTATTTCATATCCTTATTCAACAATGTTAACTGTTGAATGATTGCATTCTAAATAAAATAATATTTTCTTGTTATGTTATGAAATTTAGTCATCATATTTTTAATAACTCAATAATAATACCATTAACTGTGTTTTCCTACCGGAAGTCTCTTTATTTCTTTACATTGTTGTATTTGTTTCAGGTGTTATCTACTAATACTCGTAATATATTGCTGATTATGTGAGAAGTGGGTAAAAAAATCATAATGCTAGTTAAAATAATTTGACTTTCTACGTTTGTTTTTACATTTGATGATAAAAAAAACCTGTCCAAAATCAACTTTATCCTTATATACTTTCTAAAAGAAATTAATAATATTACAATCTATATTATTAGCAGACATTTTAAAACCCCATTATGATCGGAATCTTTTATCTGATAATATGCATGAAAAACTCATTCTTCATCAGAAATAACTTTTTCTTTTAACTTTTATGTATATGATCTATATAAATTCTTAGCATTAAAATAACTTCTTAGTCAGATTAGAACCTTATTATTATAGTTATTTTTTTAAAATCAGTCTTGGACTAGAACCCAGTAAGGTTACTCAAAATTAATTGTAAAAGCATTACCAAGAAACTAAAAATTAGTCATTTGCTTTAAACTATATATTTTTAAAGAGTATTAGAGAAAGAAAATAAGATATTAGTAATGATTTTAGATTGCATATAGAAAATGTATAATTATAAATCTATTTGCTTATGCATAACAAAATTCCAAGTGAAATTATTTTACATTTTAATAATGAAGGACAAACATTAGCATTTACAATATTACATACTTAATTGACACTTTAACCGAACAAATCACTTCCTGTAGACCTTCCTTTCCTCGAAGCTTCATCGGCATCCATTTTTTCTTCTTCTGAGGGTTCTAGAGGGTTTCCATTCTCGTCTAACTTGCCTTCTTCAAAATCTTTTGTTAATTTTTTATGATAAACTGCATAGAATAAATGTTCTGGTGTAAATTTTTCTTGTGTTATGTCTGATGTCCGATAAGAAACATAGGGCTTGAGCTTTAAAAAGAAATTTATCAAAATTCGCTTAAATCATTCAAGATTAAAGTGAATGAAACTACTTTATAGATATTAAACAGACTTCTGGTAAAATTTTATCAAGAACAGAAAACATTGTATTATTTATTATATCAATTTAATTTACACCTTACATATTCATAAAGTATAACTGAACAATTGTATATTGAGTGTTAAAATCAATGAACTTCTAATAGCAATGCATATATATAAAAGGAGCGATAAGATTCCTAATCTCATCTTGTAATACTTTCTACCAGGCATTTCTAAATTGTAACTCTAGATCTGCAAGATTTTGGGACACCAAAATTTGTTAGCTTATAATGTTGCATAAAAGTATAATTGATGAAAAATCTGGTGAATTTGCTGGCCAAGGAAATGTAAATAAGCATAATGGCAGTCCAAAGATAAGCAGGCAACTACAGTTTTTGTTATAATTTTGGATTTAGAAAAAAAAAAACATCACAAGAATTATTGCCTTCGATTTAAAGGAATTACTTTTCCACTAATTTTAGATGAAAATGACAGTCACATAAAATTATAAATTCTAATAGAAATTTTGACTATATAATATAAAGATGATAAAATATTATTATGGGTATTGTTATATTTGTTTCTAATACCATATATGCTAATACTTTCAATTTTAAGAAATATCCTTAAAGTAATCTCAAAGATCATATTATGAATGATTGGATTTTAATATTCAGCTCTATATTATCCTGTAGATAATTTTTAAATAAAAATTATTATTAATTTTTTTTGTTAAAATTGTAATTCATGTTCATATTTTGTAAAAAATATTTGCAATTAGTAAAATCTTTATTTCCAGGCTATATCTTGACCATTTAAAAACATATTCATTAACAATGAAATCATTTGTTAGGTACCAATTTTCAAACTTAAAATTTATACCCCATGTAATGTTTTTTTTTTTAATTACATCGAGGATTAAGTCTTATTGACCATTTCCTTGCAAGCAGCACAATATAAACTAGTTTTGAAGAAGGCATGTCGTATGGGCTGCACCGACGAACACTGTTACTCATTTAGCACTACCCAGGGGGGCACATGTAGCTTAAAGATATGTAACGCGAGTAACACTACCCCCACAACACTCACTCTACGATCAAATTAAATTGGGACCTACAGTTTAAAGTGGATTCCAAACCACTACAAACATCCATGGCAGTGCCGGAACTGCATGTAACAGTATTAAAATCAAGATATGCTTCAAAATAATATCAAGTCACATCTTATGATGAAGAAAAATCAAGTAGAGTTAAAATACTGTAATACATGCAAAAAAAAAAAAAAAAAAATGCAACGTTTTCTTTTAATAAATGTTAATCCAGAAACTATCCAACAAATTATAATAAAACATATAGAAATATTAGTCAAAAGGGAAGATGCAAATAAAGGAAAACATTTTCTAGTAATAGCTAGTCTGTATTATAGTTGATTTGTAGGGATATATTTGGGCAGAGGCTATAATTTCTCACTTAAGATGCAAAACATCACACTGGATTGCCACTATAGGATATGCTTTTACCAGTAATTTTAACTTAATCCATGAAAACTTTTGCTTATGAGTGAGATGTTTGCTT
Organism: Caerostris darwini; assembly: GCA_021605075.1. Lineage (NCBI taxonomy): Eukaryota > Metazoa > Arthropoda > Arachnida > Araneae > Araneidae > Caerostris > Caerostris darwini. The sequence goes on along the minus strand of BPLQ01001709.1, from coordinate 375,970 downwards.
TGGATAAAAAATTATTTTACTTAGCTCAGTGAATATAAATGTTTCATTTAAAGAAAAAGTAATTAATTTAAAAAATATATGTTTATGAACAATTAAATTTTATATTCAAATATATATAATAATAAAAAAAGGTTGATAAGTTAAAAAATAGTTTGAAACACTCTAGAAACTCGTAAGCATTTAGAAAATAGTCTAATGTGACATTGATGTATGAAGATAATTCCAACGTATACCATTCTCTTATTGTGTATTATAAATATAAAACTTGTATATAGATTGATAACTGATCTACACAGTGATTCTGACAGAAGTATGAATTTTAATTTAGATACCAAAATTTAAATGTATAACAACAGCATTGATAAATACCAAAAATTTATGGTACACAACATATTAGTAGATGAAGTGCAATGTAAGAATTTCAAACTAGCACAGTTTTTTGCTAAATCTGTGCCTTATATTGGTTGAGTTAAATAAACAGAGAACAAAAAATTTTATGTTTTCCAGAAATTGAAGACATCTAGAGTTAATGTAACAAAAATAAAACTTCCATCACCAATGATAATACCAGCAACATTAATGTGACCTATGCAACATTAAAATTTTCCAATAACTTGCCTAGTCATGAGACTTATTATATATATAACTAAAAATACACTGTGTTATTTTATAACATGCAATTCTAGTAATCAATTTTGTTATGTTATATATATATATATATACATAACATAACAAAAATGATAGAATTGCAGATGTTATAAAATAAGTTATTAGAATTATTCCAGTGTTATAGTTATGTTAGTATATATATATATATATATATAAAACATAACTTCAATTGAAGTTAAAAATTTGTGCTGATAAATATAAAATAGTTGTTCTGATATGTTCCATTGTTATTGCAGTTCCATTCTATTATATCCATAGCATGGGTCATATTGGGACATTTTTATACAGGTTGCAATTTATTAATTTTTCTTTTTTTAAAGTCAAACATTAGAACTAGGACCAATAATATAACTTGCAAAATGAGAAAGTGTGTAAAAAAATGAAATGAATTAAAATTAAAAGAATTTAAGATTGAAAAAAATTTGACAAAAATAATTTTAATGTATCTCCTCTTTACATATTGATTTAATAAAAAAAAAAAAAAAAAAAAAAAAACTGCTTCTCAATATATTGATAATATAAATTTAATTATATAAATAATCAAAGTTAATATGACAATAAAAAGAAAAATAGTAGAAGTTTGATATTGTTTTTGCCAAAGACAATAAGTTTCCACAACCGCTGAAAAAAAATATATATATATATATATAACACATTAAGAACTTACTGGGAAATCTGTTAAATCAGGAACAATAAGCTCAGGTATCATTTCTGGTACTTTTACAAATTTTCCATTTTCCCAGTAACCAGGAAGTCTTCGCCCTCTTTCTATAAATAAAAATGAATCATATGACAATATATACAAGTAATAATATACATGAGAAAATAAAGATTGTACTTTTATCAAATAAATAAGTAGCATTTTTTATTTTATAGACATAATGGATGCACATACTATATTGATTCAGAATATAATTAACAGTATCAAGTGCTCTTCTTAAGAAAAGGAGAATATAATTTCCATTTAAAACCAGCTACCAGTGGCATATAGCATGGGACTGTAAGTTACATTCAGCTATTTATTTGTGTGCTGGAAAGTCCCATTCATAATATTATAAAAATAAAATTTATCTATTTCAAATCAAAACATTAATTAATATGCTGTGCAGTACACCGAAAACAAACAGCAAGATTATGGAAACCTTTTAAGATAAAAGCACTTTTAAAATTTTACATGTTATAGTATTAATATATTTAAGGACAGCATCATAAATTATATATAACTATAAAAGCAATTCTATTGAAAATATAGTACAATGAAATTTACAAAAAAAGGTTACATTCTGAAAATTTTAACATGCTCTGAATAGTAAAATAAGTAAATTTCTTATTTTCACTATCACATATTAGATATTTGAACAAAAAGTTCTAGTTGAAATTATAGCCTAGCAGTGAACCCCAATGGAATGAAACAATTATTTTAATTCTTTAATGCATATTTGTATAACTGCTTCTATTTACAGTATTTTATTCTATTATTCCTGCTCATTACAACTTCATTAATCAACTTTAACATATTTTAGACATTAAAATGAAGATTATTATCTAGTGAAAAAGTAACACATCATTTTCCTGAAGCCATTTTTAGTACTGAATATCAACATGTCAAAAAACAGAGTACTGCTAAAATTTGAAGGTCACCCAAAAGTTAAGTGCTGGCAATTTTAATATTAATAGTAGCACAAGCCCGATGGAATTTTCTGATACTTTAAATGCCATAGATCATGCAAATTCCTTATGCATTTGATTTGACTTGGCGCTGAAACTTCATTTTCTTTCATCATGAGCCATATGCATTTGATGCTGTCATATATTCCCACAACATAATATTAATTTGATGTTTCACAGTAGGTGTTATACACTCAAGTGGCTAAGTTTTTCAATCCTTTTAATATGAAATAACAATATTTTAAATTACACTGTAGCATGACTTTTCTGGTCGATTAAAATACTTTTTAACTCATCCAATTTTCTCATATATTTACAAGATAAATTGTTTTTACCTTGAAATTCTGGCTAGGCCGAAATTTTGAAATCTGTTTTGAATAATCTTGTTATTTATGCTGATATCACACTTTAGAAAATCATTTTAATTTCCACAGAATATTTGTAACAGACATAAATTTTTAACCTTATTCAACTATGCAATTTTATATATATTTCTAAGGATATGTAATTATATATATATATATACTTTTGTAACATTATACAATTTTATAAATTTGGTTTGAAATTAAATGTGCCAATGGTTTTACATTTTTTTTCACTAGCTAAGCATTATTAACCTTTCTTTTCATTTTCTTGTGTCTCTATGCATAAAATTATTCTATTTTACATATTTCAATCCTTTTTTTATCCTAGGTGGCCAATTTTTTTCCTTTGTCATATTAAATTCATTAAAAAAACTTACAACTTTGTTTAGAAATTTACTTTCAATTCTGGTAATACAAGGTGAAAGCTTATTTCCATTGATTCTCTATTGAATGCAGTAAGTGGTGTCAGAAAATTTGATTGGTTTTCAATCAGGATAGTTGTCAGTTAAAGAAACCATCCCTCTTTACATTAGACTGTGATTACTTCCTAGCTATAAAAAGGATAAGCTTAAGATAATTCAATATGTTTAATATTATTGAATTTTACATAAAACTACCTTCCTAATTATATAAATGTTTTTCAAAATGTAGACAAAACACATGTTTCCATAAATCCAGTCACTACTGTACATAAAAACAAGCATTTTTTATGAATGACCAGAATATAAAACCTTTATGTATAATTGTTTATCAAAATTGATGCAAGAATGAAATTAAATGAATAATTTTTATCTAAGAAAAAAAAAATTAAGTGGAGGCTTATTAAAGTCTAAAAATACTTAAATGGATATTTAACAAATTAGTAAAATACTACAACATTTTTTGTGGAATAATCGCAAGTAAAGAAACGGTTAAGTTTGCCACTAAATAAAAAAAAAAAAAAATATAAAAATGATAGTGAATTCTATTGTTCCTGATTTAGCAACAATTTAGAACACCTTTGAAATTCATTAATTTCTTATTTATTTGGGAAATCGCTATATGTTTGCCAAAACTGTAGCATTCATCCAATTTTAGATTATTATGAGCTCACAAATATTTTTTTTTGAATTTCGATATATATAAAATTCTTGAATGAAAACATGTAATTTATTAAATTAAAAATTACACAAAGTTGAATTGAAAAAAAAAAAATAATAAATAAGAACATACGATCTTCTAATTCTGGATGTCGCCTGAAATATTTAAGATCCTCGTAGTTTCCTCTTTTCGGAATTTTAAATTTTCTAAAATTTCTTTTTCCATAACATGGAGAACTCGTTGAAATATATCTGTAAATTTCATAATTTACTTTCGCAGAAATTGAAGGCAATATTTGTCTATTTGATAAGTTAAAAATTTGAAAAAATTTTACAGAACCCATTTTAAAGGATTCTTTTTTAAAACTTTGCTTACAAGTTTTCTAGTTACAGTTATGACTACTTACATATAAAAATCAAATTCAAATAGTTATTAGATAAATATTTATTTTACTTTAAAGAAATAGATCTGAATTTTTTTATTAGATTATAAAATATTTTTAAGAACTTAAATAAATATTATTTTTTAAAACACTTGGTTAGAGATAGAAAAATTGTTTATTCAAAAAAAAAAAAAAAAAAAAAAAAAAAAAAACTCATTTCATATTTTCTCATACATTGTGTTATCGAAATAATGCATATTTAAATATTTATATACTAATTCATTATTACATAAGAAAAGATTTAAATAAATATACGTGTTATAAAATTACAGCAAATGTAATGTCCGGCATTAAAGAATAATAATATAGAATTTAAACAATAGATGGCGCTACAATATAGCTAAAGAGCGCTAAAGTACAAGATCAAGTGTTAATTTTTGATATCTTTTCGGATGTTATAAAAACAATTCGTAAGATAATATTTAATAACTACGTTTTTTTCAAAAACTCTCATCATTTTAATAATAAAAAAAATAATTTAAATGTTAAATCCTACGGGATGAGTCGAAATTAAAAAAATCGTTTTTTAAAAAAAATTAATTAAATTCATACATTTTACAGCAGATTTCATTTTGATTACGAGTTTGGCAAAGTAAAATTTTGGAACTTTTTATCATATATTAAAAAAATAATGAAATCAATAAAATTTATGAGATTATATTATTTTATTAAAAGTAATCAATAAGAGGAATATTTTAAATATGAACGTTTTGAGGACTCGTTTTTTTTCTTTTAATAGTCGACCCTATGCAGTATTCATGCATAAATAATGGAAAACAATACTTATATTAAAATTTACAAAAAAATGAGAAAATAATTTATCTCGTAAATAAGTCTTAAAAAATATATATATAGTAAAAATTAATAATTGTTTCTTTTTCTAAGTAGTTTAATTTTTTAATTAGAATATTCTTTATTTTTTCAATAAAATCTCATAAAATTAACAGAAAAAATAATATTTTTTTTCTTTAAATAATTTTTAAAGAGAATTAATTCATTTTTATGTTATATTTGTTTAGCATTTGACCGATAACTGAAACGGACCCTAATCTATTATTATATGAGGGTATATATACTAAACTTCAAATTTCGAACACTATATTCTCTATTTTCGTTTTTTTGTCCCATTCGACGTGATGGTAAATTATTGATTGGGTAACGAACAAATAATGAATTTTATTTTTTTAAAAATAAACTTGTTTAAAAGAAATTCCTTTCGTATTTCAATCACACAGTAAAAAAAATACTTAAGAAAAGGTATAAATAAATATTTGTGCTACAAAATTACTGCAACAATAAAATTGTAAAATTTAAACAATAGATGGCGCTAAAATATATGAAAATTTGTTATTTTGATTCCTTTTTGGATATTTTAAAACAATTCGAAAATTAATAATTGATTAATCAGCTTGATTACTTTTGATTATCATTTAATAAGAAAATTTCTTATGAACAAAATGATGTAAATAATTTTTGGAAGTAATTAATAAGTTTAAGCACATCTATATGCATGACATTCTTGATAAATGTTGTTCTCCAAATTTTGAAAACATTCTTATTTTTTATTCCCAATTATAGCTGAGTAGTAGCGTAGCCTATGCGCAAATGAACAGAGTGTTAGTTTTCGCTAGTATAGTCGGTTTCAAATTTATTGTGAAAAGGAACAGATTCGATGGAGAGTGTGACAGAAATGTATTAACGCAGCTTAGGATACCCGCAGGGAGTTTTTTGAGTCTTCTCTAATAAAATACTAAAATGGATAAATAGGTAATTTTATGAATCATAATATTAGTACTAATTTCTTTCTCTGTCTTGACTCATGGTCCTGGTGGTAATAACATCCACATTTAGATTGTAAGAGGACCAAGGCTCGAATCCGCTGTAGGCATCCGTTGCAGCTACTGTTTCAGTAACGAGGGGATTCGATGGCGATTGTAGCAACTGTGTAAAGCGTCTCGCATCGACAGTCAGGTAGTTTGATGGGAGTTTTCTGAATGTTCTTCCATAAGATATGCAATAGAATGACATTCCAATACCTGGGAATTTTACACCTAAAAGTTTTCTTAGAATACAATGTCCTTCTCTATTCGTCTATCGATGAGCTGTTTGTTACATACTTTAAGGAAGAGGTCCACCGATATTTAAAAAAAAAATCTGTTCGAAAGAGTTGAATAAAAATCAGTTCAGTTTTTGAAATCGAAAGTAAAGTAAGTATAATACGACTACTAGTTAGTTGGAATACCTGGTGGGATTTTTCCGGATTTTCTCCCATACGATACGCAAATGCGGGGTATTTCCTCCTAAAGGTCCTCCCGGTAGGCCCTTCCCTCCTTCTTCAGCGTCACTCTTCTACCTACGGCTGCTCCATCACAACAGAAGCTACCCAGCCCTTTCCTTACTTCCATGAGACCACACGGATTCTTGGACTTGGTCTAAATGCTGCTGTCTACCAAGTGGAATAAAAAAAAGTAAAAATAAAAAATGAGTTCACTACATATTTTACACTTTTGGTGTGACCAAAAATATGGCCCTTGATCAAATTTGGCAAAAGTTTACAATTCTTTAACTTTTTTTTTTTTATCAAAATTATTATTTTTTTTCAATTCCTTCTATTAGCTCACACTCTCCCTATATATATCTTGTTCAAATTTTCAATCGTTCATAAAATACTTTTTATTCATCCACTCAAGTTCAAGTTCAAATACAGTTTTTTGAACTTTTAGTGGATGACACTGGATGTTAATACAATTTTTTCAAATATTAATTCATTAATTAAATTTAATTCATTAATATTAGTTTTTCAGATATAAGTTGCATATATCTACCAATAGATGGCGCCAGATAAACTTAAAAAAATTAACGAAAATTATTTATAAAGGACTTTCTGCAATAGAGTGGAAAAAAATAGGAATTGACTTTAAAATTTTTTTTTTTTATATTATTTGTTTTTATCAGAATTAAATATTAATATACAAATAAACATTTTACTTTTCTTTTCAATAAAGTGAAAGAGGAAAAAGAAAACTTAATTAAAAATATTTGGTAAGGAAAACACTCTTTATATTAACTTTTCTTTTTTATACTTTCTATTGTTGCCTTAGTTTCGCCTAAAATCTCATTGTAACCAATATTTTTAGTTTCGCAGTGCAATCCATCATATGATTTTTGACGCTTTCTTCCATTGCTCATTTAACCAGACAGGAAGGAGTGTGCAATTTACGAACAATGCAGCTCACCGGACGGCATTTTTGAGGTGGGAAAAAAAATGAAGCTAATTTATTCTTCTGGAGAAGTGCAAACAAATATGGAAAGATAAAAATTATTAGCATAACTGATGGAACGCTGAACTAAATTCAAGAATAATTGATTAATTAACCTGATCTAGTTTAAGTTAATTAAAATAAGCCGCTTGAGTTTGTATGTCGAAATGTAATCCTTTTTCTACTGCAAAGATGTACTTTCTAGTGCATATATATGAATTTTCAAAATATAAAATCCAGTTTATTATGCAAACAATACCTTGAAAGAGGTGTTTTTTTTTTGTTTTGTACCAGAAACTAAGCCAAGTGGATATAACGCTGTAACATCAAATTGTAACTTTTTCTAAGTAAACGAACATTTTCGTCCAATTTTTCCATCAAAATATAATGGGTATTTGTGGGCCTAATGGCCGAGAGGCTAGCGCTCTGGCACTGAGTACCACAGGCTTCGGGTTCGAGTCCTGGTGGTGCAATGGATGTTTGTAGCTGTTCGGAATCCATTTTAAACCGTTGGTCCCTGTCTGACATGATAGTAGAGGGCTGCGTGGATATTGTTACTCCGCGTCCATACCTTATCTTCAAGCTACACGCACCCCCTCCTGGATAGTGCTAAGTGAGTAACGTCGGTGCGGCGACTGCCTTAAGGCATCCAAGACAATTGTCTAAGTGTTTGCCAGCTGCATTAGAAAAAGAAAAATGGGTATTTGTAATACATTTTACCAATGTATTTAAAAGTCAACATTTCTGTTAAATAGAGAAAATATATTAACATTTACACTTCAGTTAGACGTATACAATTTCTCTGTTATAGGTATAACGCCCTGATATTCGGGTTAAATTACTTCCCGACAAGAATCCCCCTTTTTTTTTTTTACCAGAATTAGACTGACCCTCAATGCATTGAATCTGTATGAGCGATCTGATAGAGAAAGCAACTATTAAGTTTGGAGTTGCTTCTAAGTCAATTTATCTTTCTTCTGGATATCGGATTAATTAAAATCCTTAAATAGTTTTTTTTTTAGCATTCAGAGCGCTCTACTTCTTAGAAATACGAGGGCGGAAACATTGGTAGACTTAATGTATACCAAGATGACGGATGTTGAGGGGAGAACAGCGTTTTGAGTCAGAATCTTTAGGGGTAATTTGCTTGTCGTATGGATGAAAATCCGGAAAAAAATCTCCCCCAGCAGCCTGACGATAGATGCGAGGTGCACTACACACAATGTTACAACCGTCACCGAGTTTCGTCGTTTCTGTAAGCAGTGACTGCAACGTATGCCATCAATGGATTAGAACCTGAGCTTTCATTGAAATTGACCCCCAGCTGAATTTTGAATTTCTCCACCTGAAATAAATGTTTCCAGGTTTTGTAGAACATGTACTCTTTTATTTACAAATTGATTATTTATCAATTATTTATGATCCACATTGATCATTCCTCACATGTCTCAATACAAATTTACATTCAACTGACCTACTCTCGAATTGGCATTCGTGTTAAATTTATCCTAAACGCAATTGACCTGCCCGCCAATTGACATTCGTATCCTTTCAGATGCTCGGCAACAACTGGATCTCTGTATCAGTCGACATCTGGTACTTTGCATTTCCTCAAATTCTTGCACATCTTCTCCTCTGTGGCATCCCTCTTTCTTCTTTTTCTTTAGCTTTTTTGTAAGGAACAGAGAGCTATGACCTTCCCTTCTTTCTTTCAGAAATCACACTTCCTGAGTGGATACTTTTAGGCTCGTGGCATCCCTTCTATATATATATAATTCTTCTGTACTTGTATTTGTCATTGAGCTCTTCTAAACGACTTGACCGATTTTGATGACATTTTTTGTGTGTGTTTCAGTGGGTCCTGGAGGGTTTAGATTTGCAATTGGACCTGGTAGGTGGCGCTGAAATTGATATGATTCTTCTGTACATGCGTTTGACCGATTTTGATGATATTTTTTGCGTATGTTTGAGTGGGTGCCAGTATATATAGATATATATTATCCATTGTGGAGCCTGATGGCCGAGTGGCTAGCGCTCTGGCGCTCGGTACCACAGGTATCGGGTTCGAATCCCGGGGGGTACCATGGGTGTTTCTAGTGGTTCGGAATCCACTTTAAACCGTAGATCCTGGTCCTAATAGGATCGTAGAGCGTTGCGGGGGCATTGTTACTCCGCGTCCGTGACTTATCTTCAAGTTACAAGCGCCCCCTGGGTAGTGCAAAGTGAGTAACGTCGGTGCAGCCCTTATGGCATAAAAGATCACGGTCTATCTTGACAGCTGCCTTAGGAAATAAAAGGTATTATCTATTGATATCAATGGTTAAGATTCCCGATTTGACCCGGTAGTGGCGATGCAATCGGGTTCTTCCAAACATGTATTTGTCACTGAACTCCTCCTAAACGGCTCAACCGATTTTGATGAAACTTTTTGCGTGTGTTTGACAAAACATGGAGAATTTTTTTATGCTATCCCTTTTGTTGTGAGTTACCCATAACGAGAACCGACAACACTCACCAGATGGTGCTGCAGTATATAAACCTCTATACCGTTCAACCAATCCTATGAAAATTGGTAATAATATATTTTCGAGTATGGAAAATAGGTTCGCGCCATCCACTTTATTGTTGCTTGCCACCGGACGGTGCTGCAGCATTTCATCTTATATACCGTTCAAACGAAATCCATGAAAATTGGTATGCTTTTATATTGGAACATGGGGAATATATTCACGATATGTGATTTTCTACAATTCATCTTTTTGGCAGAATATATTGACATCAATGATACTGACATTGCGAAAAATTAGAAATGTGCAACTTCTAAAACGAACAAGAGTTAAAATCAAGGCAAAAGAATAAGGAAAAACAAAATGTAAATTGACTGATTCATAAAGTGAATTAATAATAGAAAGCTGGATAGTAAATCATGTCTGATGGAGGACAGATGGAATCTCTGATAAAGAGTAACACCTGATGACAGAGATGGTAATAGAATGACGACAGAGTTATCTAAACAACTACTTTCTGCGACACCATTCACATGGTTACGCAACAGATAATTCCCAGACTTGAAATTGTCGATTTGAAGGTGCAGACCTTCTCTGTGAATGAATGCAAGCATTTTTCAAAGTCCTTAATCAAATTTGCTCTACATTCACAAGACGCAATTTTGTGATTCTTATAAAATTATTATAATATAAAAGTTTGTGGATGAAATGATATATTTCGTGATTCATGCTTCTATGGTAATTTCTTGAAATCATTGACAATTTGAAATAGAAGAAAAAAAAATTTAGATTTCTTTTAGTGTTGTTATTACTGTCAAACACAAACGGGGGGGTATATATATATTTAAAATAGTGTAAAAAAATTTCTTACTGGCTATCAACAAATTATTTTTTTAGTAGCATGACGAGAAAGATTAATTTAAAAGATGAAATGGAATTTGAAATGAGCAAAGAAATTTGCTGGAAAATATACATAAGAGTTGATAGGTGTAAATATATGATTTATTTAAAAATACATGGTCTTATACAATAGGTAAAAATGTAAAATATTTCTCAGAATAACACATGCACATGCACATGCACAATTTTAATGTTCCGTTTCTATGGCAAATCTCCCAAACTCCACAAAACATATGCATGTGGTATATTACGGACAAACATGAAAGAAAAAAAAAAAAAAAAAATTGCAGTTCATCTAGTAGAAATACGTAATCTTTTGTACTCTGAAAACAAAGAAAATAAAATGATCACTCTGAAATTTTGTAAAATGCTTGATCGGACAAGAAACGAACTTATTTGCAAAGAAAAACTAAAACATGACTATTTGAAAACACTTCCACCAACAATTTAGTTTGTGCTCTACTTGTCGTTTTGTACACACGTTAGGCGAATTAGACCGGGAACTGCAGTTTAACGTGGATTCCGAACCACTAACTAACATCCATGCAGCAGTTACGATTCGATCCTGAAGCCTCCAGTACCAAAAGCCAGTGCGCTAGTCAACTGGCTATCAGGCCGACTTCTACCAACACAGAAGGACCGACCTATAAAATCTTGTACTGGACAGAAGAGAAGGAGTAAAACACGATACATTTGCCCAATATGTGAAGAAAAACTAGCCCTTTGCTTAAAAAATTGTTTTAAAACGTTTCATACATAATTTTTTCAATACACATATTAAAATGTCAATATATTACAAAAAAAAAAAAAAAAAAAAAAAAAAAAAACCCAGTTTTTTTTTTTTTTTTTTGTTACATTTTTCAAAATCGTGAATACGTTGTGAATAGATATATTTTTGCGTTCTAAAAATTTAGTTATTGTATCTAGGTTTTGAGAAATAGACGATCCATTTCAGTACGCCAAATAGTATATTATTTAGTCTCTTCTTGCGCGCCAAACCTAAACATTGCACGTATTTTCTATGCAATACTCGTAATTGGCAATTTAAATAAGAAGATCAATAGCAAGCTATCTCGTAGATGGTAAGGAAAGAAAGTTTACCTTGTAAAGTTTTAAGTAAAGTAGTTTAAAGTAAGTTTTTGTAGTTGGCAGCGAACGTGTTAATTAAAAAAATTATTACTAAGAATTTTTTCGACATTTTTGTTTACGTTACAGATTAATTCAATGGAAATAAAATTAGATTCATTCTTATTAATTTGAATTCTTAATTCTTAAATTCCTAATTCGATAATTTTTAAGTTTTAAGAAATACAAACAACCTCCTCTTCATACAGAGAAAGATTATTTATTGTATTTTGTAAATAAATGGAACAGAAAGAAATATTCTATCAATCTGTTGATTTATTATTGAAAAGGAACAAATAATTTAAATATCAGATTTGGTATTAAAATATGCATGCAACAAGTAATATAAAATTATTTTTTTTTAAGTCAATTCCTACTTTTTTTTCAATTCCTTCTATTAGCCCACACTCTCCCTATCTATATCTTGTTCAAATTTTCAATCGTTCATAAAATAGTTTTTATTCATCCACTCAAGTTCAAATAAATTTTTTTTTGAATTTCTAGTGGATGAAACTTGATCTTAACACAGTTTTTTCAAATATTAATTCAATAATGAAATTTAATTAATTTTAGTTTTTTTTAGATTTAAGTTGCATATATCTACCAATAAATGGCGCCAGATAAACTTAAAAAAAATGAATGAAAATTATTTACAAAGGGCTTTCTGCAATAGAGTGAAAAAAAAGTAGGAATTGACTTAAAATTTTTTTTTTTATCTATTACTTGTTTTTCACTCTATTGCAGGAAGTCCTTTGCAAATAATTTTCATTCCTAATTCTCTCTCACTTCACACTCTTCTTACTTCTCACGCACTCAATTCTCTCTCACTACACACATACCTACTTTCCATCTCTGTCATTAATTTATTTACAGGTTTCATTTTCCCATTTTCCCCCTTCTTGACTCATACTAGAACCCACATTGAAAAAAGAATCTGAAAAAGACATTTTTTCCCATCGATCTACACGCTACTGATTTGGCATTTTGCGAAGCAACTTGGCTGCGCAAGCAACCTCTAGCTTCTATCTTGTTTCAGTAAAAAGCGATCTACACGCTTCGCCACTGACGGTATTTATTCCTAAATTTAGATCCTGCTAAATATCTTATATAAGATAAATTTTTTTCTCCCATATAAAACTAAAATTACTCAATTAAATTTAATGAAGGAATTAATATTTGAAAAGACTGTATTAGCATCCACTGTCATCCCCGACAAGTTAAAAAAAATGTATTTGAACTTGAGTGGATGAATAAAAAGTATTTTATGGACGATTGAAAATGTGAACAAGATATATATAGGGAGAGTGTGAGCTAATAGTAGGAACTGAAAAAAAGAAGAGTACATTGATTTTGAATTAAAAATTTACGCAGAATATTCTAAAATATAACAATTTTAATACACTTATTAAAAATTATCTGTGAGAAAATTAATTTTGAATTTTTATAAGGACAAAAACAGAGTAACAGAGGGTAAGATTCAAACATTTTGAGTACAAAAAAATGCAAGTTCATTCCAATCATCAATATTACATATTCAAGTATAATTATTTAAAAAATTTCCATCATATCTAAGCATTTATATGCATAATTGTTGATTTAAATTTTAAATTGCTTATATTCGTTTAAAAGACGAATATAAAGATAAGAATATTTTACCTAATTACCGTTTATTGTTTTATGAGAACGAGTTTCATTAATTACTTTAATGCTCATATAAAGATTTCTTGAATTGACATTTAAAGGCCACTGATCTGTACCAGAGATGGACAACTGACAGTTCATGGCTTGACTTACTTCAGACCACGCCATATTTCTCATTTATTAAAAAAAAAAAAAATAACAGAATTCAATTTTTAATACCTTAATTCACTAGTTTGCAATATTGAAATTGATTGTATACGTTCTTACTAAATTGAACAGCTCAGATTAGTTTGTTTTGACAATCATGTTCATGTTTGGAAATTCCAAATAAAAAAATATCGAAAGTGCCTCAATCTTATTTCTGCATTGTGAAATTGAACAAAAAGGGAAAAAGCACTTGACTTTTGTTTCATATATTTTGATAATTATGTTTTTTCGATGCTTGAATTAAAATTAAAAAATAATTGTCATCTTCTCAGTGTTTCTTTCAGAAATAATACTTTGGCAGTAGAATGAAATAATATTATAATTGAAACGCAAAGTTTCACAAGTATATATAGTAGGTGCACAAGTACATATACAATGTAGGTAATATATTTGGTCCTTGGCATAATAGACCAATCCATCCACCATCCACCCAAGACCCAGACCATCCACCCAAAGCTACTATGTAGTATTTTAGATATTTTTTTTTTTTTTTTTTGTAAATGTACTTGCTTTACTGTATCAAGCCTTTTTTTGTTTTGGAAAACATTTCTTATAAAATGATTTAGATTGTTATTTTATTTTATGCATGTCAAAATAATATTCTCGTAAAGGCCAATTAGTGTTTTGCATTAATTATCCAGATTAAGGGCTTATTACTGTGTCCAAAAAGCAAGACAAAATTTTAGATTTAAAATTCCCGGGGCTTTTGGAACTTCAATATTTTTTTCTTTTTCAGGTTGCTGGCACTGTCCTTGACATCTGTGCGAAATTTAACGTCAAAATATTCATTAGTGTTTGAGTTACGCTTGGCTTTGTGAGACGCTAAAAGTGATTTTGGCGATTTTTGAACTGTTTGAATTAATTGAGCAAAGAACTTGCATTTAATTTTGTTTGCGAAAACATATAGAATGTTGCAGAAGGCATTCGGGGAGCATTCCTATATCGTATACAGTTTAAAGAAGGCAGAGAACGCGTTGAAGATGCAGAGCCTTCTGGTCGACCACCAACCTCAACCGACGCAGCTCACGTCGAAAAAATTAAAGATTTGGTGCTTGCAAACCGTCGCTTTACAATTAGAGACCTTGATGATGATGTTGTAATTTCAAGAGGATCGGTCAATTCCATTTTGGGTCTCAAACGCGTACCGAAAACACTGAATGCGCCAGCTCACACTGCATTGCTTCTTCGTGACTCTTTCGCCAAAAATGAAACCCATATCGTTCCATAGCCATCGTATTCACACCGTGCGACTTCTGGCTATTCCCTAAACTCAAAAGACCACTCCGGGGACACCGTTTTGAGTCGATTGAAGAGATTCAACTTGAATCGTGCAATCCATTGGAAAAAAAGTTGGCATAAGTGCATTGTGTCCGGAGGGGATTACTTTGAAAGCGATGAAATAAATTTGGAAGAATAAAAAAAGGGTTTTTGAAAAACAAAAATAATTGGTCTTACGTTTTGGGCACAGCAGTAGATAAAAAAAAAAATTCTGACCTAAATGGTCATACTGGCAAACGAAAAAAAAAAAAAAAAAACTTATATTATATATATATATATATAATATAAGTTTATATATATATATATAATATAAGTTTTATACTTATTATATACACTGAAGTGACAAAAGTCATGGGATACCTCTTAATATCGTGTCGGCCCTCCTTTCGCCCGGCGAAGTGCAGCAACTCGACGTGGCATGGACTCAACAAGTCGTTGGAAGTCTTCTGCAGGAATAATGAGCCATGCTGTCTCGATAGACGTCCATAATTGTGAAAGCGTTGATGGTGCAGGATTTTGGGCACGAACAGACCTCTCGATGATGTCCCATAAATGCTCGATGGGATTCATGTCGGGCGATCTAGGTGGGCAGATCATTCGTTGGAATTGTCCAGAATGTTCTTCAAACCAATCGCGAACAGTTGTGGCCCGGTGACATGGCGCATTGTCATCCATAAAAATCCCATCGTTGTTTGGGTACATGAAGTCCTTGAATGGCTGCAAGTGATCTCCAAGCAGCTGAACATAAGCATTTCCAGTCAATGTTCGGTCCAGTCGCACCAGAGGACCAAGTCCATGCCATGAAAAAACAGCCCACACCATTACGGAGCACCACCAGCTTGAACAGTGCCTTGCTTACAGTTTGGGTCCATGGCTTCGTGGGGTCTGCGCCACACTCGAACCCTACCATCAGCTCTTACCAACTGAAATCGTGACTCATCGGACCAGGCCACGGTTTTCCATTCATCTAGGGACCAACCGATATGCTCACGTGCCCACGAGAGTCGCTGAAAGCGATGTCGTTCTGTCAGTAAAGGCACTCCAATCGGTCTTCTGCTGGAATGGCCCAATAAAGCCAAATTTCCCCGCACAGTTCTAACAGACAAGTCCCTTGTACGTCCAACATTGATTTCTGCGGTTATTTGACGCAGTGTTGCTTGTCTGTTAGAATTTACGACTCTTTGCAGACGTCGCCGGTCTCGGTCGTTAAGTGCAGGCGGTCGACCACTGCGCTGTCCATAGTGGGATGTTATGCCTGAAATTTCATACTCTCGGCACACTCTTGACACAGTGAATTTGGGAATGTTGAATTCCCTAACGATTTCCGAAATGGCATGACCCACGCGTCTAGCTCCAACTAACATTCCGCGTTCAAAGTCTGTTAATTCCCGTCGTGCGGTCATCATCACGTCAAAACCTCTTCACATGAATAACTTGAACAGAAATGAAAGCTCTGCGAAAGCACTCCGCATTTATACCTGTTCTACGCGATGCTACTGCCATCTGAAAATTTGCATATTGCTATCCCATGACTTTTGTCACTTCAGTGTATATATATATATATATATATTTACACTTTTTTTACCAATTTAAAATGTTTATTAGATATTTTTTAGATGCTTATTCCAATAATTCATTCGGTTTTCTGCTATTACCCAATATTTTTCTACAAACTATATCAATATTTTTTCAATTTCTCCTATTAGCTCACACTCTCCCTATATATATCTTGTTCAAATTTTCAATCGTTCATAAAATACTTTTTATTCATCCACTCAAGTTCAAGTACATTTTTTTTAACTTGTAGTGGATGACACTCGATGTTAATACAGTTTTTTCAAATATTAATTTATTCATTAAGTTTAATTAATTAATTTTAGTTTCTTTTAGATTTAAGTTGCTTGTATCTATCAATAGATGGCGCCAGGTAAACTTAAAAAAATGAATGAAAATTATTTATGAAGAAATTTCTGCAAGAGAGTGAAAGAAAAAGTAGGAATTGACTTTAAAATGTTTTTTTTTATATTACTTGTTTTGTATAATGTTAAAAACGCATGCAGTAAAATGAAAGGTAAATGAATATACTTTATTTTATTTTTACATAAAAGTAAATCAACGAAATAACAAATAAAGAACTTTATTTAGATTATGTTCTGAGAAATCACGAAACTCTTGTTGAAATCATTCACTCAATGTTATCAGATATTCAGTCATATGACTCAACTCACTCAGTGTTACATATCACTTACATTATTAGATACTGCGCAATATCTGATAAGCATTTATATCATCCATACCATCATCCATGCGCCATCTACCGTTGATAATACGACACAATTTATAAAAATAGTCTACAATTAATTTCTTTTTTCAACATTAGGTTCAGGAAAGTTGAGGGGAGTAGTTATTATTATTATTTATAATTATCTAAAGGTTTAATTAGTTTTCTTAACTTTTTATTGGTAAAACTTCGGTCGTAATTCTGTTGTGCTATGCGGAGTTTTTTTAAGGAGGGACCAGAAATCATTTTTCAGCATATTTACATCACAATCTCAGTATCATTTTTTCTATTATACAACTGTGTGCAAAAAGTAAGATCAATTTTCAATTTAAAATTCTCGGGGCTTATGGAATTGCAATTTTTTTTTCTTTTTTAGGTTTTTTTGACATCTGTGTGAAATTTGACGTCAAAATATTCATTAGTCAACAAAGACGCATTCTTCAATCTCTGTTTCTGATAAATTACTGAATGTTTTGCATAAGAATTGAAAACAAGGTTCAGTTTTTTAAATTGCTTTTGCAAACTACTTCGTGAGGTCCAACTTTGTACGCAGTGGTGCGCGTAATATTTTTTTAAGGATTTGCCCAACTTGCATGTTTAATGATTTTGTATACCATGGGAACAAACTTTTACACCACAGCAGGCTCCATACCATTGGAATGCCTGAAACATTTCTTTTTTACTTTTGTGAGCTTATTTACTTAAATAAATAAAGAAATTTACTACTTACTATTGATCTCCAAGCGTTACTCAGGAGTAACCAAAGAACACTTTTCTTACTAATTCAGGTTTTCTGCGATAATTTAGGTAATATTAGTAATTTAGGTCATATAGGATAAATAAAAAGTAATCATTTTAATGTGTATAAATTCTGTTGTTGTTGTTGTTGCTTATCCCCTTGATTTAGAATCCTAAACCAAGTCCTGTAGATCATGCTCCATCAATAGATCGTAAACGGTCCTCCCCTCATTCAACAGTTGCCTCACATAGGCACCAATACAATCGATGAGATGAGAGGGAGACGCGATGGCCGAACAATGACAAAGGGCATATGTCTTCTCGTCTCCATTGAAAGTCAAACTCTTAGTGTGGCCAGTCCTTAGTCTACCTGAAGCCGTTTGAGCAGGTCTAGGACAGGAGCACTGCAAGGACATACCAAGATATTTAGCGGCGTACCATGCATGAATTGGTGGCGAGTTCCAAGCGGTATTTACTCTGGCTAAAGTCATGGAATAAACCTCTGAAGCTAACAGATTGGAAAAAGAAGCTTTGGGAAGTTCGCAACCTTCCCTAGCGAGCAGATCAGCAATTTCATTTCCATAGATGCCCATATGGGAGGGAACCCACTGCAAGCACACCGATCCGATCTTGTCCAAAACAGTATAAATTCTTTTTTATTTATTATATTATATTATTTACCTTCATTACACACACATAAACACACACACACACACACACACACACACACACACACACACACACACACACACACACACACACACACAATACCTAGCATTTTATTCTTTCTGAATTCCCAACTTTCAATTAACTGATTCAGTTATTAAACTACAAAATTTAAGCTCCTCATTTTCCCTAACATCCACTTCAATCTTTCTGTAACTTGCAGCCTTAACATTTCTGTTTATGAATTTCTTTGATTCTTCATTACCCAAATTCTGTAAGATACTAACCAGAATGTGATGTTTTGTTTAGGATCTCATTCGCTTTTACTACAGATGATTTACAACTTTCATAACTCTTGGGCGTATACTTTTCTCTCTCCTTTTGCCTCCCAGAGTTAAAACATAATTCTTAAATGGGGATAATACGATAAAAAAAAAGATTCATCGGTCACATAAAATTCACTTGGCTTTTGGCTATAACTTGTAGCAACTTTTGGGATGCTATATATACATATATATATATATATATATATACAGTATGATTATAATTAAAGTCCCACATTCAAAATTTCAAAATGCTGTAAAAAAGTACCACTCGTCACAATGAGTTCAAATTTGAACAGAAGATACTCGAAGAAGGGGGAAACAACTACGAAAAGGGGGAAGTACGGCATCAAAAAAGTTCCAAAGTGTATTAATAAATGGTGCTGTAAGCGGCATAAAATAAGTGAATTCGGCTGACAGTGATATTTTGAATTGAAGTTACAACGTATAAGATGCACATTAAACCAACTGTATTGTACAATGTGCTCGATTGTTTCGGTTTTTTTTTAAAGAAAAAATGATTTCCAAGTCATTCAAAGTTATGGCACTGTAAGTGGAAAGCCCATCTACCATGGTGGGGTCCCACATACCACATTGGATGGAAAAAATCGGTAAAATGTTTTTTGAAACTTTTTTTGGGGACATACCGTTTCAGCCTTCCTCAAGTATCTTCAGTTCAAATCTGAACTTATTGCGATGAGTGGTTCTTTTTTTACAGCATTTTGAAAGTGGAACTTTAATTACATTCACCCTGTATATATATATATACTAGAAGACCCGGCCACGCGTTGCTGTGGCTTTCTTGTATTTCGTTCAATTATTAGATACTATAATTGGTATTGTTATCGTTTGCTGTCATAAAACAATAATATTCAGAACATGAGAATTTTACGGTTATGTAGTACAGGCATCGAGACACGGCGCCATCTAAAAATAGTCATTATATTGTTCGAAAAAAAAAAAACGCTACATTGTTGCCACTACATTGGTCTGCCAAAGAAATTTTAAAAAATATTTAGGGGTGGACCCCCCTTATCACTTAGGGGTTTAAAAAATAGATTACGACCGATTCGCAGACCTACCAAATATGCACAAAAATTTTCATAAGAATCGGTCGAGCCGTTTCGGAGGAGTTTGGCAACAAACACTGTGACACGAGAATTTTATATATTAGATATATATAACCAAAGGTTAATCTTTCATCAAAATCTGAAAAACTTTCACAAAAAGTAACTAATAATATAATCAAGTAAAACTGACATATGATAGCAGTCTTTGAATCGTGAGCTTTAGTGATAACACTTGGCTTCACAAGTGTGTACATACCAATATTAAAAGCATAATCAACCTGACATTTATTTCATATATTACTTTAGCGAGATTTCCCTTCCCTTTCAGTTCATGAAATAAAATGCAATACGCAGTTGTTTTGGAGTTGTCACACTGTCTTTGCAAGTGAGCTCCATTATTATTATAAACAAAAGTCTCCAAAAAATTAATTTAACGAAGTCTTCTTTTATAAACTGAAGTTTTATTTATCAGTATCACTGAGATCTACAGCACGGACAGCTGTGTTTTTCTAACTATTTCCAACCCGCAGCTGCGTGCCTTGTCTCTGGCGGGATTCGACAACTGCGTTAAGTTGACATGTTGCAAAACCGCATCGCCTTGACGGAAAGGTCACGGCGATGGTGTTTTTCACATGGGAAACTACTGCAATTAATTGACAGCAAGCGGCAGGAATTGAAGTAGCAGATTGTTTACGATCGATGAACTTAATTGAACAACAACGCCCTTATTGAAAACCGTCTTCAAACATATACGGTGTGCTGGTTTGTGATAATCAACCTTATAAACCAAAGGTGTACGAGCTTGTGAAGGACGCTGGCCGCGAAAAAATAAATAAACAAAACAAAACCCTTTAAAAATCATCAAAATTACATTTCATTCCTTTATGTATAAGAAAATTAATTTAGAATAAGCATATACAGATAAAGAGGTTAATCCTTGTTATTACATAAATTTAAAACAAAATATTTTATTATTTGGTTAAACTTTTGTAATTATCAAGCTCAAAATTAATGAATTAAAAGTTTTTATGCAAAGATTTTTTGAAATACGTGTCTAAAATTGTTTAGTCACAACTATGAACTAAAACAAACAGGCTTGTACATTTTAATGTACTATTTAATTACACATTTTGTTTAGAGCAAAATGTTTGTTTAAAGATTTTAAAAAAGAACAAACTTTTGGCAATAACTATTGCTGAGATAAAAAAAAATAATCCTGTACTAAAGTTATAGCACGTTACGGACCAAAAATATAATAATCCAATTTGCAATACAAAAGGAAACATTACATAAAATATTTTTCTAATATTTTAACGCTTACTTTTTATTTAACTAAATCCGGATTATCTTTCTTGCAATAACTTTTGACGTAATCTGAAAACTCTTCTAATATGTGATGTTTTCCTTAGATTGTTCCACCACTTTCAGGTTTTATAGAATTTGTACACTTTTATTTCTAATTTGTTTATACAATCAAGGATTTACATTGATGGTTCCTCACAATATTAAATTAAATAACTTAAAGAAGCCCCGTCATAATTTTACATTCAACTGACTTACGCATTAATTGACGTTTTCATCCCTTTTATATGCTTAGCAACAACTGGATCTCTGTTTCAGTTGAAATCTACTTCACATCTGCCTGAAATTTCTTTACATCTTCCCCTTTTCCCGTCTATCTCTTTTCTTTCTTTTTTTCAATTCCTTCTATGAGTTCACACTCTCCCTATATATATATCTTGTTCAAATTTTCAATCGTTCATAAAATACTTTTCCTTCCTCCACTCAAGTTCAAATACATTTTTTGTTGAACTTGTAGTGGATGACACTGGATGTGAATGCAGTTTTTTCAAATATTAATTCAGTAATTAAATTTAATTAATTCATTTTAGTTTTTTTTAGATATCAGTTGCATATATCTACCAATAGATGGCGCCAGATAAATTTTAAAAAACGAATGAAAATTATTTATAAAGGACTTTCTGCAATAGAGTGAAAAAAAAGTAGGAATTGACATTAAAATTTTTTTTTTTTTTATTACTTGTTCTCTGTTATATAATTTGCTTGTAACGAATATTGGTAATAGCTTTTAGCGTGCAAAATGGCCGTGTTTCTGAATCACTCTTTCTTTGTTCTCATTTGATTTCTATGTTAATGTATTGAGTACTTTATAAATATACATATGATGTATATTTATATTTATATTCTAGAAGTCCAAATGCAGAAGGGGTCAATTCTGAAACGAAGAAGGAACAGATAATTTTTTTCTATACCCATAGGATCACATGAGGAAAGACAGGAATCATCTGTTCTTTCTTCCTTTTAGAATTTACTCTTTCTGCATTTTGTCTTCTTCTAGAAACGGGGCATGTTTTATATGCACACACACACACACACACACACACACACACACACACACACACACACACACACACACACACACACACACACACACACACACACACACACATATATATATATATATATATATATTATGTGTGTGTGTGCATATAAGACATGTACAGTACGCAATACATTAAAACAGAATCCAAAGGAAGACAAAGAAGGAGTGATATTTAGAAACACGACCATTTTTCACACCAAAAGCTACTACAGGTATTCGCTACAACCAAATTATATATCAAAGCCATTATAGCATTCGCAACACACACACACAAACACGCACACACACATATATATATATATAATAAAATAATATATAATAATATATATGTTGTTATCGTGTCCATGGATTTAAAATAATATTATCAAAGTCTTCTCGATAGCGGCCGCTAGCAATGGCGCCGCTTCACTATACAGGACTTCTCTTAAGCTGGCCATTGCAAAACATGGGGAGTGAGTGCTGGGTACTCTAGAATGTGCTTAGGTGTTAGGCATATATTAGTTATAATATATATAAAAATATATATAAGATGACCATGTTATAAGGTGGGTCACAAGAAAAACATAAGAAGATTACCTGCGATCCATCGAGGACCAAACATGGCATGGAGGTAATTATGCACGTTAGGGCAGAAAAGATCTGGTGCCTTGTATCACACGGTATTTCGAACGATAATAGGAACATTATCAAGTAATTCTGGCAATTTCATAAAGATACGACACGTCGTGTTGTTGAGTTGTGATGGATCACCCGTAGGTAGAAGTCTCACCTGGCTCCGAATCTCTGAAGAAGGAGAGCAGTGCCTTCCCGGAGCACTTTTGGGGAAACTACACAGCTTTTGTATATTGTATGTGAGAAAATCTGCAAAACTCCCACCAGGTAGTCCGACTAAAGAAGAAGATGCTGAAAATCACAAACGCTATCGAGGCTCCTCTTTTTTGAAATAGTGTCCATAATAAAGCCGCTTGCAGACTGAACTTCAGCTCTAATGCTCAACAGCGGCGCACGTTGCCACTGAGCTACGAGACGA
Organism: Caerostris darwini; assembly: GCA_021605075.1. Taxonomy (NCBI): domain Eukaryota; kingdom Metazoa; phylum Arthropoda; class Arachnida; order Araneae; family Araneidae; genus Caerostris; species Caerostris darwini. The sequence continues at coordinate 352,316 of BPLQ01001709.1, read as the reverse complement.
GCGAATTAAATGCTTTATAAAATATAACAAGATTTTTTAATTAGATTAAAAATTAATTTATTATTTTTTTTATTATAGGAGATTATATCTTGTTATTGATGTTTAACAAGATTTAATCATCTTTTTATAATTACAACCTATTGTTCTTTTGAAAGCGACTCCATAATTAAATTTAAAATAAATTAAATGAAATTTACACTAAAAATATATATACAGTTATCGAAATATGAAAAAGGTTGAACCCTTTGTTTTAAGATAACTTTATAATACATGTTGTTATTGTTTTCGAATGGGGGGAACTTTGAATTAAGTAGAAAGGCACATACTACTGTGTCCAAAAAAGTAAGACCAATTTTCAATTTAAAATTCCCGGGGCTTATGGAATTTCAATTTTTTTCTTCATTATTAGGTTGCTGTCACTGTCCTTGACATCTGTGTGGAATTTGACGTCAAAATATTCATTAGTGTTTGAGTTGCGCTTGGCTTTGTGAGAAGCTAAAAGTGATTTCGGCGATTTTTGAAATGTCTGAATTAAAGATTTTGCATTAAATTTTGTTTGCGGAAACGTACAGAATGTTGCAGAAGGCATTCGGTGAGCATTCCTATATCGGAAAGAAATGTTTAGAAGGGGTATAAACAATTCAAAGAAGGCAGAGAACGCGTTGAAGACGAAGAGCCCTCTGGTGGACCATCAACCTCAATCTCAACCGACGAAGCTCACGTCCAAGAAATTAAAGATTTGGTGCTTGAAAACAGTCGATGCACAATTAGAGACCTTGCCAATGATGTTGGAATTTCAAAAGGATCGATCAATTCCATTTTATAAGATATTTTGGGCCTCAAACGCGTCTAAACTCGATTGGTACCGAAAACACTGAATGCATCAGCTCACACTGCATTGATTTCTCAAAATGAAACCCATATTGTCCCACAACCACCGTATTCACACCGTGCGACTTCTGGCTATTCCCTAAACTCAAAAGGCCACCCCGGTGACACTTGTTTGAGTCGATTGAAGATATTCAACGCCGCGCCTTTTGAAGGCCAGCCCTGCCGATGACTTTTTAGGATGCATTGATGATTGGCAAAAAAAGTTGGCATATCTGCATTGTGTCCGGAGGGTATTACTTTGAAGGCGATGAAATAAAATTGAAATAATAAATAAAGAGTTTTTGAAAAAAAATAATAACTGGCCTTACTTTTTGGGCACAGTAGTATACCAAAAATTATATCGCTATCTGAGATAAGTATTAAAAAAATCTTCTAGATTTCTTTTATACTTTTTGGGCACAGTAGTATACCAAAAATTATATCGCTATCTGAGATAAGTATTAAAAAAATCTTCTAGATTTCTTTTTCAGGAACTTTCTGATTTCCACTGTGTCGAAACTTGCAACTTATGTCTGCACGAAAGAACGGAAGCAAACTCTGAAAAGAAGGATAAAAAAGGACACACTTTCTACTGCGTCGTCCAGCTTTAACCTGAATAGCACAAAGGCATTGAAACCTACAAATGAGTGCGTGATTTTTAACTATTACACCTCGCTGAGCACGAGCAGCAATTCCAAATGAGTTCTACTGTTTTAAGAGTTAAAAAAGACTCATTTTTGAACGCCATTAGCTCTGTTAATCTCTCAGGGACACTAACATCCTCCGCCTATCATGCAAAAACACTTGTACGAAGGACGGCTTGTTGAAGTTCTTTTTCTTAGTTCTTCCATTATTCGAATTTTTGTTTTCTGATCATATTTTATCTGTTAGATCTATTATTTTAATTTGTTTATATTTTAATACTTTAAAAAAAAAACACAAGAAGCTATCTTCCGATAATCGATTTTCATTTAATTTGTTTGGGTTTTATTCAATTATTATTTGGGTCCTTTTTCAATTCCTTCTATTAGCTCACACTCTCCCTATATATATCTTGTTCAAATTTTCAATCGTTCATAAAATAGTTTTTATTCATCCACTCGAGTTCAAATACATTTTTTTAACTTGTAGTGGATGACACTGGATGTTAATGCAGTTTTTTCAAATATTAATTCATTTATTAAGTTTAATTAATTAATTACAGTTTTTTTTAGATTTAAGTTGCATATATCTACCGATAGATGGTACCAGATAAACTTAATAAAAATGAATTAAAATTTATTTATAAAGGACTTTCTGCAATAGAGTGAAAGAAAAGTAGGAATTGACTTAAAAAAAAAAATTATATTACTTGTTTGTTGACGTTTCTACGTTTCTGTTGAATCTACGTTTATAATCCATTATTCGAATTTTTGTTTTCTGATAAAATATTTTTAATTATTCATGTTTTATCTGTTAGATCTATTATTTTAATTTTGGTTTATATTTTAATACTTAAAAAAACAAAACACAAGAAGCTTTTTTTCGATAATCAATTTTCATTTAATTTGTTTTGTTTTTATTTATTTCCCTTGAACATATTTATGACAGTTGATTTTATTATTTTATGAGTCATAATTAGGTCAAGTGATTTCAAAAATAGGTTTCAAGTTCTTTGAAAACGGCATGTCATCAAAGTAAGAGAATATTTTACACTTCACTTATTGATAGTCTAGGTTAAATATATCAAATTAAACGTTTCTTTTATATCTGTCATTTTAAAAGCCATAACTGCCAGATAGACATAGCGTTTGGTTGTCGAAATTGAGATAGATTGGATCGAATAAGTAAAGCAGGGGTGGCCAACCCACGGCCCGCCTTTCACATTTTTCCGGCCCGTGAGATTTATCACAGGGCCTGATGGACGAGTGGCTAGCGCTCTGGCGCTCGGTATCACAGGTCCCTGCGTTGCCATGGGTGTTTGTAGTGGTTCGGAATCCACTTTAAACCGTAGGTCCCTGTCCTAATAGGATCGTAGAGCGTTGCGGGGGCATTGTTGCTCCGCGTCCGTGGCTTATCTTCAAAGCTACACGCGCCCCCTGGGTAGTGCAAAGTGAGTAACGTCTGTGCAGCCCTTATGGCATAAAAAGATCACGGTCTATTCGCCAGCTGCAGTAGAAAAAAAAATTATCACACTTTTACAAAATATACTTATTTTATAATATCCAAAGTAGTGAAAACCAATGTATTAAAAAAATACATTGTGTGTGCATCCCTATATTCAAAAATTAACTCACGAAATTATGAGAAAAAAATAACTTTGATTTTAAAATAATACTCTTGCGAATATATAACAGATACTATATTGCCTGTTTTATTTATGCGTTTGCAGTTATGAGTTCTCAGAATAATTATATTCTGCGAACTCATAACTGCAAACACATAAATAAAAAGGGGCAACTGAGCAAAGGCAGACTGTGAGCAAAGGCACAGTGATGTGGTGTGGTGTATTATTATTAGTAGTAGCTTGAAGATTAGCTACGGTCACGGAGTAACATACCCCTGCGGGGGTGCACGTTACCACTGAGCCACGAATCATGCAAAAAAAAAAAAAAAAAGCGGTTAATTGCACAATGACGAAATTGCAGAATCTGTTAAAAATATAGCAATGGCGATTGGAACCGCTCTTTAATCCCTGCAGTTTGTTAAATCACGAAGCAAATCCCAGTCACTGGATTACAATTAGGCTCCATACCCATAAACGCATTAAACAATAAATATATTAAAACAATAGAAATAATTAATTCATCAAATAAAAGTCAGTCATAATAGTGCTATAATATAAACTAAATTCAATACACATAGGAACAGTTAATGTTCAATAACCAAAGTCAATCCACGGAGCAGAAGTTAATCATGATATTACAAGAACGTCAACTAAATACAATAGCCATAGTAATAGTAAATGTTCAATGACGACATCCGATTCATGACGGAAATTAGTCATGTTATTAGAAGATCATGAACTAAGTTTAATAGCCATAAGAATAGTCAACGTTCATTAACCAAAGTAGATCTTGAAAATAAACAACCAGTCAATAGCCATAAATAATATCTTGCCTATTGATTAGTTGATTTAGTTAAACATCAACTAAATTAAATAGCCATAAGAATAGTCAACGCTCATTAACCAAAGTTAATCATGAAAATAAACAACCAATCCATAGTTATAATAAATTTAAATAATATCATGCCTATTGATTTCTTGAACATCAACTAAATTCAATAATAATAGGAATAGGCAATGCTTAGTACCTACAGCCAATCCAAGAAGCAGAATGTTCATCATATTCATGATAGTCATCATTAGTCATGATCAGAGTCATCTTTAGTCATGATATTACAATAACATCAATCAAGTTAAGTTGCTACAAAGATATTAGAATAAACAAAAATGGTAGTCATAAGTTCTTATTAGCTAAACTCTCATCTGTACTATTCACTCAGAATCCTACTTTATTCGATTGCACGTTTAGGTTTAGTTGCAAACAGTATAGTTTTTGAGGTCACCAATTTCATTATTTTCATCCAAAATGCATAAAAGCATAATTTCTTCCGGAATTTCGTTGAGATTCATGGAATTTTTCAATTATTTCAGAAATTTTTAAATTCTGAAACCCGTATTTTTGCCCTCATTATACAAATATCAATTGCATTTGTTAGCTTCAAAACTTTTGATAATGTCACGGACAAACACATGATAATTGCTGATATTGAGATATCAAACTTAAAAATATATTTTCTAATATTACAGCTATAAAAGACTTATAAAACAGTTCCATTTATTTATAGACGCGGATGGTTGTGGTTAGTGAACACAGGTTATTTCTATGGCTATTGAACTGAGTTGATGTTCAATCGCTATTGAACATCAACTCAGGGGGAAAGAAGTAAAAAAAATGGGAAAAAAGTTTATAAACAGTTTGGTGGAAGTTTGCAAAAGTTGGTAGCTGTGTAAGAATTTTGAAATGGGTAAATCAAACTTCATGGTTAAAAATCATTGGCTATTTCTTTAGTATTAAACTTAGTAGATATTCAATAAGCATAGGAGAAAAGGAAAAATAATAAATAAATGAGAAGAAATTTTTAAGCAATTGTGAAGAATTTCGAAAAATGTTGGTAGTTATGTAAGAGTTTTGAGATGTGTCACTTGAGAGGTATGGAATGGGTCACAAACAGGGCCGAATTTTCCTATAGGCTAACTAGGCTTTAGCCTAGGGCCTCAAGATCAAGAGGGGCCAACATTCAAATTGTTAGCAAAATTAGAATTACACTACTCTAAAAACAGTAAACACTAAAACACATAATAGAAAATAAGGAGAAATTCTACACATATGACTAATAAACAAGCATAAAAATGTATTGGTTAAGATCAACGCATTTAAAACTTAAAATTTATAATAATTCATACCTAAACTTTAAATGAAATATTATGAAATAAGTTTATCTGAATTGAATTTGTTTTAATCTTTCATGTACTGAATGTATTTAATTTAATTTGATAGCAAATAGGATAATTTTTATTGCATATTTTATTTTCGTAGTCAAAGATTTTTATTATTTGAATTTCGTTTCTTTGTAAATGTTGTGTGTTATGTTGGATTAGTTATTGCTACAAGTACTCTATAGGGTGCTGAGAATAGATGCCCAAATAAGTGTTCTCGACTTTTTTTATTTATTATCCGTGCCACATTTTTTTATAAAGATTAGTACCCATCACAACATGTTTCATTTAACGTATTGATATGTATCACAGTAATGATGTATTTTATTATCTCTCGTGTAATTTACAAACTTAAAAATGGGAAGGGAAAGGGCCTCATAAGTGGAATAGCCTAGGGTCCTCTTTTCATCTAAATCCGGCCCTGGTCCCAAATATCGTTCGAGATGACCCCCAGTAAGGGGCGGGATGCTCTACTTTAGTGTGACAGTCCCTTCTCCAAGCCCCTTTTTTCGACCTTATTTTGTCAATATTCCCTCTTTTAAAATATTTTTATATCCGGGATGTAAAAGTTTCTAAAGAAAACCTACACTATGTCATTTTTAGTGTAAATTTGTTATATGAAGAAATAAAATACATTGCGAATTTTTGTTTCTGTCATTTTAGTAGTTTTCTAGTATAATTAAAACAAATCACGATTCAAACGACGTTCATGTTCATGTTCACTCCCGTTCAAATCACATTCACGTTCACTTACGAGCAAATCACATTCACGTTCACGTTTACTCACGTTCAAATCACGATTTTCGTGAAAAAAAATTCGAATTTTTTTTATTGTTTTATTTTAAAATTCACCCCTTAGCTTTCGAAAAGAATTATGATTTATTTTCTAGAATAGTTAGAAGGCGAAATACATACAGCCTTTTAATCACAAGCAATTTGAGTATTGAATTTAAGCAATAAAATTTTTTATATTGAATTTCCGAAAAACTATAATTCTGGCTACATCGCCATAGGATAACAGCCATAACTGTTATAATAACACTTTTTCAGAATTGAAAGAAATTTTAACAATACGTTCTGAACGATGTTATGTATGTATCGAACTAAAAGATCTGAAAGATATTCATTTTAGATAAGATATTCATTATATATATATATATATCGCATTCATTTTTTAATATTTTTGTTAGAATAAATAATTGTATTACACAACACATTGTTTAATCGCACAGTACATCTGTACAAAAACCAAAAGAGAACTGACTAGGTGTATACTAGAAACATATTTTGTAAAGTAAGAACAGCTAGTATTCGCAATACGCGAATTGTATAACAAAACCATCATAGCATTCGCAATACACTAAAACCCTGAAGAGCGCCACATTCAAACTCTCAAAAAAACAGAAAAATGGAAGAAATTGTTCTTTTATTAGTTTATAAATCAATATATATATATATATATGCCGAAGTCCGAAAAGTAAGACACATACTACTTCCTGGAAAAGATACTAGAATTTAAGAGAAAAGTAATTATACTTTAAATGCCCATCGTTACCAAAAAAAAAAAAATTTAAAATCCACTTATTCAAGATATTCTATTATTCTATTAATTTACCGACCTATTCTATTAAGGAACATCCGGAACATCAGAGCGGTGTCACGATAGCAAGCCCGCTCCGTACAAACTTAAAATAGAAAATAATTTAGGGTAACGACTAGTACCGCGACTGAAGTAAAATAAATAAATAATTTAATTAAACTTGTCGACTTGACTCTGACTGGAAGACTTTGTAACTTTTTTTTTTTTTCTTTCCTTTTTTTTCAAAAGAAAATAAAAGATCCCAACCCAAAACAAAAAAATAATAAACTTATTCAAGATATGCAATACACATAAGTTATAGATTTGGTTTGTCACTCTACAGTCATTTTTTGCGCACTTTAAGCTAATTAGACCGGGACCTACAATATAACATAGATTCTGAGCCACTAACAAGCATCCATGCCACCGTCAGAATTCGAACCTGACACCTATGGAACCAAATGCCAGAGCACTAGGCCATAAGCTATAGAGGAAAATCTGAAAACCGTTAGACATACACTGACATCAAAGCGGAAATTGTAAAAATTACTGAAGCATATTAAAAAGTAAAATATACATAACTCCAAAACATGTTGAGGGGTGAAACATCGTCTAACAAATGAGCAAAATAATTAGTTATAATATCTAAGATAACTTTATCAAGGAATAAGTTTCCTCTGAACATTATAAACCATGTTAGTCTTTCGATCCTTTTGAAATTCCAACATCAGCAGCAAGATCTCTAATTGTAAATCGACGGTTTGCAAGCACCGAATCTTTAATTTTTTGGATGCGAGCTTCGTCGGTTGAGGTGGAGGGTCGACCAGAAGGCTCTCCCTCTTCAATGCGTTCTCTGCCTTCTTTGAACTGTTTATACCACTTGTAAACATTTTTTTACGATATAGGAATGCTCACCGAATGCCTTCTGTAACATTCTATACGTTTCCGCAAACAAAATTGATCTTTGCTCAATTAATTCGGACATTTCAGAAATCGTTGGAATCAGTTTTAGCGTCTCACAAAGTCAAATGTAACTCAAACACTAATAAATAGTTTGACGTCAAATTTCACACAGATGTCAAGGACAGTGCCAGCAACCTAAGAAAGAAAAAAAATTCAGACTTCATAAGCCCCGGAAATTTTAAATTCAAAATTGGTCTTAAATTTTGGACACGGTAGTATGACTAAATATAAATCAAAACAAATCTAGCTTATTCGAATAATATGGTAGTTTTATAATTCCAACAAAATTACATATTCAATAATATAAAGGAACCAGAATTCCCTCCGTTTATAAGTGTCTGAGGAATAAAAATAATAAATGACAATTCGTACATGTTCTTTGATAACATTATTTTTAGTGTATTGTAATTAATTTCTTATCTTATTATGGGTTTTGGATGATTTACCCGGAAGACTTATTTCTCATCCTATTATATATGTTATTGATAATAGCCAATTTATTTCTATATTGAAACTTAATATTGTAACTTACAATAAAGAAATTCGGTTAATCCAAAATGTATCCGCATAAATCCGAAACAGTGCTTTTGACACCATAAGCAATCTTCACAATTGCATCATGCCTATTGAGTTCCAAGTATACAATAGAAAATGCAAACAGATTACAGATTGCATCTCACCTACATGAGAAATCTGGGATAATTTATGCATTAAATTCAAACAATGACACATCTCTGACTATTGTTACAAAAGGAAATTTGAATAAAAGGTGTTCTGCCCTGTTAAACCTAAACTAGTTAGAACCAAAATTTCGTAATGGGAAATTACTCTCGCCTGCAGGTTTGGTAAACTATTATTATTGTTATTATTATTGAAAACCACGAACAAAGAATCATTTAACAACTTATACAATTAATTATTAGTGGATTTGTGATGACTTTTCTTCATGGGAAATAAATCTAATTATAAAAGTGTATCATGCATTTTAAGAATGTTTTTAATAGAAATCATTTTAATTTTAAATGTTTATGTATTTTAAATTTTGGTAGCCAAATTTTATATTATTCAGAGTCATAGTTTTTAAATATGCCAATTAGTTAATTTTAATATTTGTTTTGCTAGATTTTCAACTAAGTTTATATATTTGTTTGAATTAGAAACGCTGCACAAGATATTTGAGTGGAATTATTTATATAGTCATGATTTTTTTTTTAAATAAAGTAAATTATCTCACAATAAAATGGCAAACCAATTCATCAATTATTTTCCATATAGACTTTTTTTTATTTATTTAAATTTTTTTTATTCCCAATGGCAAGTGAAAAACACACACAAGAAAAATGAAAACGATAACAGAAAAAAATCAGTGTCTCATAAAAGTTCCAATACTCCAATATCCTTTCACCTCGGTGTCCTCCCGCAAGTCCAGGCATCATGCTACTACACCACACCACACTACATCACAACACTATGCTGAAAGCTGAGTAGGCCCTATACAGTTTGGGAATAATGTGGGTGAGAGAAGTCTGACTGTGCTACTGGGAACTCACCTTAAAGGGGATTCCAAACCACTACAAACATCCATGGCATCGCCGGGACTCGAATTCCAAACCTGTGGCACCGAGCGCTAGACACTCGGTCATTCAGGCCCCGGGTATCATGCTATATGGTGTCTGTCCATAATCTTGTCTTTACCACTTGGGCTATCAAAAACGCCAGCGTGGTATGGCTCCCCAAACAGTCATAGCCCACCAAAAGTCTCAACATCGTAGCTCGCAAAGGAACGTTGAATCTCAACTTTCTTAGATTGGGACAGGCTACCTGCATTCCATTGTTGTTGTTGTTCACTAATCCTGAATGTCCTGCAGTGAGGGACGAACATCCCATAAGTGATCTACTCATGGATGGAGGGAAAGGGGGCAGCTTCTGTTGTGATGGAGCACCCGTAGGTAGAAGTCAGACTTTTGCTCCGTGACGCTCTTACAGTCATATGAGACCGGGACCTACGGCTTAAAGTGGATTCCGAATCACTAGAAACATCCATGGCCCCACCGGGACTCAAACCCGAAACCTGTGGTACCGAGAGACAGAGCGCCAGCCACTCGACCATTCAGGCCCTGCATTCCATTGTAAGACACTCAACCTACACAAAGTACAACTAAGGTGATCACTCTTGAAGCGTTGCTTCATGCCGATAGTAGTACATCCTTTAGCCGCCTAGGGCGTTACCAGGGCGCACCACGGGGAGGTAGATCTACTGTCGCACTCCTTCCATATAGATTTAATGCATTACAATTTTTGACACTCATATACTATAACCTAAGCTATAGAAATATATGGAATTTACTCTAAAACTGATAATTCTCCATATTCCTAGGGAGCATATTCATTTAAATAGAAAAAAAAATTAAGGGGAAAGAACCCCACTCGATCCATACTAAATTTTTTGTAACACGTTTTGTCTGATAAAATGAAAAAAAATTAGAGATATCTTGAAAAGACAGTTGCAATACGCCCTCTAGTGGTGATTTTTAATTTGATTATTATTGCAAATAGTCTTCCACAAAATATCATTTATGGTATTTAGAGAAACTATGAATCATAATGCTCTGGAGCTCGGTGCCACAACTTTCGGGTTCGAGTCCCGGCGATACCATAGATGCTTGTAATGGTTCAGATTTCACTTTAAACCGTAGGTTCCGGTCTAATATGGCTGTTTCATCATTGGGCTTAAGGCTGAAAACCTTACCTCGTGAAAAAATCTCGTATCTCCTGTCCCGAAATCTGCCAGTAAGTAGACAGTCTTGGCCCACCATGGGGCTATTGCGCCACTGATGATGATGATAAAATTGAGTGATAAAAAATAGTATCTCGTATAAAAAATATTTAATATAAAAAGTTGTGTGAAAAAATATTATCTATATATATATATATATATATATATAATTTTGGTGAAAAAAATATCGCCATGAACATCGAAAAAAATATCTTAGAAACGTTTTTAAATCGTTTTGGAATCACAAAATAAAGTTAGTTAATCGCACATCTAGTAGAGATGACAGTTTTCCAAAAATAAATTTGAACCAAAGCGAGTTTTATTGTGATGAAAATAATTACTTAATCTGTTTTATTAAGTGTTTCTAGAACATATCGTGTTAACATTACATTAGGAAGAACATACGTTTCCAGTAATTGTATGAAATTGTTGAAAACCTCCGCAGTAATGATAACAAGATATGTTTCTAGAACTCTGCTTTCGTGTGATATATGTTATATATGATGGCACGTTATGTTTCTAGAACATATATTATTATCAATACTGGGTTGATTTCTCCCATACGATACGCAAATTCAAGTTCTCGCTTTATCATCCTCTTTTTGTATCTAAAGGGTGCATGAAGGGTTGAAGGGCACATAAAGCAAATACGAGGCCCAACAGCATTCATAAATACAGAGAAAATGATGCCAAATGCCTTAAAGGAGTAAAAAATTGCAAAGTGAAAAACTGCAAAACAAGTAATATAAAAATTTTTTTTAAAAAGTCAATTCCTATTTTTTTTTCACCACATTGCAGAAAGTCCTTTATAAATAATTTTCATTCATTTTTTTAAGTTTATCTGGCGCCATCTGTTGGTAGATAAAACAACTTAACGATGCAATTTAAATCTAAAAAAAACTAAAATTAATTCATTAAATTTAATTAATGAATTAATATTTGAAAAAAAAAACTGTATTCACAACCAGTGTCAACCCTTGCAAGTTAAAAAAAAATGTATTTTAACTTGAGTGGATGAATAAAAAGTATTTGATGAACGATTGAAAATGTGAACAAGATATATATAGGGAGAGTGTGAGCTATTAGAAGGAATTGAAAAAAATAACCCAACGATTCAAAACACTTGGAAAAGAAAAGAAAATCTGAGACAGCGAAACTAATTAAGTAGTTTTTAGCTTGCTATTACGTGAACAGACAGAGTTTCGAGTTGATCCAATGCAAACAAAAAAGATACATTTAACTCCGAAAATTTTTTTCGTTTATATAATTGTTATATCACGTTAAGGAAGCTGTCATCAGTTTACGTGAACTACGAGACAGAAGTAGGAAAGCAAGTAAAGAAAATACGCAGTTGGAAGAACAATGCATGAAAATTACTTTGCTGTTCTGTTGCGAATGGCTACAGAATTTAAATGCTTTCATGTTTCGAGCAAAGTTAAAGAAGGTTGTCAAGAAAATATTAAGCGTTTAATATGTTTCATATGTAACCAGTATTCTTTTCATAAAGTAGTTTAGACTACAGTAATTCAAATGCATCTACATGTTTAGAAATGAGCAGTTCCAATTTATTTAGATGATATATATCGCTCGAATAAACTTTCTGAAATATTAGTATCTCAGAAGATTCATGCATACTTCTTCGTTTCGTATCACATCATCATCATCATTCTAGATCATTATCTATTAAATTTGAACACAAATGTTGCATTCAATTAAATTCACTGTGAAATAAATTCAGTTTCATCGGATACAGTTACTCTGACGGTAGATTAGGATTCGGGGGTCGATATAACTTTGACAAGGGTAGATTTGTGGTTGGGGTCGATATGATATTGATAGGACTAAATTGGAAGAATAGATTTCACATCCCTTATTTCTGTTCTAGGATAGCTTAATTCGAAACCCCGAAAAATGATGAGTAAGATAAATCTGTAGACTGGAAGATTAAAAAGACAATGACTAAATAAAAACGTAATGAGAATGCTCGTGAATTGAAGCTCTAGTGTACTTTCCATTTTTCTTATGTATAACGAAAACGTTATTCTTGTTAATTTAGCTATATTATATTTTTTACATTATTTAACAAATGCGTAATATTACGAAGAAAAACAAATTGTCTTTGGGATGCTAAGCCAGTTTAAAAATGTATACACTCAACATAGTGTACTTTATCTACAAAACAAACAAATTTGTGCAATCTCTTGCTAGACTTATTATAATAACGTAACAGTAAAACAGAAAGGGATAGCCAATAAAGCACAGATGTCGGACGACACCTCGATTACGTTGATATTAACTCCATTTCGCATTGGAGTCACGAGTCGTTATTATTTAACTTGCTCATGGTACATGGGTCGTCCAGATAAACAATTCGCATCAGTGACTTGCATTAAAGTTATTGCTTTGAAGAGAAAGTGAATTCGGTGGCGATTCCGACTGCTCTGTTGCGCAATTACAGTCTTACTTAATGGCCAGCGTCTTCTGCCCTACGATATGCATTTACCTCTGAAGATAGGCCTATTAATTGAAGATTACCTAAAAGATAGGTTGCGACATTATGGCCTGGATAAGAGAGATTGAGATAATGCGTCGGCTTTATGCATAATTACTTCTACTACACCACACCACACCACACCACACCAGCACAGCATATCATTGTGCCTAGAGCTGAGATGCCTACTTACAATTTAGGGAATAATGAAGATGTGGCTGTTCCATCAAAATTTAAAACTGCCGCCCCTTTTTTCAATTCCTTCTATTAGCTCACGCTCTCCCTATATATATCTTGTTCAAATTTTCAATCGTCCATAAAATACTTTTTATTCATCCACTCGAGTTCAAATACATTTTTGTTGAGCTTGTAGTGGATGCCACTGGATGTTAATACAGTTTTTTCGAATATTAATCCATTCATTAAATTTAATTAATTAATTTTAGTTTTTATTTAGATTTAAGTTGCATATATCTACCCATAGATGGTGCCAGATAAACTTAAAAAAAAATGAATGAAAATTATTTATAAAGGACTTTCTGCAATACAGTGAAAAAAAAAGTAGGAATTGACATAAATTTTTTTTTTTTAATATTATTTTTCATCAGACCTCATTTCTTTATCTAGAGTTAAGACCCACTATCAATTAAAAAGGTAACGATGGATTATCGGTAGGCATCCTATTGATAACGAACAACCCTCCGACGTGGGATGGTGGAGGACATTGACTTCCGACAGGGCTTTCAGGGGTAGCTGCAGATCATTTGTTCTCATTTAGGAGAAAACCCTGAAAACTCCCACCAAATAGCCTGATTGAAGATGCGAGATGGCTTTTTATACATTGTCGTAATCGCCATCGGGATGCGATTTTAGGGGCCTGATGGCCGAGGGACTAGCTCTCTGGCGCTCGGTGTCACAGGTTTCGGGTTCGAGTCCCGGTGGTGTCATGGATGTTTGTAGTGGTTCGGAATCCACTTTAAACCGTAGATCCTTGTCTAATAGGATCGTAGAGCGTTGCGGTGGTTGTGTTACTCGTGTCCGTAGCATATCTTCAAGCTACACGTGCCCCCTGGGCAGTGCTAAATGAGTGACAGTGTTCTTCGGTGCAGCCCACACGACATGCCTTCTTCAAGGCTAGTTTGTATTGGGCTGCTCAAAGGACCCAATCCTTGACACAATTAAAAACAAGTAATATATAAAAAAAAAATTTAAAGTCAATTCCTACTTTTTTTTCACTCTATTGCAGAAAGTCCTTTATAAATAATTTTCCTTCATTTTTGAAAGTTTATCTGGCGCCATCTATTGGTAGATACATGCAACTTAAATCTTAAAAAAACTAAAATTAATGAATTAAATTTAATGAATTAATTAATATTTGAAAAAACTGTATTAACATCGAGTGTCATCCACTACAAGTTCAAAAAAATGTATTTGAACTCGAGTGGATGAATGAAAAGTAACTCATTAACGATTGAAAATTTGAACAAGATATATATAGGGAGAGTGTGATCTAATAGAAGGAATTGAAAAAAGAACCCAACGATTCAAAACACTTGGAAAAGGAAGGAAAATCGAGTCTCATAGTTTCTGAAAGCTGTGACTACAATGCAGTGACTGTGTGCGCGCTAACTGTGCATGTTGCCCCTGGCCCACGAGTTTGGTGAACATAAGGAAAGGTTTTAGCATGTTCTCAGGCCCCATCCTTGAGCCCAATAGAAGAATATTCCAACCTACAGATTTATCATATCTTTCCCCAGTGGCACATAATCTTTAGATTCGGTAAGAACTCTTGGTTCAAAAATTTAATTCTTACCACACTTTCTCCTTACCTTGGATTTGTATACTTTTTATTCTAATGCAGCTGGCAAGCACTTAGACAGCTTGGTCTTGGGTGCCTTAAGGCAAGAGCTGCACAAACGTCACTCACTTTGCATTACCCAGGGGGCGCGTGTAACTTGAAGATAAGCCACGGACGCGAGGTAACAATGCCCCCGCAACGCCCTACGATCCTATTAGACCGGGACCTGCGGTTTTAAGTGAATTCCGAACCACTGCAACCCGATATCTGTGGCACCGAGCGCCAGAATGCTAGTCGCTCGACCATGAGGTAACAAATAATTCATCTTAATAAATAAATGTAATTAAACAAATGAATAGAAAATAATGAAAAATTAAATTAATTAACCAAAAAATTAAGTTATGCTTTTTTAATAAATACAAGTATGAAATTATAAAGTTTATTGCTAGTTTGGGCTTAATTTATTATGTACATATATTACAATGAATGGATTTACTTATTTCATGTACAACACATCAGTTATTTAACTGGAGATTAATATATACCTAATCAATAACCAAGGGCAATAATTTATCAAGGAAACACAATTAATTATTTACTTGTTAAAATATTTTTGATACTATTTTATTGGACTGAAAAAAAGAATGTTTCTATTGTTGTTATTATTTATATTTATTTACCGATTTTCATGCTCCGTACCTTTCATCATAGGCAAGAATAATAGTTATAGATATGCGTTTCCTTCAGACTAAGCAATATTTGATTGTCAATAGAAAAGACCTCAGATAAGTTGAACAAAGACTTTCGATAAGAAAATAATAGAAGTTAGTAATAATAGTTATTTCAAAAGCGGATTAGAGAATAACCTAAATCAAACTAACAAAAGATTTCTGTAAAGAAATATGGCATTGTTTGGAAACAAAACGGATTGCAAGATGTATGGGGTCTACAAGTGTCTTTCACTGAATTTTTATTTATTTATTTATTTATTATTATTATGCATCTTGTGAATGATGAATATTAAAGAATATTAATGCCTCTGCAAGCGCTTAAAATGCTTACTGTTTTTCATGTATGGAAGTTAGTTATTAAATGGAAAATTTAAAAAAAAACAACAACACTATTATTTATTTAATTTTAACAAGAGTGGTAAATCGGATAAATAACTATTGCATCGAATTTTTTTCGTCATCTCTTATCGTAATATGTATTATGATTTTTATTAGAAGAGCTTAGGAAAATTTGTGGAATGAACTCAATGACTTTTACTGACCTCGTATACCTTTTTTTTCCCTTTCCAATGCAGTTGGCAAGCACTTAGACAGCTTGGTCATGGATGCCTTAACGCTGCACAGACGTTACTCACTTTGCATTACCCAGGGGACGCGTGTAACAATGCCCTCGCAACGCTCTACTATAGTCCGGGACCTACGGTTTAAAGTGGATTCCGAACCACTACAAACATCAATGGCGCCGCCGGGACTCGGACTCGAACCCGAAACCTGTAGTACCGAGCGCCAGAGCGCTAGCCACTCGACCATTCAGGCCTGAACTCGTATACCTAAAAAAATAGATTTTTCAATTCGAAGATTTTTTTTTACAACTTTAAAGTGCATTGTAGCATTTGTGCTAACTTAAAAGATATCCTTGCACCCTAAATTTGCTTGCAAAAATATCATAATCATCATCATCAGTTGCGCAAGATAATGGCCCAAGGTCGTCTGCTTACTGGCAGATTTCGAGGCAGGAGATGTTTTCTTTCTACGGGCTAGAGTTGTCAGCCCTACTCCCAAAGCTCTACAGTTATATTAGACTAGAAACTACGGCTTAAAGTGAATTCCGAACCACTATAAACATCCATGGCACTGCCGTGACTCGAACCGGAAATCTGTGCCATCGAGGGCTAGTTACTCAGCTATCAAGCCCTGCAAAAATGACAATACTAAATTAACAGTCACTAAGGTCTTGGGGAATACCAGCAGAAAATATTTGAATTTTTGAAGAATAGCCAGTTAAGCAATTTATGGCAATTTATGCCGATGGTCTGAAATACTAGGTGGCCTGAAAAGTTGGTAGGTTAGCATAGAAAAAATCTTTTTTTTTTGACAGAATTTGATTTTATTATTCAATATAGTTGCCTTCGAGGGCGATACAACGATTATAGCGGTCATACAATTTTTTGATACCATTTTTATAGTACGATTTGTCTTTAGCCTCAAAATAGGCTTCAGTTTCGGCGATTACCGATTCAGGATATGTCCAACACGTTCCTTTGATATCTTTAGGGTCTCAGCTATCTCAATCAACTTCACTTTACGGTTATAGCAAATTATTTTGTGGACTTTTTTTGATGTTTTCGTTGGTAATAGCCCCTTTGGGGCGTCCACTGTGTGCATCGTCCCCGGTGCTCGTTTCGCCTCGTTTAAATTTAGAAAACCATTCCTCTACAGTTGATTTTCCTGTTGCAAAGTCCGAATAATGTTTATCAAGTCAAGCCTTGACTTCAATAGTATTTTTTTCCGCCAAAAAGCAATGCTTTATCAACGCACGAAATTCCTTTTTATCCATTATTTCAAACTAACAACAGTGGCTTCACTAAGATTGCTATAACTCACATACTAATAGTGCCACTGCTGTCACATTTATACACGTGTATTTTGAAGGTTAGGGCTAACCAAAAGTCATATGGATTTAATACTAGTGGAGCCATCTATGTGTGAGCCTATGAACCTTACAGCCCACCTATTACAAGTTGGTCCCGGATTATAGCACGGAATAGAAGAGAAGAAAATGGTGTATGAACCAACAGTCACCACAATCTGTTGCCTAGAAATCCAGAACTAGAAGTTCTACGATTCAAAATGTATATGGATTAAGGACACAGGACAACGACACATGAGGCAGTTCTGTGTCGTTACGAACGTCTGATTGGTGTTATCATTGCTAAAATGTTAAGTGCATGTGTCCACAGAATTTGGATCAAATGGGTCTATGTATTATAGAGGTCTATGTCGGGCAATGCATTATAGATTAACTTAAATCAAGCAAATGAAAATTATACATTTTAATCACAGAAATACATTTTTATGAATTTGGTATTATGGATATGAGCATATGACAATTTAAACTAGTTTGGGAAAAATGTGATTTTTGTTTGGTTTGCAAAAGCTATGCATGATTGCATCGTGATTTTACTATTGCTTCATCCTCTAAGCCATCGCGTGGATATTTTTCTCTTGTATGCCAAGAAGATGTTTTGCTCTAATAACAGCAAATGATGGTGTTACCAAGTATTGACAATGTACACGATTTATGACTCGATCAAAATTTGTTCCCTTTTTTGAAATTTTGTTTTTTGTTTCTCCGTTGATTGTCAAAGAATAAATAATTTTTGGTATATTTATGATTCATTGTTAAATTTCAATAATTTCCAATTTTCCAATTACAAGTTGTAACGTTAGTGTTGATTTAAAAAATTGTTTATGTTTGAAAATAAATCGTCATATATATTTAAAATGTCTTCTAAAAACAATTCCACACATATGAAGAAAGCTAGGTAGTGAATTTTCATTGTATAACTTGTTGCCAATTTAACGCTCTTTTTTACTACAACGAGTCTTCGATCCTAACCCATGATTTGAATTTATATATGTTTTAAATTTAACACATAGGCCCAATTAGATGAGAATTATGTTCTAAATTTCCCCTATTGGAAATTCTAGGCAATTCTGTAAAACTCAAGAGAACACTTTTTGGAGTAATCAATTAATATATGAATGAGACATTTGAATTGAGAAAAATATTGTGACATTTTTTTTTTTACTTTGAAGATGTAGGATTCTTTATAGATTTAACAATTATTTAACAGATTAAAGTTCAGATTCTTCTTTCTTATTATTCAAGACATTTAAAGTAAATGAATATTTTCAAGTATAGAGCACTTTGACCTTACATTGACCAATAGAACTGTAGCTATGTAGCGTATTTAGAAATACTCATATAAAACTAATTACTGTATATAAAATTTAATGCTGATCAATTGATTTCAGATGAATTTAAATTAATATAGTAATTTTGTCATATGAAAAAATACACAATTGGGAAAAAGAAAAACTCCTTTAAATTCAAGAAGAAAAAAAATAATAAAATGAGAGGATAATTCAGCTGATCTATGCTTCAACAGGCATAAATTACTACTACGGCACAATTTCCGCTATTACTTTTTACTAAAGCAATGCAGACATAGTGTTACTACTACTACACCACACCACACCACATCACTATGCCTAGAGCTGAGTTGCCCCCATACAGTTTGGGAATGATGTGGATGAGAAGTCTGACTAGGTTCTGTGCGTTCTTACGGTTATATGAGACTGGGACCTACGGCTTAAAATGTATTCCAAACCGCTACAAACATCCACGGAACCGTCGGGAAACGAACTTGAAACCTGTGGCACCGAGCGCCAAACATTCGACTATTTAGGCCCTGCAGATAGAGTGCAGAATATTAATCGCATACTTTTTAACTGTACGAAATTGTAACACAGTAGAAAAAAATAGAACTAGTACTCCAAAAACATCAAATTGCCACCCCAATTTGTCGATTTGTTAATAGAATCCTGGTTTTTTTTTTTTTTTTTTTTTTTTTTTTTTTTTGCAAATTTGTCAACTCTTTACTGTTTCTCAAATACTTCTCTCTCTCTCTCTTTATTTTATTTTTCCTTCGTAATGCTAATTTTTTTAAAAAAAACTGGCTATTTATTTTTTTATTTATAAAATTTTATTCTTGATTTATTTAAAACTTATTTCTATAAGCCTTGTGTGATAATTTGTGGTACACAAAGTTTCGTTGTAATTTCAACTGAAAAAAAATCGAAACAAGATATTACATGTATCATGTGAATACTTTTTTTAGCTTATCCTGTTGTCCCCCACAGCAACTTTGGGACGTTTAATGTCTCATTTTTAGTTATCAGTCTCATGTTCAGTTTACAGCATCAAGATTGTCGCATCCTTGTTTGGCGGCATCGGTGTGAACGCACATCGGCAGCGTGCATTCGTCATAGTCATACTGGCCCATCCCCTAGCGTGATGTATGGGGTGCTATTGAATACACGTCTCGGTCACCTCTTGTTCGCATTGACGGCACGTTGAACAGTGCACGTTACATTTCTGGTGTGTTACGATACTTATTCGAGCCCTGCGAAACTCTACGTTTCACCAGAATAATGCACGTCCGCATGTTGCTGGTATCGTACGGACCTTCCTTGATACGGAAAATGTTCGGCTGTTGTCCTGGCCTGCACGTTCACCAGGTCTCTCGCCAATAGAAAACTTCTGGTCCATAGTTGCCGAGCGACTGGCTCGTCACCATACGCCTGTCACTACGGTTGATGAGCTGTGGCATCGTGTTGAAGCTGCACGGGCATCTGTATCTGCCATCTAATCTCTATTTGACTCAATTCCCTGGCGTATAAGTGCTGTTATTACTGCCAGAGGTGGTTTGTTCTGGGTACTGATTTCTCAGGATCTATGCACCCAAATTTCTTAAAAAATTATTCACTTGTTATTTCCAGTATAACATATTTGGCCAACAAATATCATTTTGTAATCTGCATTGTTTCCTGGTGTAGCAATTTTAATAGCCAGTACTGTACATATATTATTCCTAACTACAAAAAGTTACTGAATGGAACGTTGATAATTTTCAACTGAACGTCGTTGCATTGAATTGTTCAAACGCTTTTACACCAATCATTTGAATATGAATTTTATTATTATAATATAAATTATAATTATGTAGTTATCTTTAATAATTATTGAATATATTTTATGTCTTCACGACACTAATACTCCCTTAGGAAAGGTTTCTTTTTGGTCTTATAAATAAGTCGTGGATGAACAAAAAAAAAACAAAAACAGTTGAATGTTGCAATTCTTAAAAAATTGTTAATTACCAAAATAAATTCATTCCTCTTCGAAATCAACACCAAATAGGTTTAACCAAATGCATTCTTCAGTAAAATATAAAACCACATAGTTGATTTATTTACCACATAGTGTTCATTAATGTTTTTTGCATTGATAAATAAAAACTATGAAGAAATATACATTTTTTGAGTTTACTATTATCTAAAATTAGTAAATGTCTCGTTCTGGAGAAGAAAAATTAGATGGTTACGTTTATCTAAGCATGAAAATTTCAAGAAAAATATTTTTAAGTGCCAATTATAAATTTACACGACGGTCATCAAAAACTTTATATTAGATTACATTAAAAATCAATGTTCATCGTTACAAAAATTGTATTGCAGTTCCAGTAGGTCGCGCAATCATTTCACTCTTTGATATTTAATGTGTCTAACAACTTAATGGCTGTCAAACACGAGCATTCTTGAGCATAAGTTTTAGTTTCGCTTGGATGCCCATTGGATATGAAGACTTTCGCAATCCAATGTTCCACATCCACGGTTTTCCATCAAAGGTCAAGTAACTATCTATCTATCTTCGTGAAATCTTTTTTTTTTCTTCATCATCGTGCGTTTGGGCTTAAGCTATTTTGACATTTACGGTTTTTCTGCAGAAATTTCCTTCTTGAGAAAAACCGGCATTGATGATTGTTTATACTTTGTATTTATATGGATTTTTTTTTTATTAAATGCAATTACACTGATTTGCGAGGACTGTTTTGGATTAAAAAAAAATTTTTTTTTCCTTCTTAAAACATGCGATGTGTTTTGTTTACAATTTACTTTTTTTTCAAAGCAGTTCTCTATGTTTTGAAATTGTTGAAGAAATATTTCAAAAATTATTTATTATGAAAAATCAATTTAAAATTTATTTACCTTCAGTTAAATAAACATAGTTTTTATATTATATTATCATTGCGAAGGCAGTGGCATGGGTATTTGTTAGTGGTTTGGAATCCACTTTAAACTCTACGTCCTTCTCGAGAAAAACCGGCAATGATGGTTGTTTCCACTTTGTATTTATATGGATAATTTTTTTATTATTAAATGCAATTACATTGATTTGCGAGACTGTTTTGAATTTTTAAAAAAATTTCCTTCACAAAACATGCGATATATTTTGTTTACAATTTACTTTTTTTTTCAATTCCTTCTATTAGCTCACACTCTCCCTATATATATCTTGTTCAAATTTTCAGTCGTTAATAAAATACTTATTATTCATCCACTCAAGTTCAAATACATTTTTTTTAACTTGTAGTGGATGACACTGGATGTTAATACAGTTTTTTCAAATATTAATTCAGTCATTAACTTTAATGAATTAATTTTAGTTTTCTTTTAGATTTAAGTTGCATATATCTATCAATAGATGGCGCCAGATAAACTTAAAAAAAAATGAATGAAAAATATTTCTAAAGGACTTTCTGCAATAGAGTGAAAAATAAGTAGGAATTGATTTTACATTTTTTTTTATTACTTGTTTCAAAGTAATTCTCTATGTTTTGAAATTGCTGAATATCAAAGAAATATTTCAAAAAATTATTTATTATGCAAAAATTAGTTAAAATTTAATCACCTTCAGTTAAATAAACATAGTTTTTATATTATATTATCATTGAGAAGGCAGTGGCATGGCTATTTGTTAGTGGTTTGGAATCCACGTTAAACTGTACGTCCTGGTCTAATTAGCACAAAATAACACAGAGCAACAAACCAAATCCAAACTTTATTGATCTGGCCCTAGAACAAATGTTTAGCAAATTAAAGGGTCATTTTGTGTCATCTCATTGCGAAATTTTGTATAGGTTTTCTTGTAAAGATTAATTTTTTGATAATAAATAATAAATACTTTCCTAAAATAGGGGTTAATACTTCATGTGTATTATTAATTATTGTTTTTTTTAGGTGAGGATGTATTAATAAACATTTCTATACAATTATAAAAAAAAATCATACAATTTCAAAATTGTAATTGGAAAAAAACTACAGAATTAACAAAACTTCCAGCCTAAAGTTATATTGAAATATTAAAAAATTGTTAGGATGTATTTAGGAATTTTAGACGGGTGGATTTTGAAAATCAAGATGGGAGTCTGTTATGAATCGCTTAACAGTGGTAGATGTAATTTAGAGATGTTGATGTGAGATAATAGATAAAAGGTGTAAGACGTCAGATATCAATAGTTGCAAAATGAAGATAAAAAGTTGTTAGATGACGATAAAGAGTAGATGATAGATAAGATGAGGTGTTAAAGTGTTGTAAAAAGGCAAGATTGTAAGTGGATAGATATAAAGCTATAGGCTGATAGATAAAATGAGGTGTATAAAGTGTTTTAAAAAGGCAGATGAAGATTGTAAGTGAATAGATATATAAAGTGTTGTAAAAAGGCAGATGAAGATTGTAAGTGGATAGATATATAAAGTGTTGTAAAAAGGTAGATGAAGATTGTAAGTGGATATAAAGAGTTGTAAGATGATAGAAAAGAGGAGGTATATAAAGTGTTGTAAAAAGGTAGATGAAGATTGTAAGTGGATAGATATAAAGAGTTGTAAGATGATAGATAAGATGAGATATATAAAATGTTGTAAAAAGGTAGAAAGATTGTAAGTGGATAGATATAAAGAGTTAAAAAAGGTAGATGAAGATTGTAAGTGGATATAAATAGTTGTAAGATGATAGAAAAGAGGATGTATATAAAGTGTTGTAAAAAGGTAGATGAAGATTATAAGTGGATATAAAGAGTTGTAAGATGATAGAAAAGAGGAGGTATATAAAGCGTTGTAAAACGTAGATGAAGATTGTAAGTGGATAGATATAAAGAGTTGTAAGATGATAGATAAGATGAGATATATAAAATGTTGTAAAAAAAGGTAGAAAGATTGTAAGTGGATAGATATAAAGAGTTAAAAAAAGGTAGATGAAGATTGTAAGTGGATATAAATAGTTGTAAGATGATAGAAAAGAGGATGTATATAAAGTGTTGTAAAAGGTAGATGAAGATTATAAGTGGATATAAAGAGTTGTAAGATGATAGAAAAGAGGAGGTATATAAAGCGTTGTAAAAAAGGTAGATGAAGATTGTAAGTGGATAGATATAAAGAGTTGTAAGATGATAGATAAGATGAGATATATAAAAATGTTGTAAAAAGGTAGAAAGATTGTAAGTGGATAGATATAAAGAGTTAAAAAAGGTAGATGAAGATTGTAAGTGGATATAAATAGTTGTAAGATGATAGAAAAGAGGATGTATATAAAGTGTTGTAAAAAGGTAGATGAAGATTATAAGTGGATATAAAGAGTTGTAAGATGATAGAAAAGAGGAGGTATATAAAGCGTTGTAAAAAGGTAGATGAAGATTGTAAGTGGATAGATATAAAGAGTTGTAAGATGATAGATAAGATGAGATATATAAAATGTTGTAAAAAGGTAGAAAGATTGTAAGTGGATAGATATAAAGAGTTAAAAAGGTAGATGAAGATTGTAAGTGGATATAAATAGTTGTAAGATGATAGAAAAGAGGATGTATATAAAGTGTTGTAAAAAGGTAGATGAAGATTGTAAGTGGATATAAAGAGTTGTAAGATGATAGAAAAGAGGAGGTATATAAAGTGTTGTAAAAAGGTAGATGAAGATTGTAAGTGGATAGATATAAAGAGTTGCAAAAAGGTAGATGAAGATTGTAAGTGGATATAAAGAGTTGTAAGATGATAGAAAAGAGGAGGTATATAAAGTGTTGTAAAAAGGTAGATGTAAGATTGCAAGTGGATATATATAAAGAGTTGTAAGATGATAGATATGATGAGCATGAAGGCTTCAATAGGGCCTTTTGACATAAAATATGCTTATGAAGAGATTTATTGGGGGTAATTCCTCATATTTTTTCTGTTACCTTTAATAAGTGTTGTCTGCATGAGTGTTATTTGATATATTGCCTAAAACATCATACATGGTGACATCAATGGCCATTGTACAGGTGACATCAAGGTAATCGTGTCATTGAGTTGACAGTTGATAATTGTTTTGATGCGTACTTAAATATCTTGAATAATTTCCAGTGAATTCTTACTGGGTAATACGAGAAACATGAGATCTTGCCATTCATTGGGTAATCAAGGATTATGTTGATACGTTGATTATGTTGATTCCTCCAAAAAAGTCACATAGAAGGACGAAAAAAAGGATGAGATAATCATGTTCTTCCTAAAACAATTGATTATTATCTTAATACATAGATACCTTGGTCGACTCATCAAAATATCATATAGGGTTATACGAGAACGAAATGATCATGCCATTCTTTCGATAGTAGATAGTTATCTTAATACGTACCTGGATACCTTGATCTATCTCCCAAAACATTGTACAGTATGGCACAAGTGATCATGTCTTAATGATCTTGCAATCGAGTTGACAACTGATACATGACTCTTTATACTTAATTTGTACTGATTCCTCAAAAGAATCATATAGAGGAGCAAAAAAAGAACAAGATGATCATGCTCTTGCAGAAACAATTGATTGTGGTCGTGATACATACTTAGATACTTGAACGATTCATCAAAAAACCATATAGAATAATATGAGAACGAAATGGTCTTGCCATTCATAAACAACTAAAAGTTATCTTAATACCTACCTGGATACCTTGATCTATCCCCAAATATATCGCACAGTATACACGAGGGATCCCCAAATATATACGTATACTTGAGGGAAGTGATTGTTATCTTGATACAGATTTAAATACCTTGCAACAGTTCTTCAAAAAAATCATGTAGAGTAAAAGGAGATGAATGAGAGGATCATAATAGTCATTGAACAATTTGTTATAATAAGTACCTAGATACCTTGATCGATTCCTCAAAACATCGTATAGTGTGACACTAGTAATCATGTCTTGATAATCATGCAAAAGAGTTGATAATTGATAACAGCCTTGATACGTACCATGTATATCTTGGACATAACAAGTAATATAAGAAAAAAAAAATTTAAAGTCAATTCCTACTTTTTTTTACTCTATTGCAGAAAAGTCCTTTACAAATAAAGCTGAAATTTTTCTTTTACATCTGGCGCCATCTATTATTAGATGCAGCTTAAATGTAAAAAAAAAACTAAAATTAATTAATTGAATTTAAGTAATGAATTAATATTTGAAAATACTGTGTTAACATCCAGTGTCATCCACTACAAGTTGAAAAAAAATGTATTTGAACTAGAGTGGATGAATAAAAAGTATTTTATGAATGCTTGAAAATTTGAACACGATATATATATAGGGAGAGTGTGAGCTAATAGAAGGAATTGAAAAGGAAAATCCAACAAACTTTCCAAGATTCCATAAAATTCACACAGGTACAGAACAGGAAAATAACTTGATGATTAGGCCATGCATTGGACAACCGCCTCATGATAGCGTACAATTCCCACCAAAAATTTGTAAAGAATGACAAGAGAAGAACGAGGTGATCCTGCTATTGATGGGACAATGGATGTTTCTCTTGATATTCCTCTAGCAATCCATAACCAAATGCAGAAACTTAATATCATAATAATATTTAATAAAAACCTTTAAAATTAAAGCTTTTATATTTATTTAAAATTATTACATCATGTAATTATTTTTTAAAAGAATTCTGAATTTACTTACTAAATTTTGCGAAATTCTGTGCAATTTGGATTCTTTTTTTAAATTGAGTATTTTTTCTGTTTTTTTTTCATTATTGATAAATAATTTTTCCTATTTATGTTTTTGGTTTTCCTCTTTGTTTTGATTTTGCACTCGTAAAATGCCCTTTGTTGTTATATTGTTGAAAAAGTCCTTGATAAATTGATAAGTTTAAATCCTCCTTGTTTCACATTGGTAGGAATAAACAGATTGCCATCAGTTAATCCGATTAACAGAGTAAATCTCACTAGGTACAAGCTTATGGATAACCATTATGAGTCATTTTATATCAGAAGGAAACTCATAAAACATGAGAATATTTCTTTTTCATCCTATAAAAGTAAAGTCTTAATTGAGGTCAAAGAAATGACAGAAATTTAGTTTGCAATTATATTAATTATATTAATAACCCTTATGGAAAAAAATCGTTTTTAAAATAAGGAAGAAATACATTTAAAATATATTTGGAACATATTTATAGCTTATTTTTTAAAGGGAAAGGGAGAAATTTCGAAGTGATTAATAACATTTTCTTCTTATGCTGCATAATATTCTGAATATTCAAAATTTGATAAAAATTTTCTTGTTTTTCAACTATTCTTTACATTAAATTAAATAAAGTATAAAAGCTACGAATATTTAATGGAAAACAAATATGTGTTGACATGCTAATATTTTGAATAATTTCTAATATTTTATGTCTAATATTCTGTGTAGTTTCTAATATTTCTAACCTAATTTTCTGAATAGTTTCTAATGTCTTCAATGTAATATTCTGAATAGTTTCTAATGTTTTCACTGTAATATTCTGAACATTTAAAGTCTAATATTGTGAATAATTTCTAATATTTTCTATCTAATATTCTATGTAGTTTCTAATATTTCTAATCTAATTTTCAGAATAGTTTCTAATGTTTTCACTGTAATATTCTGAACATTTAAAGCCTAATATTATAAGTTCTAATATTTTCTATCTGATATTCTGTGTAGTTTCTAATATTTCTAATCTAATTTTCAGAATAGTTTCCAATGCTTTCGATGTAATATTATGGATAATTTCTAATATTTATAATATAATAGTCTGAATGTTTGGAATTGGACAAAAAATCCCAACAGTTTAAATTAGAGAAAAAGACAGAGTTACAATAGGACGTACTTATTTTTCTTTTTTAACGGATGGGCAAAGGTTTAACAATTTAGAACTATTACTATAGACCACATAATTTAATAACTAATACTTGGATTTTGAGACAAAACAAGTAATATAAAAAAAATTTGTTTAATGTCAATTCCTACTTCTTTTTACTACATTGCAGAAAAGTCCTTTACAAATAAAGTTGAAATTTTCCTCTTACATCTGGCGCCATCTATTATTAGATACATGCAACTTAAATCTAAGAAAACTAAAATTAATTAATTAAATTTAATGAATGAATTAATATTTGAAAAAATTGTATTAACGTCAAGTGTCATCCACCGCAAGTTCAAAAAAATTTATTTGAACTGGAGTGGAGGAATAAAAAGTATTTTATGAACGATTGAAAATTTGAACAAGATATATATAGGGAAAGTGTGAACTAATAGTAGGAATTTTAAAAAAGAAAATGTTTTATAATCTAAGTTACATGTTCTTTTCAGAAAAAATAAATTTTGTAAGACAAAACAATTATAAACGTCTAATATTTCAAATGCTTTAATTTTGAGTTAAAAACATACCCTATTGTTCATATATTCAATAGCGTAAAACCCAACAAAACAAAACAGCTACTATAACAAAGGCAAAGGTAGTGTAGTTATGGAGTACCAGAGGAAATGAATCCTCGTACCTCCTATTACTTAATTTATCATAAAATATTAACATTAAGAAATTAAACATAAGAGAGAAGTTAAGTATTTAAAAGTTTTTAAATGTTAGGGGTGATAATTTGTATGAGCCATAGCTCAGGAGTTTTAAATATAAAAATATGTAAGTTTGATAATTGAAATTAATAAAATAAAATTTTAATTTTAATCCTTTACACTTTAACGAGAATTAAGAGGCTAGATTTTAAGAACCTAGCCAGAAATTAATCAGAGATGTAAGTAAAGCCATTATGACATTTAGATGAAAAGTGTTTAAAATTTTTGAATAAGTGATCTAGTTTATGATAATTAAGTTCTGTTTTTCTCTGCTTCAAGCCAGACACATAAAAAGCAAGTCGAGTTATTAATTGCTGTTTTTTTTGGAAAACGAGGGAAATGTACAAGAAAACACATTTAATGAGTAAATAACAAGAATTAATTGCACCTTACTGCTGAGAGAAAGAGAGAGAGTGATTGCATCAACGGTATGAAGCATATGCGGGACGAAAGTCCAAACGTCAACAACAACAACAAAACAACCGTTTTTCCCGTTCGCCTCTGTTCTCCCGAGAAAGAAAGAGAAAACGAACGAGTCGTTCACAAAAGGGTCATTTAATTTTAACGGATAAGGAACGACCGACGGCGGGGCCCAATCACAACAGAGCGCGTCAATGGACAAGGACGAAGACAGAAATCGGATACGGGGTCGGAAGAAAAGAAAACAAAAAAAAGAAAAGAAAAGTTTATTTCTTCATTTAAAAAGAAAAATAAAGAAAAGAAAGGAAAGGAAAGAAAGTTTAAAGTGCCTCTCATCTCTAGCGATTACTACACGGACTCGAAAACCTGTTGTAAAAAAGGAGGAGGGTTGATGATTAAAAATCGTTTGGGGCCTTCTTGCATCATGGGTATTGCCGCAAGCAACAGGATGATATCAGAGTGGCCTCGCCTGTGATTGGGGGATGGACCGCCCCTTTATTTTGTTTTGTTGCACAGGGCCCCTATATAAGGGCCCTGACTTCACTTTCGAGTCAGGAGTTTTCTGAATTCCATCACTATGAAGTTGTGGGTGAGTTCTCTCTCTCTCTCTCCATTTCTCTATCCTTTGATATGCTTCTTAAACTATATATCAAATAATATATATATCCTTATTTATATTGTTTTATTTCTTAGGGTTTGTGTTTATATCTCAAATGAATGTATCCATATGTACTTAATATATGTTTCATATAATACTTGGAACTGTATATGACTAAATATTTATACTTGCAGTTAGTGGTCCTGTTAATTATTGAGCAGTATTTAATATAAGAGACATGTATAATTTTTGTTCAGTATTTGATTTCTTTCTAATATATTTCTTTTAAATATTAATTCCCTCTTTCTCTTTATGATATATATTTTTTGATTTTGTTAGGGTTTGTATCAATACATCTGCAGTTGAATTTGTACTCATTTAGTTGATGTTTAAATCAATGAAATGCTAATATTTTACCTTTAAATGATATGCTACAAATCATATGAATTTAAGAGATAAAATTAATGGAATTGATGAAATTAGAATATTATTTCTTTTACAATGGGTATATATTAACGAAAGTTTCTTTGGTGAAATAATTTTTGTTTTAAGCTTTTGAAAAATTAAGTTTAATTTCTTTTCTGTTTCTACTCAAGGTATGAGTATAGTTTGTTATTATTGACGTTAAATTAATTTTAGAAAATTTTTTATAATAGCAATTAAAACTTATCTATTTAAATGACTATAGAAAATACCTTTATTTTACGATTATTAAAGAAAGTAAAATAGATTTCCTTGTAATGTACAAATTACTTATTCTGATGCTTAAAATAAACCTGAAATCTTAGTGACACACATTTGCTTTTGTAAATAGCAGTGATGACTTATAATTAATATATTGTATGATAAAGAACAAGAAATGAATTGAATCATATTTGCTTTTTCTATACTTATTTTTTCTCCCGTTTCGGTATTTATGCTTTTGTGAGGATTTAAAGAATTATTAATTAGTTTTTACTTTCGTTTAGCTTTCATTATATTTATTAGTAATTTAAAATTTATAATGACGTATTATTATTATGCTAGAAAATAATTAATTTAGTGAGTTAAAAATTTTCAATAATAACAATTATTTTACTTATCTTTCATTCATTTGCATTGATGAAATAAAAACATTTGGATTAAAATTTCACTTCAAAAATTCCCGTTAACAATTCATTACGCATAGATTCTTTTAATCTTCTTGACTGAATGTGCTCAAAATGCAACAAAGATATTTACTCTATAAAACCAATTACCTTTGATTTAATCATAGCAATTCAATAGTTTGAAATGAGCTTCCGTTTATTGATGTACTATATACATTGCTTTAGAATCCCTTTCCAAATCTCTTCTTGAATGGAGATTCACCCCCAAACAAAACCCGTTCGTTCATTCACTGGTGTTTGCGTACCTGACTCGCATCTCAATTCACACGTTTTCCTTCAACCGTCAACAAAGAGAATGATCGCTTTGGTGAAAAAGCGACTGGCTGCCTTGGTTCGTTGCAATACCAGGCGGATCCAGGTCAAGTCCACTCTATAGTTTACGAGACTTTTTACATTGGACCCATTGAATACGAAAAAATTAACTATAATCTCTGTTGTGGTTTTCTGTATTAAAACAGCATCCTTGTCTCTGAAACACTTTCTTCCAAAGTAACTAAAATGGCAGTTATTAATCCTTTAAGTGATCAATTTTTTTTCTAAATACTGCTTTGTTTCAGAATGATTTCTTTTAATTAAAATCGACAATATACATTACTATTATTATGATCAGTAAGTTTTTAATTCTGTTTTATTTATTTTATTATTTTTTTTTAGAAAATTCAAATAAACATTTAGATATACGGATTTTACATAAGAATCAGAACTATAATCGCCAGATCATTCGAAATCATCCTATGATACATCGCTTCTATTATCAATGAAAAATGTATTCACTTTAACTTATTTTGAAATAAAATAACGGAAAGTCGATGCCATTTGTAATAAGCAATAATAACTAGCAGCTCCACATGAGTATTTTGGATACTGAATAACACAGAGTTAAATGCCAGTGAAACAACATTGAATCGCCATTAAATGACTGTAGCCAGTCGTACGAAATATTTTCTTTAAAAATACAACACAGTAGCCTAATATACTCGTTTTTATTTTTAAAATTAAAAATTAATTTTCATACAAAATAACTCATGATGTTTAGAAATGTTATAATAAAAAAAAGCATTCACTTTAACTCATTTTGAAAGAAAATAACAGAAAGTCGATAATAAGCAATAAATAACTCTCAACTTCATTCTTCTTTTTGGATACTGAATGACATCGAGTTGAATGCCAGTAAAACAACATGAAATCGCCATAGAATGACTGTTGCCAATAGTACGAAATATTTTCTTTAATAATATAAGGTAGCTTAATGTACTACTCTACCTAATAAATTATATAATTTTTATTCTTAAAATAAAAATTTTCACACGGGATAACTCGTGGTATTTCGAAAATATACAGATATAAGATACGAGTATACTAGGGATAATTCAATAATAGGTTAACATTTTTGAAATTTATTATAAATAGCACCTTTAAAATTTCCGTGGTTATATTTTTCCAATTTTCTCAGAATAATTTAATTTCAGTTTATAATAACAACGTTGCAATTTAGGATCGCACTTTGCACTTTTTTTCTACTTGAGGAACGTTAGTTTCAGTTGGTTTCAAAGAAACTCTTTATAGCATCTAAAAGTATACATAGGATTGTTCATTCCTATGTGAAATCTAGGCTTTACATTTAAAATCTCAGCAACTTAAGAAATATCAGAAATATCCCTTTCGTTCAGATTCTCTAACGTTCTCGAATTTTGGAAATAAATTTAATATTATGTGCTAATAAATGTTTTACTCAGAAATTGTTGCCAGAAAAGAAAATTTACCTCAGAATATAAAATAATATTGTTTACTGGTAAGCCAGCAGTTTATAATATATCTCCTGGTATAAAACTTGACGAAGCAACACCTTCCATACTATAGCACACAGAAAAAAGTCTTCTGAAAACTCCTAGATACTCACTGAATTCATGTCTAACGTTTGTGCTCATTACACAGAAAGCTAAGTACTTGCATATCGCTTAAGAAAGAAAATTAAAAACTGAATAAAATGAACTTCAATTTTTAAAATATAGGAAATAAACATCAAATAAGGAAAGATATAAAACGTTTCTATCCTCTATAGTATAAAATTAGCAATTATTAAATATTGTTTAAACTTAGCATATAAGAAGTTAAAGTAAGATCACTTATTAGTATATCGACTCACTTTAGAATGTGTATACCATATTGAGTGATAGCAACTAGAACAGCAAGCTCTGTTCCAAGTTAATGGAAAACTAAGAAAAATTAGCTTTACCAAAATATCAATATCCATTAAGTAAAAATGAATGTGAAATTTTACCACCAATTTATTGATTCCTAAATTACAGCAACAAATAGTGATTAGGAATCAGACTTTTCATTTGATTTGATTTTATAAATATTCGTAAATGTAATATAATTATAGTACTCGTACTTATTTTTCGAAAATTACTTTTTGTCCTTTTTAAAGAGAGGAAAAATAAACTACAGGAGATATATATAAATGCAGATAAAAGACATTGTTTATAGAGTAAATGTTGTTTAACGTTGAATTATAAAAAGGATGTTTTCATATTTGTCTTTCGAATGTACTGAAGGTTTTCGTTCTGAAAATTGAATTACCTGATGCATTTGAGGGGAAACTACAATTGCTACTATATACGCTATATTTCTTGAGATATACCTGTATACGACTATGTTGCTTGAAATATACGTGTTATGCGATTATATTGCTTGAGATATACATGCAAACGACTATATATATATATATATATATATATAGTTCTAATGCAGCTGGCAAACACTTAGACATTCGTCTTGGATGCCTTAAGGCAAGCGCTGCGCAGGCATTACTCATTTAGCACTACCCAGGAGGTGCGTGTAGCTTGAAGATAAGCTACGGACGCGGTGTACAATACCTCCGTAACGCTCTACGATCATGTTAGACCGGGACCTACGGTTTAAAGTGGATTCCGAACAACTACAAATATCCATGGCACCGCCGGGACTCGAACCCTGTGGTACCAAGCGGCAGAGCGATAGCCACTCGACCATTCAGGCTCCGTATACGACTATATTGCTTGAGATATACTTGTGAATGAAAACCTAATGCTTAATATTTTTCTCTCTTTCACAGATCGTTTTCTTATTTGCCCTCTTGGCCATTGCCTCTGCCTATAAATCAGGTGGAGGAGGTTATGGAGGTGGAGGATATGGAGGAGGCGGTGGAGGAGGCCACAGGGGAGGCGGCGGTTATGGAGGTGGAGGCGGATATGGAGGGGGAGGAGGTAAACTCGGCCTAGGAGGTTACGGCGGCGGAGGCGGTGGACATAGAGGAGGCGGAGGCGGAGGATACGGAGGAGGCGGCGGAAAACGAGGAGGTTATGGAGGTGGTGGATACGGAGGCGGAGGCGGACACCGAGGCGGCGGAGGATACGGAGGTGGAGGAGGACACAGAGGAGGAGGAGGATATGGAGGTGGAGGTTACAAGAAAGGTTAAAGTCAAATAACCATTCTCAAGTGAAGAGCTGGAGTTCCAAAATATCAGGTAATATATCACAAACTTTGTAACTAAACTCGACTAAAATATTGAAGGAATTATTAAATCGCTTATACAGGAATATGTTTTAGTAGAGATTGGATTGCAAATGACGAAAAACCATATCAGTTTGGATAGAAATTTAAAAAAAATTAAATTTTGGAATTATAAACTACCTTATAACTTTGACAGCAAATATCACTTCAAAATAAGTAAATAAATATTATATGTTAAATTAATATAATAAAAACAATTTAAAAATTTCATTACATTTAAATATAAAAAAATAAACTGAAAATTGTAAAAATGTTAGTAATAGTTTCACCAATAAGTTCTGTTAATAAGAAGTTCAATAAGAAGATTTCGTTCTAATGCAGCTGGCAACCAACTTAGACAATTGTCTTTGATGCCTTAAGGCAAGTGCCGCCCAGTCACCAGGGGGCGCGTGTAACGCGTCCGTAAGCCACGGACGCGGAGTAACAATGCCCTCGCAACGCTCTACGATCCTGTTGGGACCGGGACCTACAGTTTAAAGTGGATTCCGAACCACTACAAACACCCATGGGCAAGCCGGGATTTGAACCCGGTACCTACGGTACCGAGAGCCAGAGCGCTAGCCACTTGGTCATCAGGTCCCCATCAGAAGAATTAAGAAGATAATATATATATATATACTCCAGTCCATTAAGAATTTCTGTAAATGTGCTAATAAAACGCAAGTTTTTTAATTTGCCATGAAAAAAACTAATATTAGCACACAATCGTAAGATTCAGGCCTCAGCAAAGATGTACTTCTAGCAAAATGTTTAAAATGCTCTATAAATGGCAAATTAAATTAATAAAAATAATTTTTAAATAACCCAAAAAACTAAAATGCATATTATGTAGGAGAATTAATAATTTAGGTGAGAAACATGTATTTTATCAAAAATATGCTTTTTATTAATGCTTAAATAATGCAAGAGAACTGATATTGCCAATCTTAAAAAAAAAACCAATGCATTAACTGAGACAAGAACGAAAATTTGAAAACAAGCAAAGTGCACATAATGAAAAAGGTTGAATATATATGTTTGTACTTGTTTCTAGAGAAAGAATGGTTTTAATTAACTTTCTATGGTTCTACAATATTATTTGGAGGTCATCCATGAAGAATGAAAACGTTTCCATTTCGAAAATAAATTATTTATTATAATTAATGAAATTAATTCATTTGTTATTATGTAAATAATAGAATGAAAAGATTGTATTTTTAATTGTTACATTGTTCATTAAAGGTTTGAATCAAAAATTGAAGGTTGTTAGTCAGACAATACAAATGCATAATTATTTTTTGTGTGATATGCATGTTTTTAATAACATTGTCTTCAATGGCATAGAATTAGCATTATTTTTAATAAGGAAATTACTAATTTGATTATTATTAAGGAATTATTTAATAACAAGTTCACTGACAAATAATTATAAAAATGTATTTTATATTACGCAACCATGTTTTATGAATTAGATACCTAAGACAAAATAATAATGGTTAAATCTTTTGTGATATTGATACATTGAAAAGACATTGCTAAACTATATAAAAAGTATGCTGTAATAAATGAATACATTTGTATACTTGATAAATGAAGACTAATTTGTTAATTTTTTTTTTACTTTACAGGTTATATGACATGAAGAGAAGAATAATTTTAAGAAGAAATGTTTCAAACCATGTCTGTTCTTTAAAATAAAAATTCCTATTTTTTTAAAAAAACAAATTTGTTGTCTGTGATTTTATGAAAGTGCATGAATTTTATTGAACAATTTTTAAAAGGAAGTGAAATCATAACTTGTTTGAAATATTATATTCCGTCACGAATGGAACAGATAATCTTATAACAACTATTATAGTATTCTAAGATTTTTTTTTTTTTTTAATTTTAAGCTATGAATTGAAATAAGTGATGTTTATTGAAACTGTCTAATGTCAAGCCTTTAAAATTGTAAATTTTAAGTTCAAAAAATCTTGAAAGCTTAGCTTTAAGATAAACAATAAAAAGAAAAAATAATTATATTACGTTTCAGTAATGTTTTTTACGATTACAACAGAAACAAATATATATATACATACATACACACACACACACTTTCTTATTTATGTAACTAATTTCAACTGACTCGTTAATTTTACCTGAACATAAAATAGTTCTTAAATAATCAAGATCAAAGATAAATATGGAAATACAAAAATAGAAATTTGAATTTTGAAAATTAAGGATTATATTTTTATGAGTAAGTTTTGCTATGAAAATTTTTGTAAAATAAATGTTTAAACAATTTAAGAAAAATTAATCTGTAGAAAAAACAGTAATACAAAAATAATGGCAAACAAAGCAAAGTAAATTAATTTTTAAATATAATGCATCCACTATGAAATGAGTTTCAAGATTTTTATTCAATATTTATGAATTTTTATTAAGATATAATATCTTACATCTGATATGACAATA
This sequence comes from Caerostris darwini, assembly GCA_021605075.1. Classification (NCBI taxonomy): domain Eukaryota; kingdom Metazoa; phylum Arthropoda; class Arachnida; order Araneae; family Araneidae; genus Caerostris; species Caerostris darwini. Next base: position 315,659 of record BPLQ01001709.1, on the reverse strand, counting down.
TAATATCTAAATTTACATCTGTAGGGTAATAAAAATGTAATTTCAGTTAAAAATTATGTAAAACATCAAAAAACATTGATGTGATTTCAATTAAAATAAATTAAAGAAACAAGGAAAATTCAAATTCCGAAATATCAAATAAATTTAAATTAATTAGTTTAATTAGAATCACAATTAAAATTCGAATTTTAAAATTATGTAAATTACGTAGAACATTCATTCATTACATATAATTCAGAAAGGCTTAATTTACTTAATAAAGACAAAAAAGCTGAAATATTTCATTTAATGAAAAAAAAAATAATAATAATTTTTCACTGTTTAAAAGAGAGTGTAAAATCCAATTTTGTCTTTCAAGAATACCATATAAATAGGTATGATTTTGATAAAATTATAGAAACAAATTTGAAAGTCAACTTGAAGTCAAGATTATTCTGACAAATGGTTTATCCTGACAGAATAGGTATTCTCAAGTTATCAAATGTTGAATACTTTCTAAACGAAAAGCTGAGTTAAAAAATTGTGAAATTAAAAAAAATATATATATATAAATAAAATTCATATGAAAAGCATTCTGTGAGGAAACCAAATAGGGTTAAGCAATATGCAACAAAATGAAAGGAATAAAACTGAAAGTAACGTAAAACTGGATTTTTCATTGAAGAATAGCGAATATGGAACATTTACGTATTTGATTGCGAAAGTTGTTATTGTCCACTGTCCATTCAATCAAAATTTAAACTTGAATCGGCGACATACATATTCAAATTTGACATCAATTTAAACATAAAGCACTTTAATTAAAGTAAATACTAAATTGTGTGGGAATATTCCTTGAAAAAGGCCAACTCTCTTAAAATTCTATAGCAGATATAAATAAAAAATAAAATAAAACTTGTTTCAGTTGACACATTTAATTCTAGTAAGTTATAAATCTTACGTTTAAGTGAAATTTTAAAAATAAGAAAAACGTTTTTATTTTTAAAAAATCATTGATGACCTTTTCTGTATTGAAATGGAAAGCACCTTCTTTGACTTTAAAAATCTGTTTGTTCCGAAGACGTTTGAACGGCATCCAGTACACAAAAATATTGGATGATCTGAATTTTGTAAAACAAACTTTAAAATGGAATCATTTAACGTACTAGATACAAAACATTTTTTCTCCAAACCAATGGTTTTCATATTTTTTTTTGTCTGAGAGTTATTGCAAGATCTCCACGAATTTGGTGGCGGCAAGTTCTAGAGTGGCACACGTTCTAGAGCTAGTACGCCTCATCATCAGCGTCGCAACAGCTCCATGGTGCGCCAAGGCCGTCTTTCTAGACAGGAGATGTTATCTTTCTTTTACGGGTGGGGTTGTCAGCCCTACGCCCAACAGTCTACGGTCATAAAGACCGGGACGTACTGTTTAAAGTAGATTCTGAACTACTACAAACATCTATGGCACTGCTGGGACTCGACCCTAAAACCTGTGTCACCAAGCGCCAGAGCGCTAGTCACTCGACCATCAGGAAAGATCTAGGCACCATACCGAAATACAAAGGGTGTTCACACATTTTTGTAATGATTTTAAATATAAATATATGCACAGATAAAGATACTAATTTTATTTTCTGATGTGTTCAATTCGATATCCTTTTTTGTTGAACTATTATATTACAACTTTTTTTCCAAAATATATAAATTTTTCTGGAAATATCAAGGTGGGCATTGTTCTACTCCTCCACCACAATCTTCGAGAATCCATCCGACCTTTCCGGATGCAGCTTAAAAATATCTTGTTTTAAAAATCCAAATGCACAATAATCCATGGAAGAAACGTCAGGGAACTCTGGTGGTATGCATTTAGAGGGAAAAGCAGCAATTCAAGTTTCATTTCTCATTTTATTCGAAATATAGAGCAGAAGATCACTGGTAATAGAAAGTATGACATGTAACCTTATCCTGATACAACTTAATGTAGCGAAAATTGTTTGGGTATAGGGATGGAATATCTTTGAAAATATATATCTACCCAATATAATTTGGACATTTTTAATATGTTTTCCTTATTGCAATTTTCTGTTATAAAATAATCCAGTAATACTAGTAAACATGAAACCTTTTAAAGCAAAACCTTCCTTGTTTTCTCTGAACCAACATCAGTTTAGGTCTTTTTTTATCTGACTCAGTGGCAACGCGCGTCACTGGTGAGCATTAGGGTGGAGGTTCAATCCGTTGGAGGCTTTGTTATAGACACTGTTTCAGAAAATGAGGAGATATGATGGCGTTTGTGATGTTCAACCTCTTGTCTAGTTAGTCGAAATACCTGATGGGTGGTTTTCCGGGTTCCATACCATGCGCAAAAGCGGGGTTGTTCTCCCTAAAAAAGTCCTCCCGGTATGCATGATCCTCCTTTTTCAGCATTCCGAAGCCAAGTCAGACTTCTACCTACGGGTGTTCCATCACAACAGGCGCCCTGATGGCCAATTGGGCAGCGCTCTGGCCTTTGGTACCACAGGCTTTAGATTCGAATCCTGGCTGTGGCACTGATGTTTGTGATGCTAAATATCTTTCCTCTCGGGATGAAAGATTACAAACTAAAAGTTTCTCAGCGGCAGCACTAGTTACACTGTAGTTCCTCTCGGATGAGTCTAGGGCCTATTGACCATTTCTCTTGAACGCCACATGAGGTGTTCTTGCCAGTGCGTAGGAGGAAGCACGGTTAGAAGATATAATAAGAGGTATATGTTCAGTCGGCAAAAAGGGACACTTTTAATTACTTATGTAATTATCATTAGATCTTCACATAAGTGGTGTATTGTTGGAAATGGCTCGTAGAGATAGTGAGTGCAATGCAGATGATTAACAAAATTAATTATCATGGGTAATTAAACACTAACTAAAAATTTTCCCATTACGAAAAACGAGACTTTTAGCGCAATCGATTCGTTGAGCGAAAAATAGTAATAGAAAAATTGTATTTTTGTGATAAAATTCTAATAATTACAGATAAGGTTCGTATTAGTATTGCAGTCCTTTCCTTAATTAATAATTCATAAAAAATTTTCGTAAATAACAAAAATAATTGAAATTATTTATTTATAAATAATAAGTATGGATGTTTATTATTTTATCGCAATTATACAATTTATATTAAAAAAAACTAGGATCCTCCTCCTACGATTAAATGAGTGGTAAATTATTAAAATACTTTACAAGACCGCCCGATAAAATTATGTCATTTTTATTTGTAAGTATCTTAAAATTTCTAAGTCAATGACATTAAATAACTATCAATGAAGTTTGCTATTAGTTTTTCAATTCCATCAATAAGCTAATCTTTATTTCAGGCAGCTGCATTAAGTATTAGTTTTTCTCCGATTAATAGAAAAGATCGCAAATTTTTTTATTATTGCTAATTGAGAAAACTGAACGAATTTTTTACGTAATTGCGATTTAATAAACAGCTATTTAAAATAAAAACAAATTTGGGCAAAATTATCTTTTAAATTTTTTAGACGGAAATTGAATAAAAAAATAATTATTCAGCATTTTTATTTTTTCAATAAGAAGATTTTCAATTAAAAATAATTTAAATATGAAAATTATATTAAGTGTAATTAATAAAAGTTGTTAATTGGAATTGAAATTAAAGAATATGACAGTAACATAATATTTCAAATTATAATATAATTATTAAATAGGAGCATTTTAAAAAATTTATGAATTAAAATTAATTCATAAGTGATTCACTTTCTATTAACTCATTATTTTAAAAATGAATTAATATTTTTTAAATTATTTTTTTCATAATAAATCCTACAAATATTTTATTACAGTACTTTACAAATAGACTTTTCTTTTGCAATAATGATATAGTTATTTTATTTTATGCCTATTTCAAATATTCTTACCAACGTTCCTAGTTCGTTTTTATAAATTATATAGTTTGGCATTCGAAAATTTCATTAAATAGTTTGATATATTCTCCTTTTTTTAATTTTTGATATATTAATTTCATTCTACGTATTTATTTAAAGTTTAGTTACATATTTTTCTATTACTATTTTAAAAATAATGCTATGAATTAAAATGCTATTTTTCTATTGCAAAATTTCACACGATAAATTGATTACCATCAGAGTTTAATTAACCATGTTAACTAATTTTGTTAATCATCTGCATTGCACTATAAGTTAATTCTTTCGCGTCTTATGGTCTTTTTTGTTCAATTCCTTCTATTAGCTCACATTCTCATATATATCTTGTTTAAATTTTCAATCGTTCATAAAATACTTTGTATTCATCCACTCACGTTCAAATACATTTTTTTGAACTTGTAGTAGATGACACTGGATGTTAATACAGTTTTTTCAAATATTAATTCAGTAATTAAATTTAATTAATTAATTTAAATTTATTTTAGATTTAAGTTGCATATATCTGTATAGACGGCGCCAGATAAACTTAAAAAAATGAATGAAAATTATTTATAAAGGACTTTCTGCAATAGAGTGAAAAAAAAAAGTAGGAATTGACTTAAATTTTTTTATATTACTTGTTTTTCTAATTTAATGATGAAGTTATCGCATTAACCATTGACATTATATGAGCCTGAAAATTATGATTCTAACGTATGTTACAAACAGACTAAATTCTGTCTACTAAGTGCTAGATGCTTGCTGTATCCCATATTCAAGCAATTTATAATTTTTATTGCATAATTTAAAAGCGCATCAATGCACATAAGCACATACACACACAAATAAATATATATGTATGACAAAAACTGCAGAAAATATAAACATAAACAAAATAATCTAAAAGGAAATTGATAATTAATTTTTTTAGAAAAACTTTATATCAGTCCTTGCAAACATCTTGCAATAACAGCTTTTAAAAACGAGAAGAATCGATGACAGTTACGAAAACGTGTATATACATATCAATAACTCAATAAGTCTCCGGTCTAGCTAAGAAATAATTTTTTTCTTAGAAATTCGACTTTATTAGTCAATATACTCTCCTTCAAGAGTTCAAATATCAAGTCAAGATAAATTCATTCCAATTTTCCTCTAGCTTTTCAAATTTCTTTCTCTGGAGCATCTTTTTCATGTCTGCAAAAAGCTAATAGTCACTGGGGGCCAAATCTGGAGAGTACGATAGGTGGGGAAGCAATTCGAAGCGTACTTCATTCAATTTAACCATCGTTTTCATCGATTTGTGACACGGGGCATTGTCTTAATGAAACAACACATTTTTTCTTAATTTATACACTCAATCGATCCAATAATGGCATGTAATATTTGTTACTGATAGTTTTATCTTTAAGATGGTCGGTGAACAAAATACGGATGCCATAACCTTGTTTGCTGATTTTTTGAGATTTTAGTCGCTTTGGACGGCTTTCACTGGCTGCTGTCCAATCATCTGACAATCATTTTGATTCAGATGATTTTTTATTCTGATTCATTTTTATTTTTATCTCACTTGAACAGCTCCAAAACGCGCTCTGAGTTGTCGACGCGTTGTTTTCGGTCAGATGAGAGCAAGTACGACACCCACTTCGAAAGCAACTTAAGCATGCTCAAATTTTCGCGTAAAATTGTAAACAAACTACCTTCTGATATCTGTAAGGTGTCACCTATCTCACGCCTCTTCACTTTAAGGTCTTTCAAAACTATTTTGTGGACTCTTTTTAGGTTTTCAGGAACAACTGCAGATTTTGGGTGACCAGAGCTTTCAGAATCATCGGTGTTTGTACGACCGCTTTTAAATTCAGCATACCTACCAGTCAATAATAGTTTATTTATCTGGTGCAGAGTCTCCATAATGCTTATCAAACCACTGTTTGGCTTCTACAGTATTTTTCCTCATTAAAAAAAAAAAAAAAAAAAAAAAAAAAAAAAAAAAAAAAAAAAATTATTCCATACACGAATTTTTTTTATCCATAGTTTTGAAAATTAGAAAACTATGGCTACCAAAACCACTGTAGCCTGTAAACTAATTATAAGAATGTCATGAAATTTTGACAATCCAGAAATCATATGCGTCTGTCAACAGCGTTTCCAATTATATGTCAGACCGGTGACTTATCGAGTGATGTGTTACATTCAACATCGATATTCATTCATTAAAGTTTTCTCCCATACCACATAATGTAAATTAGGTACCTTTAAACCCAAAGACAATGTCTATCGTGAATGAATTGCCCGTGGTGTGCATAAATGAAACAAGTAATACAAAAAAATTTTTTTTTAAAGTCAATTCCTACTTTTTTCACACTCTATTGCAGAAAATCCTTTATAAATAATATTCGTTAATTTTTTTAAGTTTATCTGGCGCCATCTATTTTTAGATATATGCAACTTAAATCTAAAAAAAAACTAAAATTAATTAATTAAATTTAATTACAGAATTAATATTTGAAAAAACTGTATTAACATCCAGTGTCATCCACTACAAGTTAAAAAAAATGTATGTGAACTGGAGTGGATGAATAAGCAGTATTTTAGGGATGATTGAAAATTGGAACAAGATATATATAGGGAGAGTGTGAGCTAATAGAGGGAATTGAAATAAAATGACCACAGATGCATAGCAGAAAAAAAATGTGTAGATACCACTGCTTGTGCCAAAATTATACATTATATGATGAATTTTGTTTACCAGTTCAGATCTAAGTAAGTGTATAATATACTGAAATAAATATGCATATTATTGGAAAAAATTTTTAAAATATTGTGATTGATATATATAAAAAAAATCAATTATATGCATATTATAAAATTTAACCTATGCTACATATAGTTTTGTAAAATATCTGAACAGTTTTTAAGATCATTAATATATTTTAAATATAATTAAAAAAAAGATTATTTTTATAGTATAAGTGCAATTAATTTTATATTATAAAAAGATGCACAGTTTTGACTTAAAGAAAAAAATTATTCCTAGTAACTTTAGAAAGACCAAGATTAATTAGTTATTTATTTTAAAATTTATTTAAACTTTAAAATATGAATATTAAAATTGACCCATTCTTTTAAAATCTTTCTTTTAATAATCGGATAAGAATAATACGCAAAATTACAGCCATATCAATCCATTGTTTAATTTTCAGCGATATTTTAATACAAAAAATAACTTTAATGATGCAGATGATAATTGAATACGATTCCGAATTGATGCCAATCAGGGTTTTTATTGATTTCAAATTTAATTTATGGAAAACATTCACATCGTTTTCAAAAATATATACGTTATGTACTTGCCCTAACAGATATGAATTTTCCTTGACTACATAAAACAAAAATAAATAAATAAGACAATAAAATTAAAAAGTTCTTCAATACTAAAATTTTTAAATCAAAGAAATACTAAATGGCGGAATATCATCATAATAACGAACTGCTAATAAATATCTATAGTGAATTAGCAGAATATGAAAACAGGCATTTAAGAATCAATTCAATCCCTTGTGCAAAATATCTAATAACAATTAAAAATGGGCAGGGAGAATGAGCCTGAAAATGTTTTGTAAAAAAAAAAGATTTTATAAAATAAAAGAATGAATCCCAATGTGATTATGAACAAATAAAAAACTATAACGTCATTTACCAATTGCAAATAGAACATTTGACGCGAACAAAAGTATATTAAAAACGACTAGCACACTCTGGTGGAGTTAATAATAAAAAATAAGGCCTTTATTTAATTAGAAATTAATAAGAAAGTTTCAAATTTTTTAGTTATGCACCATGTAGACATTAACAAAATCAAAGAGAAAAATTGGCCTATTCAATGCTATAATTTTTTAGTTTTAAGATATTAGGTAAACAAACAAATCTCTCAGCCAATGTTTCAAAGCGATAATGAATTTTGAAGAATAAAAGTAAAAGAAATATAGCTGAAATGTAAATTTAATTTCACAACTGTGCATTTTTTATTATTACTGTGCCCAAAGTGTTGTTCTCCACTGGAGGATGTTTTAGAAGGAAGGTATGTCGCAAGAACAGCGGATGTGTAACAGATTCAGATCTGTCTAAATAGTGCAGGAGGATCTGGTACTTTTTATCATAATTCAAAGCTAACGTCCACAAGTATGATATCTGAAGGTTAGCAATCTCCGTTTTGTGGTCAATGAAAGGATATTCCAATTTACGGATTTAACCTTCGTTTGTCAAGTTTTCAAAGTTGTTGAAGTATAATGTGTTTACCATCATGCCGTTCGTATTTTTGTGCCCCCCAAAAAAAGAGCCACAGAACTCTGGTCTACGTCGTTGTTTTAATATGTGAAAACAATTCTGTGAATCGATTTTCTGGGAGAGCGGAGAGGAGAGTTGAGAAGCAATGGATAAAATAAGAAAGCAACAGAAAGAATGAATGGTGAAATGTTGATGAAAATGAAATGGGGAAAGACTATATTACAATGTGAATGTATGCATTAAGAACCTATGGTAACTTAAGTAGGCTACATATAGTTTGTACAGCATGTCCCTGAGGTTTCTGTAGTCGATGGTGGTGTTCACAAAAGGTAGTGGGTCCATTGGTGACAATGAATTTCCTTGGACCTCGCGACGCCTGTACCCATATTATCAATCTGTATATGCCTTTTAGGATTTCTCTTGAGCCTGTCTATCTTTTGCAGTAAGTTTTCTTGAATTTTTCTTCCACCTTTGTCGCATATAAACCAACAGTATAAAATTTTACCAAAAATTTAAATTATTATTTGATTTAATTTATTTTTGCACGCATAAATTTTATTAATTGTATAGCCTTTATTGTCATATTTAGTTAAATCTCACCAAGACTTTTCAAATGTTCCAAAGATCACTTCAGTAAACCGTCTACAACTTGAGATATAACAGCTAGGTGAATCTAGGCCTATTCTCTTTCCTTCACGCTTCCAGTTCATGATGCGCGGCTGTACGCGGTGTCACCATGTGGCGTATTTCTCAAGGGGACTCCTAGTTTACTCTGTTGTAGAATATGGGTCCCCTAGTGCCTCCCTCTTTTTGCTATTGCAGAGACAAAAGACCCCCTGGTGTCATACCCAGCATGCAAAAACAATTTATTTTATTAAATTGGGCGAATGAGTTCGTTCTGAGTTTAATTGCTAAATGTTCTCCTATTAGTCAGCAGATCACAATACTGCTACCCTACATGTGAGGATTATTGATTTATTTTTGGTTATATTGATAGAATTGGAGATTTTAATCATTCCTGTGGCAAAAAGAAGATCACATAGATGAATACAGGCATCTGGAAATATGACACCTAAAATATATATTTAAATATGTTTAAAGAGCATATATTGAGTGTCCAAAAATCAACTTAAGATATTACGTGAAATCTTGCGTTAATTTTGGGATACCTTATACATATTAATAGTAGTATATATAGAGAGAGATAAGAGCACACACACACAAACACACACATAAATACAAACACACACACACACACACACACACACACACACACACACACACACACACACATATATATATATATATATATGTTTAAGCAAAACTAAAATAAATTTAATTTAAAGAATCAAAATTTTTAAGAGTAATAAGTTATAATAACGTTACATTTTGTTAGATAAGTTTCTTTTTTAACATTGGTGGTTTAACACTTTCGTTAAACTTATGCATTCACGAACAGTTCTTTGACAAGAGATGAACAGATATTTGGAATGGCCTTCAGAAAAGACATTTAGCAGTAATTATAGTTTGAATAACTGCAACTTAACTCGATTTTCAGGATAATTTCTTTTAGAAATCGCTATTTGGAATATTTATCAATTCTGTTATAAGGTTGTTTTTCCATACTGTTGGCATATGATGCCATATGGTTCTTTGCCTCTATAGCAGCACAGCCAAGGAGGTACATGTGTTGTTTTAGATGCAAATAATGTTCTATTGTAGAGTTACTCAGTGGGCACAATGAGAAATCTGCCCATTTTGCATCGCAATATAATGTGAAAACATTGGCATTTGAAGGGTTCATCTTTCTCAGATCGAATTGCTCCCTGCGAATAACCTACTATAATACAAACTAGCCTTTGAAATAAAGTTGTCAATAGGTAAAGTTTCTAAAATAATGTTGGCCATAGTAGCACAAACTGCCAGGTGAGTAAAGTTCATAGTATCTCTAGTGGAACAAAGAGGGCCATCAGGAGTAGCCTGTACGCCAATTCGTTGGAGTTGTTCTTGGTGGTAATCATGGTCGCTGACAATTTTAAAATTAGCAACAAACATTTGCCTAGGGAGGTTCATTGGTATCGGATTGTTAAGCAGGCTTTCTTGTCCATGGCAGCATTCACCTGAGCTTTGCGTGTATTTCTCCCCAGCAAATTCATAATAGTGGAAACTTCTTGGCTCTAGGTTATATCAAAACAAGGCTGTGGAAGACTGCAACCATGTTTAGATAGCAAGTAAGCTTTCTCATTACCAGGGATGTCAAAATGGCTGGGGATCCATTGGAATAGGATTATCCAGTCGATACAGTTCACTTCGGAGATTCTGCGTTTCGTTTTTTTCCATTAGTGCTGAATCACAATAGAGCAGAGAGAGAGGATCGCTGACTGTGAATCGAAAAGAAAAGCAGCTTGTCTGTCAGCAATGTTTGTGTCAAATAGTTAAAATGTCGCTTGTCTATGGTCTATAACCCATATCATCCAAACCACAAAAAATATGAATTTTTTTATCCGTTCAAATATAAATGATTAGACTGTATAATGTTTTTGATTACTGACCACTTCAATAGATTCAATTTCAACCTCAAAGTTCGTTATTGATCTAAAATTGCAGTGTACAGTGAAAGCATTTTTTTCTACATCAAATGCGTTTTCATTTCCCTTTTTCCAGTCCGCACAATCAAAAGTAAGAAAAATAAGACGCAGAAAAATTAAAACCAAGACCAATTTCAATATTTCATCAAGTGTGTAGGAACTACTTTTAATTAGGCAATTCAATGTATCACGTTAAACCAAGAATTTTTTTTTACGAATAAAATTTACGCAAGAACGTAGCAATATTTAAAAGGAAATTCAAATATAAATCGAAGTCAGCAGCAAAACTAGAAAATTTTTGGCAAGATAAAATGCATACTATTAAATAACACGGAAACACGATATATACGTTGATTTTTACTATAGGAGTAAATTCCGTATAAGACATTTTTAAATCTAACCTTGATGGCTTGCGTATTGAGGTCTTAAACAAAAAAATTCCAACTCGACGTCTCACAAGTAAGTCAAATCAAAATTTTCCTGGTCTATGTTAAGGTTAGATGTGATAAATAAATAGGCCGAAATGCCCTTCAGTTGGGTTTGACAAGATGGGGAAGAGGATGGGAAACTCTACATTGTGACCCTTTGAAGAGTTTTAATTCCAGTAAATGATAACACAAAGCGCGTGTTATGTAATAATGGTAGAATAGTACGGTTGTGTGTAGTATAACCATGAAAGTTCTTGTGTAACAATGTGAGTATATGTGATACAACAATGACAATGTGGATGGTAGAATAATGGGTATATCAGTGGTAAAATATGCAAGTGTGCGTGTGTATGTATGATAGTATTTTGTAACAATGCGAGTGCTGTGCAACAATACATATGCCACATGTCTGTCTTTCTAATGGCAGATTACTTTTTTAAAAGTTATCATAGATCATTCAGATGATACTTTACAGATCATTTTGTAATAACACAGGTTTACTTGATGTTCTGAGGTACTACATGTTTTCAAATTGTAGTAGAACAATGTGCATATTATGTGACAATGTCAATGGGGGGATAGAACAATGCCATTGTGTGTACTATAACCATGTGAGTTTCTTGTTGCATTGCCAGTTTGTGTGGTACAACAATATGATTGTCTCTAATTAAGAGTGTACTATCACTGTTTTGAAGAACTAGTAGATTCGGCCTTAACTATAAGAAAAAATCTGACGTTGGTCATAATTTACAGATTTTTTTTATATACCTCCAAATGGGTGGCAATCACCTTTAATTACCCATTTGAAAGTTATATGGTAAGTTCTCCCAACCAATATTTTACGGAACAAACACTGATATAAGGTTTTATAGTGCAAAATGGAAGCTAGGAGCTTTTTCTTTTCTCAACACATCACTCCCATATGAAGGGCTATGCAGACTCCTAATAATTAAAGTGGAATATCGGTGGTCCTCAAGTAAACCACGAATAGCCCACCGACAGTTGTGGAGAGGAAGAAATTTTGGGGTAATTGCCCTGCATTTTCGTGTCGTATAGAAGAAAACCAGGGAAACTTCCACCAGGCAGTCTAACTAACGATGCGAGATGTTTTATATGCCCCAATCGCTCTCAAGTCTCTTAGTGTCTAGAAGCAGTGATTGCAACAATGCTGCCAGAAGATTCCTCCTGTCGGCTAGCTGTGCACGCTTCCACTGTGTCCTGTGACCAGGACCGGATTTTCCTATAGGCTAACTACGCTTCAGCTTAGGGCCTCAAGATCAAGAGGGGCCTACATTCATATTGTTAGCAAAATTAGAATTACACTATACTAAAAACAGTAAAAACTAAAACACTGAATCGAAAACAAGGAGAAATTCTTCTAATTTACTATTTCGTTTTAAATGTATACTTGGATTGAATCAATTCTTAAACAAAATAACTATTAACATAAAATGTAATATGATGTACAATTTGATATTTTCTTTTTTGGGATCTGGATTTTGTTTGAATAAAGTTTCATTTTTGAGTTAGTTTTAAACTTAAAATTCATAATAATTTATACTTAAACTTTAAATGCGAATTATAATGAAATAAATTTATCTGATGTGGATTTGCTTTAATCTCCAATGTATTAAATATATTTTATTTAATTTGTTAGAAAATATGATAATTTTTATTCCATATTATATTTTCAAAGATTTTTATTATTTGAATTTTGTTTATTTGTAAATGTTGTGTGTTATGTTTGATGAGTTATTGTTACAAGTTCTATAAAGGGTGCTGAGAATAAATGTCCATATAAGTGTTCTCGACTTTTTTTTTTATTTATTATCTGTGCCACATTTTTTATAAAGATTAATACCCATCACAACATGTTTCATTTAACATATTGATATATATCACAGTAAAGATGTATTTTATTATCTCTCATGTAATTGACAAACTTAAAAATGGGAGGTGAAAGGGCCTCATAAGACGAATAGCCCAGGGCCTCTTTTCATCGAAATCCGGCCTTGCCCATGACGGTTAGCTTTTATCACTGAGTCGTTTTGGAAAGCATTACACTTTTAATCAACGAGAAAATAAATTCTTGTGGATGTATTAAATTCTCCCTGTACAGCTCCTGTAAGATAAACAAACCGCAAATGGGAACAAACCCATTTGCGGTTTGTTCCCATTTGCGATTTAAAACAAACCGCACATGGGAAAATTACCTCTGATGTTCTGCGCGGGCCAAGATCAAAGCTTAAAGAGATCACAAGTGCAGGGAAAGGGGAAGACACAGGAGGATAGACACATACAGTTTCTGGTTGGAGCCCTGAGGACCGTTGAAGGAGGCCACCAGGAATGACGAAGTTTTGGAAAAGGTACAGCTTTCTGCCAAGTGTTTAAGATTCATGGGCAAGTAGTTCATTGGGTGGATTTGTTTGTTGAATAGTTATTTACATTGTAAACAAGTTTATTGTATGTGCTATTGACGATGAGATATCATTGTTAATCCCCTGTTCTAGTTATCAAGATTCGCAAGTTTGTGGCCAATGCTAAGGCCGCATCAGAAGTAAAATATATCGAAAATTATTAAGGGAAGAAAACTTAAATTTTTCTTTTTTTAAGGTAAAAAACTGGTATACGTAGCATACAGATACTTCAGACAACGTTTAAGCAAAGAATATATGGCTTACAGATTTTTAATATGAGGTTTAAGAGAAGAAGTAATTAAATTTTAAATAGTTTCATAAGCAGAAGTCATCTGGGGTGAAGTCCGACGAGGCAATAGGCGAAGGTATAGCTCGGGAATTGTTCTGCACCGAATGTATACTTAAGAAGAACGTCATACTATTCTCAACGGTGATATTAAACTTTTATATCAGTGGTTCCCAAATTATTTTTCTCAACCACAACATTTGCCGGACAAAAATGTATTCAGCAATTTACTTCCTTTAAACGAACAAACAGAAAGATGCAGAAAAAATAAAAAAATAATAGGCTTTAAATGAATTTTAGTAGTACATTGTATGTAACTGAAAGTTGTTTGCATTATATGTTGCATCAGGTTCATGTTATATACACTGGATATCATTATAATTGGACACTAGACACATTTACACCTCTTCGTAGTATCGTATTTTCAAAAAGTGATGACGCTCACAGATTCTTGCTGTCGTTAGCTGGATGCACTCACAATGCGCAACACTTTCGCCTACCAATGCTTACGAGCCAGTCGGACTGGAATGCCAATAAGATTATAGATTGCACGTTGCGTGTTTACTTGGAAACAAGATGCTACGCTACGTCATAAAACAGGTGAAAGTAAGATTATTTTTTTCTACATTTTTCATATCTTCTAAGCTTGTATGTTCTCATTATCTCTTTAATTGTGTTAACACTTTGATTGCTTCTCACGTGAAGATGTGTTCACAGTTATTGCAACCATCGTAGAAATGTTGCTTTTCCCAGAAAGCGACTCACTTTTCATAACAAATACGATTTAGAAGTAGTCATAGAACACGGTTATGTGTACCATACTGAATACTAAGTAGATAGAATAGAATTTCCTGATAGAATATGACTAGAGGCACTAGAAGTAAAATTATATCTTAGATACTACTTTACGCACTGGCGCGTGATATGTAAAAAAGAAACAAAATAATGAAAATAAGCGACAAAAGGCATTATTAAATTCCTTCTATTAGCTCACACTCTCCCTATATATATATATCTTGTTCAAATTTTCAATCGTTCATAAAATACTTTTTGTTCATCCACTCAAGTTCAAATACATTTATTTGAACTTGTAGTGGATGACACTGGATGTGAATACAGTTTTTTCAAATATTAATTCATTCATTAAATTTAATTAACTAATTTTAGTTTTATTTTAGATTTAAGTTGCATGTATTTACCCATAGATGGCGCCAAATAAACTTAAAAAATGAATGAAAATTATTTATAAAGGACTTTCTGCAATACAGTGAAAAAAAAGAATGAATTGACTTAATATGCTACGGACACGTGTAACACTACCTCTACAAAGCTCTGCGATCAAATTAGACAGGAACCTAAGGTTGAAAGTGGATTTCGAAACATTACAAAGATCCATGGCACCGCCAGGACTTAAACCCGAAACCTGGGGTACCGAGCGCAAGAGCGCTAGCCACTCGGCCATCAGGCCCAGTATTACTGAAATATATCCTGACAGAATATTTTGACGTAGTGTTTTTATAGGCACTAGAGTAAAAGTATATCTCAGATGCTACCTTACGCGCTGGCGTGTGATGCTTAAAAAAGAAACAAAATTATGAAAATAAGTGACAAAAGGTATTAATTTTGATGATGCTTTGTCACTAACGAATATTTAAAGTAAATTAATTATTACAATGATATGCTATCCGAAATATCCTGGCACCTTGGTGTGATTTGCCGCTCTACGGTCATCTTGCACACACTTCGGTTAAACATACCGGAAGCTAAAAGTTTAATGTGGATTACGAACCACTAAAAACATCCATGTCACCGCCAGGATTCGAACTTGAATATCAAAGGCATAGCGCTTGCCATTTGGCCACCAGGCTTACTGACACCTGGGAGTTGAATGAATTCTTCATCACTATTATAACTAAAATCACACGGATGCTCGTCCGTAAGCTCAGCCAACACATTTGGGGCCTGATGGCCCAGTGGCTAGTGCTCTGCCACTCGGTACCACAGGTATCGGGATCGAATCCCGCCGGTGCCATGGATGTTTGTAGTGGTTCGGAATCCACTTTAAGCTGTAGGTCCCGGTCTCATATGACCATAGAGCGTCACAGAGTCCAAACAGACTTCTCTCTCTCCCGCATTATTCCCAAACTGTGAAGGGGCAACTCAGCTCTAGGTACAGTGATGTGGTGTGGTGTAGTAGTAGTAGCCAACACATTTATCCCGGCGGTGGCATGAATGTTTGTAGTGGTTTGGAATCCCCTCATATGATCGTAGAGCGTTACAGAGTGCAATCAGACTTCTTCTCACACACATCATTCCCAAATTGTATAGGGGCAATTCAGCTCTAGGCACAGTGATGTGGTGTGGTAGTAGCAGACCAACACATTCGCAGTTTCATCATCTGTTAGAGGTTTATTAGATTGAATTTTTCTTAGTTTGGGGCTTGAAGGCCCTGTAGAACTATCATCTTTACAACTCGTTTTTTTTTAATAATTAATAAACTCAAAATCCCATACCCTTACCCAAAACCGCTACTACTACATCACTGTGCCTAGAGCTGAATTGCCTTTATACAGTTTTGGAATGGTGTGGGTGAGAGACGTCTGACTGGCTCCGTGACGCTCTTACTGTCATATGATTCCGAACCACTACAAGCATTCATGACACCTACGGGACTCGAACCCGAAACCAGCGGCACCCAGCTCCACAGCGCTAGACACGCGGCCATTCAGGTCCCTTTACAACGAGCTGCTAATCTTTACTCCACGCTAATACTAGAAACGGCACCTAACATACACAGTCCATTTACATTAATGTGACCACCTGTGAAAAGCCGGAATAACCACCTTTGACCGCTACGAGACGTGCAGGAAGAGAGTCAATTAGGTTTCTGAAAGTGTTCACTGGGATGATGAGCCATGCCGACTCCAGTGCAGAAAATGGGCCGTCGAAAGTAGTTGGTGTCACATTAATGTGACTGGGCTGTGTATATTGCCTATTAAAGCGGATTGGAAATGTTGAGGACTAGCCTCTAAGACATCCCTTCACACCACGCGTTGGAGCGTGATTGCCTGTTTATCATTGACATAACATCATGATAGTGCGAGATCAGCATCGAAATGTTTATACTCCCCCAAATACACCTAAACAGCAGAAGAGATCTAAGATAGCAATGCAAACTTACAAAGGCATTTTTGTCGCAGAATGTTAAGAAATAAAATGTAAAACAAAAACAAGTAATATGAAAAAATTTTTTAAAGTCAATTCCTACTTTTTCTTCTCACTCTATTGCAGAAAGTCCTTTATAAATAATTTTCATTCATTTTTTTAAAATTTATCTGGCCCCATCTATTGGTAGATAGATACATGCAAATTAAATCTAAAAAAAAAAACTAAAATGAATGTTTTAAATTTAATTACTGAATTAATATTTGAAAAAATTGCATTCACATCAAGTGTCATCCACTACAAGATTAAAAAAAAAAGTGTATTTGAACTTGAGTGGCTGAATAACAAGTATTTTATGAACGATTGAAAATGTGAACAAGATATATATAGGGAGAGTATGAGCAAATAGAAAGAATTGAAAAAAATGCCAAAAAGGACTTATAAAAATGCAATTAAAAATATAATTAGAAAATAAAATAATATCTCACAAAAATAAACGTATGAAAAAAATCACCGAGAAAGGCATAATGAATATTGAATTTTAAAATTTAAATTTGCACAAATAAATAGCAGCACAAGAAATTAAACATATATAATTTTTTTAAAATATAATACACTCATGTCCATAAATTAAGGATAATGAGTTCAAGCAAAGAGACAGAAACAAAACAAATTTGACTTATTTGTAAAGTCTATTTATTAAACAAAAGGTAAAGAGCAAAAAAGATGCTACATGTTTGACATAATTAATAAAAGTTGCGATTTTTACTCCCTGGAGCAAATTTCAAAAAAGAACCTATTTACAAAAAACAGTATAACATGGTTAGTATGATAGTTAATATGGAGTATGTTTCCCGGACGATGCAATACAGGCCTTACAACGCCTAGGCATGCTGAGTATCAAATTATCAATCTCATCTTGGGGAATATTACCCCACTCATCAAGCAATGCCCTCCGAAGTTCCGGTTGACAGGTGGGAGGGGGTTGACGGGCAGCAATTCGTCGGCCAAGCATATCCCACACATGCTCTATTGGATTCAAGTCCTGTGAGTATGGTGGCCAATCCATACGGGTGATATCCTCCAATTGAAGGCATTCGTCTACAATGTTTGCACGGTGAGGACGGGCGTTGTCATCCATAAACAGAAATTCAGCACCCATGGCGCCCCGAAACAAACGTACATGTTGTTCCAGAATGACATCCCGATAGATGTGGCCTGTCATCGTTACACTCTGAACATGCAGGTCAGTTCTGGAACCAAGAATAATTCCTCCCCAAACGAGCCATCCTGCACCACCGTAACGGTGTCGTTCAATGGTGTTCTCTTGGTGGTAACGGGTACCTGGCTCTCTCCATATGAAAGTCCGGCGAGAATCAGACTGCAAACTAAACCTGGACTCGTCGGAAAACATCACACCAAACCACTGTAGCGGTGTCCACAATGCATGCTCTCTACTCCAGGTTAATCGCAGGCGACAGTGAGTTGCGGTAAGTGGAACACATCTGACAGGCCTACGAGCATATAGATCAATGTGCCGTAAGCGTTTGTACACTGTCTGCCTTGAAACTGTCGTACCGGTAGCTGAAGAGAGCTGACGAGACAGGTCTGATGCTGTGCTCCGTCTGTTTCTTTTGGCAGTAACTGCTAAATACCGGTCCTCATTCGGCGTTGTAACTCGGGGGCGACCTGTGCTGTAGCATCTACTCACATTACCATCATTTTGGAATCGTTGCCAAAGCCTGGAGATGACACTCTGAGCGATTCCAAGTTCCTCGGATACTTCCAGCTGGGTACGTCCACGTTCCAGTCGTCCGATAATTCTACCACGTAAAAAATCATCCAAATGCTTCCTTTGTGCTATAACTATGCGGTTATTATGGACACGAGTGTAAATACAATTTTTAACTGAAATAATTTAAAATTTCAGTTGATCGTACATACATTATTTTATCACTTGTTTCATAAATGAAAATCCATAACTCTAAGTTATCAATATAAATAATATTAGTTTTCATAATAGTAACAGACAATTATACCTTTAGACAATATTTTGAAAAAATTGAAACAATAATATCCTTAAATTTCATAAGCCAGACAGTTCAAAATTAAATTCGGAGCACGACTTGATACTAGGAAATCATAATCTTAATAACACATATTTCATGTAAATTTTAAAAAACACGTAATAAAATTCTAGTGGCGAAAAAGTGTTTAATTTAAAGAAAAGGGATTTTTTTTTTTTTTTTTTTTTTGAAATGAAAATTTCTTGTTGCGCATGAGAAGATTAATCCTCTTTAAATAATAACTTTTACTTTCTTCTCCCCACGCAATTTTTTGTGACGTCATAAAGCTCATACCAGGACATGATCATGTTGGCACATGATAAAACAAGTAATATAAAAAAAATATTTAAAGTCAATTCCTACTTTTTTTGGCTTTATTGCAGAAAGTCCTATATAAATAATTTTCATTCATTTGTTTAAGTTTATCTGGCGCCATCTATTGGTAGATATATGCAATTTAAATCTAAAAAAAACTAAAATTAATTGATTAAATTTAATTACTGAATTAATAGAGAGTTTTTGCATACCGTACGTTAGTTACCGTAGGACGTCCGTTAGCTTTATCTCCCTAGCACGCATGCTCATAGGAAACTGAGCATGCGCGCTAGGGAGAAAAAGCTAACGGACGTCCTACGGTAACTAACGTACGGTATGCAAAAACTCTCTAATATTTAAAAAAACTGTATTCATATCCAGTGCCATCCACTACAAGTACAAAAAAATACATTTGAACTGAAGTGGATGAATAAGAAGTATTTTATGAACAATTGAAAATTTGAACAAGATATATATAGGGAGAGTGTGAGCTAATAGAAGGAATTGAAAAATTAAAAAGTTACATGAATACTTTCGCTCAAATGCATTCTGTATAACCAATTGAGATTTGTTTTATAGCAAGCAATATATACTAAAATTTCACGTAAACAAATTACATAAGTGAATAATAACAATTTTTTTGTACCTTCGCGAGTCAAAAGGAAATGAAAAATAATAAATTTAACGAATATCATGAATATTTTTCTTTCTAATATAGTTGGCAATACATAGACAGTTATCTTTATGCCATAAGCGAGGGCTGCACCGCTGTTACTCAGTTAGTATTACACAGGGGGCTCGTATAACTTGAAGATATGCTTCGGACGCTTATAACACTACCCCCCCACAACGCTGTACGATCCTATTAGACCGGGAGCTACGGTTTAAAGGGGATACCGAATCACTATAAACATCCATGGAACCGCCGGGACTCGAACCCGAAACCTGTGGTACCCAGAGCCAGAGAGGCTAGCCACTCGGCCATGTTTTAAGGTCCCTTTTTAACGAATATGAAATACGGAATTTTAAACTATAACAATTTTTAAAAAATAATCACAGAACTATAATCGCATGTAAATTATATGAGAAATAAACGTTACGTGTTTAGATTAGATATACATGTATAGAAGTATGAATGATATATGCTATCATCAAAATAAATCCTTTTAAAAATTTCATTTGTTTAAAAAAATTTGAAGTCAAGCTACAAGTAAATTTTTAATAAAAAAATTTATTTCATCATTGGTAAGCAAAAGGTATATAAATTGATAGTAATTAAATAAATATAAATGAATAAACAATAGATATTAACAACGAAAAATAATTAAAAATAGTATCGAATTCATTGCATGCTTTAATTTATTTTAGTTCCACACGTTTTTACAGAAGAAAGAGTGAAATGTAAACTTAAATCAAAATATAGTGTTTGTTGTTGTTAATAATCTCCCTGGTGCAGGGAAACCTACACCAGTTCCAAAAGACCCTGTCGCAGGCGACTGGTCCATGGCTAAGGGTAACATGCAGCTTCACTTTAGCGAGGAACCACGGGAGGGCTGATGACTGACTAACCCTGAAGACAACGCCCTACGATCGTATTAAATTGTGACCTACGGTATAAAGTGGATTCCGCTCCACTACAAACATCCATGGCACCACCGGATCTCGAACCCGAAACCTACGGCACCGAGCGCCAGAGCGGTACACTCGGCCATTCAGGACCATAAAATGTTTTACAAACATAAACCCGAAATCGATGGGTGGAAAGGATTTCGAACAAGGTTGAAAGAATAAATTCATATTTAAGGGCCTGAATGGCCGAGTGTCTAGAGCTACAGGTTTTGGGTTCGAGTCCCGGCCGTGCCATGGGTGTTTGTAGTGATTCGGAATCCACTTTAAGCCTCCTATGACTGTAAGAGCGTCACGGGGCAAAAGTCAGACTTCTACCTACGGGTGCTCCATCACAACAGAAGCTTCCCCCTTCCCTCCATCCGTGAGTAGACTACTCACGGGATGCCCGTCCCGCACTGCAGGATACTGAGGATATGTCACAACAACAATAACTATTCATATTTATAACTCATTTGGCTACGAAATAGACGCCAAATTTCAAGGTTGCAACTTGGCCTTGAAAAGATTAAATCAGTTAACTTTAACGATCACATAAATGACTAGACAAAATTCATCATATTTTTTTGTATCATATTATCATCATATATTTCCTATTGTTTTAACTCTGAAGGACATCCAAATAATTACTTCAATTATCAACTTGATTAAATGCCATATTAATTTTTTAACATCCATACATTTCATGCACATGCGTCAAATCTTTAATTATTATTTTAAGTAAAAATTCATGCAATTTTTCCAAGAATTTTGGCTATTTTAAAGCTTCAAACATGTGATAAAGCACATTAAAGTTTTTATTTTTGAGCCTTGCGTAAGTTTTAAACATTAAAAAAAGTACTTAAAATATGCAAAGGAAACAAACGCAAAATTAAAATTCTGAACGATACAATCTGATTACAACATGATCTCAAATTACCTAACCAAACATCAGACATTTACGATCCTAATTATCTGAACACACACTAACCCGGTTTTCAGGGGGTATTCCAGAGCAATATATGTCTATATAGAAAAAGAAATATAGTTACTCTTTTTTTCAATTCTTTCTTTTAGCTCACACTCTCCCTATATATATCTTGTTCAAATTTACAATCGTTCATAAAATACTTTTTACTCCTCCACTCAAGTTCAAATATAGTTTTTTTGAACTTGCAGTGGATGACACCTGACGTTAATACAGTTTTTTCAAATATTAATACAGTAATTAAATTTAATTAATTAATTTTAGTTTTTTTTAAATTTAAGTTGCACATATCTACCAATAGATGGCGCCAGATAAACTTTAAAAAATGAATGAAAATTATTTATAAAGGACTTTTTGCAATAGAGTGAAAAAAAGTAGGAATTGAGTTTAATTTTTTTATTTTTTATATTACTTGTTTCTACTTTTATCCTCGCAAAAAGTGCCAATCAGAGATAAGGCGCCAAAAAATGCTTGCGAGCAACTAAGAGCTGTAGTTCCATGGTTGCCTACTAGGAACATTAGATCTATCGGATTTTCAATATTAAAAAAGTTCCATTGCAAACTTTAGAGACTCCACCGTCTGTAACTAGTACTCTGTGGAGTTGATCATCTAACATTAACTGAACTCGGGGATTGAAGATTAAACATAAAGAATAGTCTCTTAAAACCTTTTGGAATCCTATAAAAGAAGAATGCATGTCATTATCTATAAAAGTTTGACTATTTTCAGCGTCATATTTATGTGAATTAGATATATCTACCCTATTAAGTGTAAAAAGAGAGGAAATCTTCAATGTATTGACCGAAAAACAAGAGTTTGCTTTTCAAATATATGCTCAAACGTTGAAGAAATTGCTGATATTTCTCATAAACATAAGAATAAATAAATGCGGGGTGCTTTTCATTTTATTTCTTTATGACATTATTTTCTTCGATAATATTTGACTTAACTTCTTCTTTACTGGCATAACAGCCTTGAGCCTCCAACACAACAGCTCTCCATCTGTCTCGTTTCAATGCCGATCTCTTCCAGTTGATAATTATCAGTTGACTAAGTTCCTCTTCGACACTATCCATCATTGCCTTGGTCTTCCTTTCTTCATACTGCTGAACAATTTACATAACATAATCATTTTAATGATGCCTCCCTGATCTTTGCGATGTACATGTCCGAGCCAGCGGATTCTTTTTGATTTCATGTATCTCACAATGTCTCTATTTTTAATAAGTTGTTCAATTTCTTTGTTGGGTCTTCTAATCCATGCATTATTGCCAACTCTTTGTCCAAAAATTATTCTTAAATTTTTTCTCTCAAAGGCCTTAATGTAATCCAAAAAACAGCGTTTAATGTCAATATTTCTCCAGCATACGTGACAATCGGCCTTATTAGAGTCTTATTAATTAAAAGTTTGGTTTTTCGTGAAATAAATCTGTTATTATACAACATTTTTTTTGCGTAAAATGCTCGATTTCCTGCTGGTACTCTTTATTTGACTTAACTATTATAACATATTTCTCAAAAATCTTTATATAATATGATTAAAAGTATTTGTAGGAATTTAAATGTGCCTCTACTTCAAAAAGTGCGAGAACCACTGCACTAGCCAAACGTTGCGCTTAATGTTTACAATTAACATTGCTTACTCAACGTTTAAACAGTTTTAAAAAACCACCTGCATCATCAGCATGCCTGTGCAACGACACAACAGTTCAACCTTTTCTCTTCAAAGTCCAAATGCAAACTAAACTTCCTTGTTTACTTTTGCTGTTCTCAGCATTTAACTTTCTCTGATGGCAAAAGCTAAACTAACTGAATATAATCTAAAGTTCCTTTTTTCCAAACAAAAATAAGCACATCTGTCACCTTAACAATGAAACTGTTTACATCAGTGATTTTTCAAACTTTTTGAGTCAGGATGCATTTGAAACCTTACAAATAATTGTAGACTCACTATATGCTAATTTTTGTAAAATATGACGTAATAGTTTAGTCAAATATTACAGAAAAAAATGCGATAAAAATAAAATGAGACATACTCTATATTTATTATGTTTAAAAAAACATCAGCCTGAAGATTCATTATTTGAAAATGATGATTTATTTGAAAAGCAAACTATCATTTCTTCGTCAATACATTGAAGATTTCCTCCCTTTTTACACTCAATTGTTGTGAGGTAGGTAAAAATAGAACTTATAACAGAGTAGAAAATCCTAATTCACATAAATATGACATTGAAAATTGTAGTAAAACTTTCAAAATCTTTTTATATATCGATACACTTTCTTCTGCTGAAGAAAGTTTCAAGAGACAATTCCTTATGTTTAACCCTCAATCCATTTCACGGGATATAACTAATAGTTCTAATTCTCAAGTTAATGTTAAATGATCAATTCTACAGCTTACAGACTATGAACTTCCATAGGCTGCAATGGAAATTTTTTTTATCAATGAAAATCAATTAAATGTTTACAGGTCTAGTAACTAATCATTGAAATTACCTCTTCTAGTTTCTCAGAAACATCCTTTGGCGCATTACTGCTGTATGACATTTTTTAAGTGAATAAAAGAAGATAAAAAGCAATCAGAAAGGCTAGTTGTATGTAATGAAAGTTGTCTTTGAATGGGAAAATTGACAAGAAAATAAATAACTACGTTTATTTTTTACCTCTGGAATATCACAGGATGCACTTAGAAATATTTCAGGGTACACCAGTAAAACCTGGTGCATCTTTCGAGAACCATTGACTTACAAAATCACTAAAATGCATTGAAACATATACTTGTGAAAAAGTTACTTAAAATATTAAAATACACAGGATTAACAACAAAATACAGGTCAAACAGAACTCTTACAATGAAAATATAACCCTACAAAGTAATTTTCAATTAATTAATTACACAATAGTACAATAGTTAAAAATATAACACAAAAAAACAACAACTAACAATACTACAAAAATTTCAAGAAAACTTTTTTCTTTTAGTTTAAAGCAAAGAGAGTAAATGTGACATTGCAAATACATTTACTAAATTTTTCATACAAAGAATCAATATACTACATGAAAAAAATGTTTAAAAATCCTGTCACTGATCTTGGCAAGATTTCATGTTCCCACTGGTAAAATCGAGAGAGTATCTGCATTATCATTTTTACTACCTATAAAATTTATCTCCATGGCGACGACAACCTCCTACATCTTATCTTTTCAAGTCGTTCGATTTATTCTCTTGACTTTCTTGACGTCAAGCTGTCGACCTTCAGGGTCGTGACCTTGGAGAACTATTTTATCAACAGGATAATAATCGAATTTAATAAATGCAACACATATATTCTTGCCAGTTGCCTTGTATACAACGGCATTCACATTTAGGATGGTACCATACGTACCAAAATATTCATGAAGTACTCAAGTCATCTCTAAATCCATTCATATACAGTTTATTAACCACACCCGAGTTTCGGGTTTACCTGAACCCTCACGAAGTACAGAGCTTTTTGAGTTTATTTCGTGATCGTCAATTTTACGTGGTCTTGTAGTCATGACATTGTTAACCATCTGAACCGGCTTTTAAGTGAATTAGCCAAAGTATGAGTATCGCGTACTACAACAGACTCAGCCATTTCCCAAATGAGCTTAGAGAAGAATCTTGAATTGGTTTACAATTCAAACCACCAATCAAAAGCTTGTGAAAGCTATCGGTTTACTGTTATTTGGTATTGTTGTTCTGCACAGAGGTTTATATATTTTCTCTTTAGATGCCTTATGGTCGGCTAAGGAAATAAGCATTTTATTTACCAAATTTGTCTATATTGCACGAACTACAGGAAAGCTATCATGCTGTTTACTCATCTCTATAGTCATTAACATATCCAATACCTGCTTGCCGAAAGCCGAGACAATCTCTAGAAATCTAGATCCTTCCTTCTCTTCTTCTCTTGAACGAGAATCAATCAAATCAAGCCTAATAATAGAGATTCCATCAGCCGTGTTATAATGCCCTCAATAATCCTACTCCTAACTTTAACCGATACTTTCTGTAAGAAGACGTGTAGACGTGCTCTCTGTAGAGGTGCTGTCACTACCAACTCCTTAATCATCTGTACGTTGTTGACATCCTGTTCTTATTCTTCATCCAGAGAATCATCTCTTGTTGACACATTCCTCTCTTATAGGATTCACTATTGATATTGTTGACCTTTCCGTCAGCAACGAGAATGAAAATGTTGCGATGATCTGCATTTGTAAAATTTTTGCTTGTTTCATTATTCCCGATTTTGATACTAAAATTGTTGACCCGAGTTCATTGAGTGCCGGAGGTTCAAAATTGGTTGATGTTAGTTTCCATTCATATTTCTCAAATGTAAAATATGGGGCAATTAATAAATTTCCCACTTACCCGGGCAGGATCGTAATCATCCAATATTCCATCTATGTATGACGAAATAATTTTTGTCCAAGTGTGAGTAAAACGTTCCCTCACCTTGTTGGGCATCTTGATCTTCAGTTGGACATTAGCCATCATGTCCTTTAATGAATCCGTGTTGGCCTTTCCGCCATTCCTCAAAATATATCCGTAATTCAAACTCAAGAGTTTTTTCCAGGAAATTTTTTTTTATTATTAAATTCCTACTATTAGTTCACACTCTCCCTATATATACTGAAGTGACAAAAGTCATGGGATTGCAATATGCAAATTTTCAGATGGCAGTAGGATCGCGTAGAACAGGTATAAATCCGCAGTGCTTTCGCAGAGCTTTCATTTCTGTTCAGGTTATTCATGTGAAGAGGTTTTGACGTGATGATGACCGCACGACGGGAATTAACAGACTTTGAACGCGGAATGTTAGTTGGAGCTAGACGCATGGGTCATGCCATTTCGGAAATCGTTAGGGAATTCAACATTCCCAGATCCACTGTGTCAATAGTGTGCAGAGAGTATGAAATTTCAGGCATAACATCCCACCATGGACAGCGCAGAGGTCGACCGCCAGCACTTAACGACCGAGACCGGCGACGTCTGCAAAGAGTCGTAAATTCTAACAGACAAGCAACACTGCGTCAAATAACCGCAGAAATCAATGTGGGACGTACAAGGGACTTGTCTATTAGAACTGTGCGGAGAAATTTGGCTTTCTTGGGCTATTCCAGCAGAAGACCGACTCGAGTGCCTTTACTGACAGAACGACATCGCTTGCAGCGACTCTCGTGGGCACGTGAGCATATCGGTTGGTCCCTAGATGAATGGAAAACCGTGGCCTGATCCGATGAGTCAAGATTTCAGTTGGTAAGAGCTGATGGTAGGGTTCGAGTGTGGCGCAGACCCCACGAAGCCATGGACCCAAACTGTCAGCAAGGCACTGTTCAAGCTGGTGGTGGCTCCGTAATGGTGTGGGCTGTTCTTTCATGGCATGGACTTGGTTCTCTGGTGCGACTGGACCGAACATTGTCTGGAAATGCTTATGTTCAGCTACTTGGAGATCACTTGCAGCCATTCATGGACTTCATGTACCCAAACAACGATGGGATTTTTATGGATGACAATGCGCCATGTCACCGGGCCACAACTGTTCGCGATTGGTTTGAAGAACATTCTGGACAATTCCAACGAATGATCTGGCCACCTAGATCGCCCGACATGAATCCCATCGAGCATTTATGGGTCGATGATCGAGAGGTCTGTTCGTGCCCAAAATCCTGCACCATCAACGCTTTCACAATTATGGACGTCTATCGAGACAGCTTGGCTCAATATTCCTGCAGAAGACTTTCAACGACTTGTTGAGTCCATGCCACGACGAGTTCCTGCACTTCGCCGGGCGAAAGGAGGGCCGACACGATATTAAGAGTTATCCCATGACTTTTGTCACTTCAGTGACACTTCATCCCATGACTTGTTCAAATTTTCAATCGTTAACAAAATACTTTTTATTCTTCCACTCAAGTTCAAATAAATTTTTTTGAACTTGTAGTGGTTGACACTGGATGTTAATGCAGTTTTTTCAAATATGAATCCCTTAATTAAATTTAATTAATTTTGGTTTTTTTATATTTAAGTTGTATGTATCTACCAATAGACGGCCCCAGATGTAAGAGCAAAATTTCAACTTTATTTATAAAGGACTTTCTGCAATATAGTGAAAAAGTAGGAATTAACTTAAAATTTTTTTTTATACTACTTGTTTTAAAGCTACTTGGCACCCAAAAATCGGTAAAAATATCGATTTTGAAATTTTTATTCCAAATTATACTATTGAATCTTAAAATTATTTATCCCAAATATTTTGTATCTATTATACTTCTAAAGTTCATATTTATGGGGTTACACAAAAGTCACTCTAAAAATCAAAACTTAAATTTATAGCTTTCTCACTCATGATATTTGTTAGTTTCAGAAAAACTGCTCGTAAAGTAACATAAATAACATTATGAAACTTTCAGCAACTGAAGATGAATAAAAATGAATAATTGCAACCTTGACTTTTGCGTAGTTTTATTTATAATTGTTCAAATTTACTGCCTTTTGTTTCAATTTTGTGCTAGCATACAGTGATATGTTTTGTTAATAAATAGTGTTTATTCAATTCCTTCTATTAGCTCACAAAATATTTTTTATTCCTCCACTCAAGCTCAAATACATTTTTTTGAACTTGCTATGGATGACACTTGATGTTAATACAGTTTTTTCAAATATTAATTCTGTAATTAAATTTAATTCATTAATTATATATATTTTTAGATTTAAGTTGCATGAATCTGCCAATAGATGGCGCCAGATGAACTTTAAAAAATGAATGAAAATTATTTATAAAGGACTTTCTACAATAGTGTGAAAAAAAATAGGAACTAACTTAAATTTTTTTTTTTTATATTACTTGTTCATATGATTAAAATATTTAAAATAAACAAAATGCTTTGTATTAAAAGGAAATTCAAGTTCTCTTTAAAAATGAATGGCAAGCTTTGCAATATTGCAAGTAATGGACGTAATGAAGCAATTGCGATTCAATCGTTGATCTACAACACCAAATCAACAAATTGGCACTCACATTTCCTCATTGGAAAATCAAGTTGAAAAAAAAATGTTCAAGTTCATAAACAAAAGCTTTAAATTAATTTTTCTCATTTTTACATATAACATCCTAATTAAAACAAATATAATTCCTAATTAAATTTATATCTATCTACTGCATAAAATAAAGGATGGGTGTTTTGAAAAGAGAATTTTGTGGATTTCAGAATTTTTTTATTGCCAGCTAATTTTTAGAATTCATAAATTATATGTTAATTTTCTACAGATTTTTAGCTTTTAATTTTTTTTTAAGAACTACTGAAGATATACAAAATTCCGTTCCTTAAAAGTGATGATGTTTTTGATGATGATGATGTTATATGAGTGCAATACAAAATTGAAAAGAAAATATCAAAAATTGGAAAAGGAATGGTATTTGAAATTATTGAAAAAATATTTAAAAATTTTGAATTTTATAAAAAAAAAATTAAATTTTTTTTTTTGCATATTTCTTGCCAAAACTATGTCACTAGTTTTGAAGACATTCTTGGACAAAATTATCTTGAGTGGCATATATTTTAAGAAATACATTTTTTGAATGCAAAATCCCTTTAAATGCAACAGTAATCTAAAATTCTCGTCACTAAGACTAAAACATTTTGGCAGTATGTAGTCGTCTGCGCTTTCTTCTGGTTCTCTAGCTATGTACTGAACTGTGGCTGACGGGAAAATATGCAACAACTGAATAACCCAGTCGATTTTATTTAACTTTAACCACCTAAATCAGGAATGGGCAAACTATAACCCGCGGGACAACTCCAGCGCTCCGGAAGGTTCTATCCGGCCTTGCGGATAGAATTTTAATTTGTCGGTCCGAAGCAAATTAAAAGAAATATATATTTATATATTATATATCCATCTCCTTTTCTACTTTGATGAAATATTTTTTTCTTCCTTTTTTCAAAGGACTGATGATCTTTTTACTTTCTCTATTTTTGTTCTACAGAACATGAATCGATGGAAATAGCAAGCACAGAAAGCTTTCAATCGGTAAAGTGTTAAAAGCGGAAGTTCTTAATTAGTTATAGCTGTAGATTGGCGCCAACAAGTTAAAGTTTTACTTACATTATTGAAAGTAAGTTTTCCAAATTTAATATCTCACGCCCAGAAAATCAGTGCTATGTTTGCTTCATCTTGTATAAGTGAGCAAGTGCTTTCAACTATGAATCATAGAAAGAATTATTTCAGAAGTAGACTGGCAGATGAGCATTTAGCCTCGTTCCTTAGAATCAGCACATCTCACATCGAACCACAAGGAACTTTTAAAAGTGAAATCGCAATTTCATTGATCTCATTAACATACTTAAATTGTAATACTTGTATACTGCTTTTAAAATTTTCGAACAAATTATCTTGAGCCGGCAAAATTTTTTTTCTTCGATGTGTGGCCCGCGACCGAAAAAGTTTGCCCATCCCTGTCCTAAATAGATAGAGGTAATAAGGGTGATAATAAGGGTGAGATAGGAAAAATAAGGGGGATGTTATACGCTCTTGGTTAAGTCTTTGCAGGATTTGTTGTAGAATGCAAGAAAGGCACCTTCGGTCACTGAAGTGGATCTAGAGTCTCATCTTCCAAAAATCAAAAGGATCTTTCTTTCCTCTTACGTGGTTCATTTTCTACTCAGTTAACTATAAAAATATCTTCTTCGTATACCTTCGACTTTGATATTAAATTCTTAAACTTTTTTTTTATGTCAACCATTCTACCATCTCATATCCCAACACTTGGCCGGATTCTCCTATAAGTTAACTAGGCTTCAGTCTAGGGCCTCATGATCAAGATGAGCCTACAATCAAATTGTTAGCAAAATTAGAATGTCACTATTCTGAAAACAGTAAACACTAAAACACTGAATCGAAAATAAGGAGAGATTCTACACATATGACATAAAAATGTATTGGTTAAGATCAACGCGTTCGGCTCATTGGGTCTGTTCGTTTGTGCATACTAGACTGCACCAAAGTATAGTTCATGCGTTCACTGATTGCTATGGCAAATATTAATGTGCCTTATGCTACTAAGCTCTGGTTTATTCTTGTACAAATAAAGTGCAGATTGGAAATTTAAATGCGAATTATTATGAAATAAATTTATCTGAATTGAATTTGCTTAAAATAAAATATGCAATAAAAATTATCATATTTTCTATCAAATTAAATTAAATATATTCAATACATTGGATGATTAATGTATTGAATATATTTAATTTAATTCAAAGTCAAAGATTTTTATTAGTTGAATTTTGTTTCTTTGTAAAGGTTGTGTGTTATGTTTGATTAGTTATTGTTACAAGCACTCTATAGGGTTCTGAGAATAAATGTCCAAATCAGTGCTCTCGACTTTTTTTTTATTTGTTATCCGCGCCACATTTTTTATAAAGATTACTACCCATCACAACATGCTTCATTTAACATATGTATCACAGTAACGATGTATTTTATTATCTCTCATGTAATTTACAAACTTAAAAATGGGAGGTGAAAGGGTCTCATAAGTGGAAGAGTCTGCTTGGAGGTTTCATTTTCAGACATTTTTGATCAAGAATTTGTACTCAAACCAGTTTAGCTCATATAATCATATAACCAGCCAATTAAACCAATTTAACAAAGCAAATTTACTCATATGAATTTCTCGACTTCTAAAAACTTTATTTATCTTAGGCATCAACATATCACCAAATGTGTAACACCACTTTCACTACACAACAATATTTCAGTTTAAGTTACACATAAAACAATTAACTCTGACCTGTATACAACTGTCACTAGTGAATTATTAACAATCCTGTCCTATCTTTTCGAAGGTGCAATTAATTAAACTTAAACACAAACGATAAAATTGAACAATACATTTATTGATCCTAATTACATTCTCAACTATCCTAGGCGAACTCAGAGCAATGATTTGTGTCCAATTGACATCAATTAAAACAATAGCTGAAATAATCATATTAATTAATCTAAACATACTTTTTTATTTTTATTCGCTACCAGAACGAAATATTAATATTGCTCATAAGATAAATAATAATTGATTTAAGAATTATAATTGATATAAGAATAAAATAATAATTTTTCTTTTAAGGATAAAAATAACTGCTCTTTTAAGTATAAGAATAACAATTGCTCTTTTAAAGATAAAAATAACTGATCTTTTAAGGATAAGAATAACTGATCTTTTAAGGATAAAAACAAGTAATATATAAAAAAAAAATTAAATCAATTCCTATTTCTTTTTCACTCTATTACAGAAAGTCCTTTATAAATAATTTTCATTGATTTTTTTAAGTTTATTTGGCGCCATCTATTGGTAGATATATGCAACTTAAATTTAAAAAAAAACTAAAATTAATTAATTAAATTTAATTAATGAATTAATAGTTGAAAAATTGTATTACCATCCAGTGTCTCCACTACAAGTTCACATGTGGCTACAAGTCACAACTACAAGTTTGAACTTGAGTGGATGAATAAAAAGTATTTTATTAAAGATTGAAAATTTGAAGAAGATATATGTAGGGAGAGTGTGAGCTAATAGAAGAAATTGAATAATAACTGCTCTTTTAAAGATAATAATAACTGCTCTAAAAATTATAATTGTTTTTATAAGAATAAAAATTATAATTCTTCTTAAAATATAAATGTTCTTAAAAATAATTATAATTCTTATCAAAACCAAAGAATTCTTAAAAGAATTTAAAAATTATATCTAAGAACAGAATACCATCCAGCCCATTGTTATCGATATCCATTTGCACTGTAGTTCATATACTGTTTACAAACGGATTTAAGCGAATACAACGGCATTTTTTGAAGAGAAACAGTAAATTGGCAATTAATGGTAAACCTAGGCGCAGTCACATTGGAAGGCGAATACCACGTTAGCGTTACCGCGTGGATTTTAGTACGCAAGAACTCTACTAGAAATATGTAATACTTTCGACATTCAATATACAGAACACATGACAAGTGTTATCAACACGAGCTACATACAAATTTCTGCAATCAAATAATTTAATGTTTTGTGAAAAATAAACTTT
This sequence comes from Caerostris darwini, assembly GCA_021605075.1. NCBI lineage: Eukaryota > Metazoa > Arthropoda > Arachnida > Araneae > Araneidae > Caerostris > Caerostris darwini. Next base: position 282,496 of record BPLQ01001709.1, on the reverse strand, counting down.
TATTTCCACGAGAGGATAAATTAATGTTTTAAATATTAACTTTAACTCTTATTTTTTCTTACCTTTAGACTTTCGGCAATCTCTTACCACGAAATATCGTATTCACACATGGTAAAAAATTAATTTAATAAACTTACAATGTCAGTGAAATACATCAGTGATATGCTATCAATAATATCAAAAAGCATCTTAACAATGCATATGAAAAACGTTTTGAATACTGAAAACATACTAAAAAGATGTAAAGTAATCAATACCTTAAAAATAAATATAAAATTACTATGAAGAAATACAACTCACTATGAGATGTATGGAAACAAATTCTACTGGATCAATTAAATCCAACAACTAAATATAATACAGGAATAAATTTTAACCTCCGATCTTAATCGTATATTATAAAACAATTTATAAATTAAGTGGCGTATCAAGTTTCCGCTCAGTTAGATTAAAAACTTAAGTTCCTTAAAGGACTTCAATTCATCATGTGTAAACATGCTCATTAAATGAATAAGGAAAGACTGTGATTATATGGCTTATCATAATATTACAAGTCGTAAGAGCTTAGAGCAATAGTTATTGAACTTATCATAGTTTATTAGTCCAAGTTGTTTCTCCATTCATTAAGCAAATGGTGGACCATGATCGCTGATATGAATGTAGAGGAAGTCAATTGAGGTAGAATTCTTGCACTGGTAAGGGTGTAACCTGCTCCAAGTTTGAATTTTGAGAAAGTAAAATAATTTTTTTAACATAGTCGTCCGACTTATTTCTACAAGATGAGACATATTACGATGAGTTCTTCAGAAATTTTGTAATGATTCGTACATTTTACCCATCATTTTAGAGGAGTTTTAAGTGCTGAATATCGAATTCCGCCCAAATTTTACAAATTTCAGCTATATAATTCCATATATACTTTTTTTTGGGGGAGGACGACATGAGCCTCATACCAGGACAAATATTGCACTATATTGCAGAAAGTCCTTTATAAATAATACTTTTCATTCATTTTTTTAAGTTTATCTGGCGCCTACTATTGGTAGATACATGCAAGTTACATCTAAAAAAAACGAAAATTAATTCATTAGATTTAATTACCGAATTAATATTTGAAAAAACTGTACTAACATCCAGTGTCATACACTACGAGTTCAAAAAAATGTATTTGAACTCGAGTGGATGGATACAAAGTATTTTATGAACGATTGAAAATTTGAACAAGATATATATAGGGAGAGTGTGAGCTAAATTGAATATTAAATCCTTACAATTTCAATATAATGGTTCAATATCAGATGTTTATACAAAAACGGTAGAAACTATTATTCAAATTCCAATTCAGAATTTAAAGTTGTAATTTTTGTTCTGTTGTTATATGTGGCATGATTCTCTAGGGGTTTGGATGTGTTCAGTTGGCAGTTATTAAGGATACACTTAATTTTAGTGATAATATTGCATGTTAATTTTTAGAGATAAATAAATTAAAAAGAAATTTTATAAAAATACCTAGAATTTTAATTAAAAGGCCAAGTTTTAGATTAACACGACAATAGCTTTTTTTATAAGCCTCAGTGCTGAGGAATTACCGTAAGCTCTGAATTGATTTGCTTGCTAAAGCTCTAACTGTGCTTGTTGATAGTTGCATTACTGAAAAAATTAATTGAACTGCCTACTTAACATGGAATTTGTAACATTAATTCTCAGAATGTTGAAAAATTACAATTATTTCAATTCCTTCTATTAGCTCACACTCTCCCTATATATATCTTGTTCACATTTTTAATCGTTAATAAAATACTTTATATTCATCCAGTCAACTTCAAATACATTTTTTTGAGCTTGTAGTGGATGACACTGGATGTTAATACAGTTTTTTTCAAATATTAATTTAGCAATTAAATTTAGTTAATGAATTTTAGTTTTTTCTTAGATTTAAGTTGCATATATCTACCAATAGATGGCGCCTGATAAACTTAAAAAAATGAATGAAAATTGTTTATAAAGGACTTTCTGCAATAGAGTGAAAAAAAGTAGGAATTTTTTTTATTACTTGTTTTTATTCCCACTCCCGACTCCGACTCCACCAAAAATGTTCGATTCCCGATTCCTCATCTTTGATAAAACTATTAACAAACTTATCAAATTTGTGATCCAAACATCAAGAAGCGCTATGGTTTCTCAGAGGTATAAGTATTGCATTCGAAAAATGCAACTGCATTCCATCTCCACAGCACTGGAAAAGAATATTTAAACGTCCTTTTACTGTCTTTAAGTCAGTCTGGATCACTAAAGCTAGATTAAAATCGACATTCCAATATTTTTTTTTCTTTGTACTTTAAAGTTTAATTATATAAATACTTTCCGTAAAAGAATTGATAAGAGTTACAAGGAAATACAAATCAGATAGTGTCTCGCGATAAATAATTTCACCATAGACACTTAGATTCCTCTGACGTGGACGGCATCCAAAAAACGCAAATAAAATTAAACCTTTTTTTTATTTTTTCTGATGATGAATTGTGAATGCATCACGTCGTTGGCTAAGTTGTCAACTAATTTGATAATTTATCGCATTAAAGTGTCGAGAATCAATGGGACCATCTTCGGCGTATGTACGTGTGTGTCCAAGGCCAACGTCAATGCAAATCTGAAGACTTGCAGAGTAAAGGAAGATAAAGGAAGATTCATAACTTTTATTTTAAAAAGAAAAAAACAAGAAGAATTTTTAAATAATCTTCATGTCGTTGACGATTGCTTCAAGAAGTCGAAAACCAGTTTGTGAGATGAGGGGGTCGTTGGACAAAAATCGTTTGGACCTCCTGGCATCATGAGACAGGATACCAGTGTGACCTCGTCAGTGATTGGGAGAGGGGATTTTCCTTATTTATATTTTCTTTCGCAAGGGTCCTATATAAGGCCCGGCTAACCCTTTCGGACATACGAAAATTTTCTACGTTTTCAATCATGAAGTTTTGGGTACGTACTTGCTTCATCGTTTTTCTCCTTATTTTATTTACTTGTCCATTCTTCTCTTCAACGAATTCAGTGATTGAGATAAATCTTTTTGGACTTTATTCGATATGCAAAGCTGTAATTGGATTGAAGATTCATATTAACTTCTATGAATTTGGTATTATATTTTTCCAACAGTTTACTCCCAATTTAAACAAGATGTCTAGGTTTCATATTTTGATTTCTACGTGTATCAACAACAGTAGAAAGTTGGTGTACTTTTATTCAAAGTTGGTGCTTTATGCTGATCAACTACAATACAAAACTAAATTATAACAATAATTAATGCGAATATAAATTCTACTAAATTATTAGCTTTTAATTTATTAATTTAATAATAATTTAGATAGTTCAAACATTTAGCTTTGGCTAGTTCTTTTTTTCTTCCTCAAATTCTTTAGGTAAAATAATTTTATTGGATTAAAGATTGGTACTAACTTCTATTAATTTGGTTATTATATGTTTCTGAAAATCCAGCAGTTTAATCCCAATTTAGACAAGATGTCTAGGTTTCATGTTTTGATTTCTACGTGTATCAACAAGAGTTGAAAGTTGGTATGCTTTTATTCAAAGTTGGTGCTTTATGCTGGTCAACTACAGTACAAAGCTAAACTCTAAATATAATTAATACAAATATAAATTCTATTAAATTATTAGCTTTTAATTTATTAACTTAATAATAATTGAGTTAGTTTTTTTTTCTTCCGAAAATTCATTAGCTACACTAATTTTATTGGATTGAAGATTCATATTAACTTTTATGAATTTGGTATTATATTTTTCCAACAGTTTACTCCCAATTTAAACAAGATGTCTAGGTTTCATGTTTTGATTTCTGCATGTGTAACCGCAGTAGAAAGTTGTCATACTTTTATTTAAAGTTGGCACTTTATGCTGGTGAATTACTATACAAAACTAAATTCTAACAATAATTAATGTGAATCTTTTAATTTATTAATTTAATAATAATTTAGTTAGTTCACACGTTAAGTTTTGGATAATTCTTTTAGCTTTGGTTAGTTCTTTTTTTCCCCACAAATTCATTAGTTCAAATAATTTTATTGGATTGAATAATTGGATTGAAGATTCATATTAACTTCAATGAATTTGGTATTATATTTTTCCAACAGTTTACTCTCAATTTAAACAAGATGTCTAGGTTTCAATATTTTGATTTCTACGTGTATCAACAACAGTAGAAAGTTGGCATATTTTTATTCAAAGTTGATCTTTACGCTGGTCAACTACAGTACAAAACTAAATTCTAACAATAATTAATGTATACATAAATTCTGCTAAATTATTAGCTTTTAATTTATTAAATTAATAATAATTTACTTAGTCCAAACGTTAAACTTTGGATAATTCTTCCCCCCAAATTCATTAGCTAAAGTAATTTTATTGGATTGGATAATTGGATTGAAGATTCATATTAACTTTTATGAATTTGGAATTATATTTTTCGGAAAATCCAGCAGTTTAATCCCAATTTAGACAAGATGTCTAGGTTCCATGTTTTGATATCTGCGTGTGTCAACAACAGTAGAAAGTTGGCATACTGTTATTCAAAGTTGGTGCTTTATGCTGGTGAACTACAATACAAAATTAAATTCTAACAATAATTAATGTGAATCTTTTAATTTATTAATCTAATAATAATTTAGTTAGTTCAAACGTTAAGCTTTGGATAATTCTTTTAGCTTTGGTTAGTTCTTTTTTTTTTCTTCCGCAAATTCATTAGCTAAAATAATTGGACTGAAGATTCATATTAACTTCTATGAATTTGGTATTATATTTTTCGGAAAATGCACCAGTTTAATCCCAATTTAAACAACATGTCTAGGTTTCATGTTTTGATTTCTACGTGTACCAACAACAGTAGAAAGTTGGCATATTTTTATTCAAAGTTGGTGCTTTATGCTGTTCAAATACAGTACAAAACCAAATTCTAACAATAGTCAATGAAATATAATTTCTATTAAATTATCATCTTTTAATTTATTAATTTAATAATAATTTAGTTAGTTCAAACGTTAAGATGTGGATCATTCTTTTAGCTTTGGTTAGTTCTTTTTTCTCTTCCGCAAATTTATTAGCTAAAGTAATTTTTTTTTAAACCTTGATAAAAATTATATTTGTTATAATCATTTAATGTAATAAAATATTGAATTCGACTGATGTTTCATGTTCATATCAAATAACTTATATAATAATTAATTAATACATAACTTCTAATACAATAATAATTCATTATATAACTAGAATTCAATATGCTGCATTAGCTTAGTTTAAGCCGAAATTCAAACAAGATGTTTAGATTTCATGTTTTAATCTATGTGTATGCCAACTACAGTGCAAAGTAAGTATATTAGTATCCCAATTGGCTATGCTAAACTTTTAAGTTTCATACGATATTTTAATTTTGATGTCCGTAGTACATATATATTGAGGTGAATTGATATATATTTATATTGAATGATTTTTTTTTAAATTAGATGTTTTATGGGTAAATAAAAAAAAAAAAATAAGAGAATCTTGAGAGAATTAATTTCTTTTCATATTGATTGACTTTTTTTATCACAATTGTACAACTAGGAAATGAGTAAACACTATTGAATAGTTCTCTTTTCTTTCCTGGTTGTACAATTGTTTCTTGTAATAGTAGTCTGTAGAAATAACTTATCAATTAAATACTGTGTCTATCAATGATTATTCAAGTTTTTGATAGCGTCCTTTGGTAATTCTGAGTAATGAACTTAACTGTCAATAACTCTTAAATTTTCATTGTGAAACAATTATTTTTCCTTTTACAAAATAACTTCTTTTAATATCTTTTTATTTTATGCATATTGTTGATAATTTTTTATTTATTCCTTTGGGTTATTATTCCAAAATACATTTACTTTTTAATTAGACTGGAATGACATGTACATTTAATAAATAAAAATATATAATTTATAAAAAAAAGGCAAATTTTAGACAATTTTTAAAATGAAACAGTATTATTTAGTATTTCTTGTATGATTACCTAGCTAGATCTCATGGGCCGAGACCTAGCTAGGTAATCTTACTGTAGGTTTGAAATACGCGTTTTGGAACAATCCAGAAATGTAAAATATGAATCCTTGAAATGCGGGTTGAAATCTCAGCAATTTCTGATTCAGAAAGTAAATGCTGAGCAAGAAACAAAAACTCGGACTCGTAGCTCGAAGTATTCGTAGCTCATTTAATGGGGAAATAATTTATTGAAGGCGAATTAATCAGGGATTGCATGAAACAATCTGCAGCTGGAAACAATCGCCACTGGAAAGTTACAGCTACATAAATCTCATTAATCATAACTGCAGTGTTTAATTTCGTTATTTATTGTAAGTGTTTAGGAAGTCTCATGCCATTTATTACAGTTAAGAGGTTCAATTTCATTATATCAGTTATTGTGTTCCTTAAGGGGACCCGGTGGTCTAGAATTTTCCAAAAATAGAATTTCTTTTTTCGAGATTTCGAAAGTATAATCCTTTAAGAATATACTGTTAAATTTTTGTAATGATATTGACGATATTTTAAGTTCTACAGCCCATTTAGCTGTAAATATGCTTACTTACCCTATATTGAGAATATGCTTACTTTAAACTTCAAACTCTTTATTTCGAAACTACTTTTTTCCGCACGGTGTGAGGCAAAAAAACAACAACAACAACAACAAAAAACCCTACTTGGCCGATTCGTCTCAAATTTTACTATGTTATTCAGTACACCAGTACCTATTGCTGGAACTAAAAAAAAAAGTTTTCAGGTTGAATACTTCCAAAAAATACAATTTTTACATACAAAAAATAATGAAAAAACAGTCTGTTTTCTTCAACGAGCTATTTTGTCAATTTTTAAAAAAAATTTTTATTCTAGCTCCTGTGATAACTACAGATAACTCTGATCAAAAATTTTTTTCGTTTTTTGTTTACAGATAAATGAAAGAGTCAAAACTTGACCAACCACCCAGGTCCATACTTTTGAGGAAGGCAACTTCAGCGCCACTCCTTAACTACTTAAAAGTTTTTTTTTTTAATTATACTTATTTTGTATACTATTAAAGTGATTTAATATATCTACAAAGTTTGAATAACATTGTTCATTGTTTTCACTAAAAAAAAATCCTGAAAACTCGTCGAATTCTAGGGCGCCAGACCACCGGGTCACCTTAAGTCGTTGCATAAAAAAAAGTGATTATTGTTTTGTGTTTACAATGCAATAAAAAATTGTGGCGGGCGGGATTTAAGGTGTTGGCAAGTGAACCATAGTTGGAGACCCCTTACCTATCACGCCTGAGATATAGCAGTGAAGTGTGAGGGATTAAACTTCATTCACAGAGTCCGCCTTATTGAATGAACAAGTCAGAGGGTGGCTCATGGGGATTAACATTCTCCAAACGAGTCTGGATTAGCAATCTCTCAATTAGCCTTAGCACTTATCTACATTAGCATTCTCCTAACGAGTCCAACTACAGGATAATTCAGACAACATACTTATTGTTATCCTCAGCATATACGCGTATGATTTTCGGTCGGATTTCAAATTTATCTATACAGTTTCGAAAACACAGAAAACTATCCAATAAATTTCTAGAGGCACTTTGTAAGGTTATTGTTAGGCTTGAAAATTTACTTATTTTTAGTGCGAGCTTAATATTAGCATGAAAAAAATCAACCATTGTAGCTCCTAACGTTGGAAATTAATTACATGAATTAAATTACTTTTTTTTGTTCTAATGCAGCTGGAAAACACTTAGACAGTTGTCTTTTATGCCTTAAGGCAAGCGCTGCATCGACGTTACTCACTTAGCACTACCCAGGAGGTGCGTGTAGGTTGAAGATATGCTACGGACGCGGAGTAACACTACCCTCGCAACGCTCTAAGATCTTGTTAGACCGGGACCTACGGCTTAAAGTGGATTCCACACCACTACAAACATCCATGGCTCGAACCCGAAACCTCCGGTACCGAACGCTAGAGTGGAGTTAAATTATTAAATACAAGAAATTTGAAGGGATTAGGTTGATGCGAATATACACTTTAAATTCTAAATGTTTTTGCAGATGATTTTCTTCTTCGCTCTGTTGGCGCTGGTGTCTGCAGTTAGTGCAGTCGCAGATCCAGGCCATGGTGGAGGCCATGGAGGTCGCGGTGGAGGTCACCATGGACATGGAGGTCGCGGTAGTGGACACCATGGACATGGAGGACATGGAGGACATAGGAGAGGTTAAAGTCTAGAATAACAGCATTTTAAAGTGCCAGGTAAGGTGTCTATACTTATTGTTGCACAGTTTTAGATACAAATTCTTATCGTAGAACAAATTTTCTTCTACAGATATGTTCCTAAAAAGCATTCTGAGAGTGCAATGTGTCACCATGTTTGGCGATGATTTAATACTTTATTTTGAATAGTGTACAGCTGGCTTTCTTTTATTCAATTCCTTCTATTAGCTCACACTCTCCCTATATATATATATATATATATATATATCTTGTTCAAATTTTCAATCGTTGATAAAATACTTTTTATTCATCCATTCAAGTTCAAATACATTTTTTTGAACTTGTAGTGGATGACACTGGATGTGAATACAGTTTATTCAAATATTAATTCATTAATTAAATTTAATTAATTAATTTTGGTTTTTTTTTAGACTTAAGTTGCATATATCTACCAATAGATGACGCCAGATAAAGTTAAAAATTTTTTTAATTATTTATAAAAGACTTTCTGCAATAGAGTGAAAAAAAAAGTAGGAATTGACTTAATTTTTTTTTTATATTACTTATTAAATTAATGTATTTCTCACAGTAAATTCAATTCAAGTGAAAAACGCAGACGAAATTTAGGTGTAAAATTAAGTAATTTATTTAGTTTAGTTTTTACGCAGACGAACTTGCACTATCCTACGACTATGTCCATATGTGTACTGAGGGAATTCTTAGAGAAATGTTCTCTTCAGAGGCATTTGGATCAGAAGCTCCATTTGTATGTTTGAAACTGCCACACGTTCTAACACAATCGCCATCTAATCTCCTTTTCTTTGAAAGCAGTAACTACAAATTCAAATACGGTTAAAAATTTACGAATTTAAATCTCATCTTCCGGGTGGCCTTTGATTTTTTTGATTTCTCGACAAAATAATCCCGCTCTACGGTCGTTATGTGCATATTTTGAGCTAATCAGACCGGGACCTACCAACTAAGCTCTAGGCACAGTGATGTGGTGTGGTGTAGTAGTAGTAGTAGTTTACCGGGGATTCCGAACCACTCACACACATCCATGCCACCGCCAGGATTCGCCTTCCGGGTGGACAGTGATCGGCAGCAGGCAAATATGGATTTTTAAAATAAAATTTCTTATATGACAATCGAAAGAACAAGTTCAGCATTTTTTTTTTTTTTTTTTTTTTTGTCGTTGCTACGGATGTTGGCGGGATTATTTTGTCCGTTTATTTCAGCACTTCGTTACTTCCTGTTTAAGCAGATGGAGCAATAATCGGTCAATTTCATCAGAATAAGGATTGTTTCAACACGCAGTGATTGTAGATTGTTTGAATTGCTTTCATTCGTTTCACAATTATATTACATTAAAACAATGTCCTATTGAAATTTGAATTTTTATTATTATGTTAAAAATCTAGAATCATGTGCCAAATCAACAAACTGGCCACCGTGGTTCTTAAATAAAAGAAAACGAATTATTTTTAATTAACAGAGAATCTTGCAGGACATTTAGAAACCTTTCAAATTTTGAAAAGATGACGATTTTGTTCAGCTATATTAGAGGTTTTCAATCTTGTGAAATGTAAAAAGGACTAAAACGATGTAGAAGTAGACTGAGTTTGTAATGTAATATTTTGATTTCAACAAAGAAATGAGTTAGAATTAAGTTCCGGGCATATTTGTTCAAAATCATTCACTTCTAGGACAATGGATATAGCAGATTCAGCATTACTCAGAATGAATCACGTGAGAGGGTGTCTACCTACTGCACCAACATCATGACAGCTCAAGTTTGAGCAAATACAACAAAGAGGCTGTCAGTGTTCACCTCCTTCTCTTCAACTAGAAGAACTTTCTTACCTAGCGATTTATAGTGCTATTCCGGCATAAACCCAAGAGTTTTCAGTTCAGCTTTCATTGCCTCGATTCAAACAGAACCTCTTTATCTGAGAAATCCAAAGCACTTTACACCAAACTGCTCCTCTTCTGATACATGAATGTATAGATGAAACACGCTAAGCCTCTAACTTATGCCCCAGGCCGCACACAAATGAATGATGAAAGGAGGCATTGTATTATTACCCATGCCGCCACATGTGTCGTTTAGAAGAAAACTGGGAAAAATCCCACAAAATCCTTTAAGCCCATTGTCACATTCGCCATCGAATCTCCTCGTTGCTGAAAGCAGTGACTGCAATGAATTCACCAGCGGATACAAAATCTGACGCACCTTCTGCACCACAGCTACGTTCATTACCATTGACCTACAAATCAGGCACGAATAAATATTTATTCTTGTTTTATTTGTTGTTGAACATCAAGAAAAAAAAATTCGCTAAGCAGCGATATGAAATTATCTCTGTGTCGGCCATGTTTAGCGTGGATTTTCTGAATTATAATTTTGCAATAAATATTTAATTTTGGCTACTAAAAATAAAGGACATTACGGAGATATGTAAGTTAACTTTTTACGGCGTGACGGCAAAGTGGCTAGCGCTCTGGAGCTCGATACCACAGGTTGGCATAACCATTGATATGGGGCCTGATGACCTAGTGGCTAGCACTCTGGCGCTCAATTCGATAGGTTTTTTCGGGTTCGAGTCCCGGCGGTGCCATGGATGTTTGTAGTGGTTCGGAATCTACTTTAAACCGTCTTTAGATTTCGGTCTGATAGGATCGTAGAGAGTTTTGGGAGTAGTGTTACTCGCGTCCGTAGCCTATCTTGAGGCTATACGTACCTCCTGGGTAGTGCTAAATGTGCAACAGCGGTGCAGCTCTTGCTTGTGGCATAAAGATTAACTGTCTCTGTATTGCTAGCTGTATTATAACGACAACAACAGCAAAAATTAGTTTTAATAAATGAAGAAAAAAAATCTTTCTAACATTTGATTGTTCACTATTTGTGGTAGACAAAATCCAAGTTTTCATCTGTCTGGAAACTTTTATGTTTATTTCTTTTTTTTTTATTTTTATTTGCTGGACAAGCCTTATTTGCATTCTGAGCAGAAGACTTGTCCGACCACATATCTCAACTCAAGACACCAACTCCTTAAATTTTGATGTTTACAACTTCTATCACCTGTCTGATGCCAACTCCAACAGATACAAAATAAGCGAATTGAAAAAAAAAAAGCCCTTGGCCCAGTTTCGGCCAAACGTGGGTTTAATTAACTCTTCTTCTTTGACTGCTTCATCGTGAATGAATGGGATAATTATACAATAAACTCACGTTTTTGTTTCTGAAAAAACTGTTGTAATGCTTATTAATTATATATAAATAATGCCGCACAAGTCTCACTGTGTTTGTAACTGTTTACCTTTGATTCAAAGTAAAGAACGTTACAGACAAGTGAATTGTTACTTTGATAATAACCATATACAAACAGTTCTTTTTATTGTTTTATTCATGTTTAAGGTGAAAAAAATTATCTTTCCTTTCATTAGTGAAACGTTTGTCTAATATATAATCAAAGAGTTTGTTTACAAAATAAGCTTGTTAACAAGGAACTACAGAATTGTTTTATAATTGCGAAATTTATGAGTATAAAAAAAAGACTAAAAAAATTATAGTTATTGTTTCTGATTACAAAAAGACATTGATGTTATTCTCCTAAAAAATCAAACATATGAAATAAAAATAGAAAAGAGAAAGTATGAATAGTTTTTTTTTTGTTGAAATGACCTGAAAAATATATGTATATACTTCTAATTTTTTATATTCTTAATTATTATTTTCTTTTTTATTCTTACCTTATATTTATAACATTCTAAGAATCCTAGTAATATTTTTAAAAGATACATTGTTGTTGTTCTAATGCAGCTGGCAATACAGATACAGTTAATTTTTATGTCATAAGCAAAGGCTGCATCAATGTTACTCATTTGGCACTACCCAGGAGGTACATGTAGCTTGAAGATATGCTAAGGACGCGAGTAACACTACTCCCACAATGCTTTACGATCCTATTAGACCGGGACCTACTGTTTAAAGTGGATTCTGAACTACTACAAACATCCATGGCACAGACGGGACTCGAACCCAAAACCTGTGGTACGGGGCATCAGAGCACTAGCCACTCAGCCATCAGGTTCCGTAAAAGATACATTAATTTTACTTAAAAAAAATTTCAAACTTTGAATAACCTAAAAATAATTTATTATTTTCCGAGTTTTTAAATAATAAACAGAAAGTAATCTAGTTCAGAAAAATAATGTTAATAATTATTTATAATTTTTTTAATAAATTTTAGTTCAGATAATAATTTGCTTTTTTTCCTGATTTTCAAAATTGCAGAATTTGTTCAATATGTTAACGTTACTTTTGCAATTACAAAAACACAAAGGAAGGTTAAGAATTTTTTTAATACATATTTGTTGAACTTTTTCCTGTCAGAAATCACGTAAATATGTCTTATTTTTTCAACTAAATAATAGACATTGTTTCATGAATTATGACAAACGCATTTACTTGTAAACACAAGGTACTCGAAAGCAATAAAGTAAAGAGTTTTGGGAAACGGTTCATTAATGTTTTCGGAAGACAGCTCGTAAATATTCTTTTAAGATTTATAGCGCATGACTTTCCGCAGGTTTAGAAATTATATAACATGAAATACAATAAACTTCCGTGCTTTGAACGTTGATTGTTTCATTTGTCCATGCCATGATGGACAAAATACGATCCTCTGGACACACGCTGTTATATAAAAGAAACGTGACGTACATCTGTTAGATATCTTCGTAAATACATTTCATAATATTATTATGTAACATGTAAAAGCATGTCTTAATTCAGAGATGCAAGACATGAATATTACATTATATTACATGACATGAATAGAAGACATGAATATTACATGACATTAATGCAAGACCTGAAACATAGGACTCGCATGATGTAATGCAATTACCGATTTGGGCAGCCAAAATTACATAGACTATACGATTTGGTGATTTCCTTATTAAAAAAAAAAGTGTTTTTTCTTTTCTTTTAAGAAAAAATCGATTTTTTCGTAATTTTGATAATAAAAAAAAAAAATGAATTTACCACTTGTCCCAAACTAAGTTATGATTTTATCCATTGTAAATAGGGGCCTGAAGGCCCAGTGGCTAGCGCTCTGGCGCTTCGTACCACATGTTTCGTGTTAGATTCCCAGCAGTGCAATTGGTTCCGAAGGCTTCAGGTTCATATCCTGATGTTTGCATGGAGTGTTTGTTGGTGGTTTGGAATCCATATTAAACTGTAGGTCCCGGTGGTCTATTTATCCTGTAGTGTGCACAAGAAGACCGTAGAGAGACAAACCAATCCCAGCAGTGCAATGGATGTTTGTAGTGATTCGGCATCCATTTTAAACAGTAGGTCCCGGTCTAATATGAGCATTGCGGCGGTAGTGTTACTCCGCGTGCGTAGCTTATCTTCAAGATCTTAGTGAATAAAATAGGGGCAGCCACTGCTTATGGCATAAAGGTAACTGTCTAAGTATATGCCAGCTGCATTAGAAAAAAAATAATATAAATACAATTTCATGTGGGGTGTTTCATATGCAAGTTTATAAATTTCCTATATTATCTGATAAAAAAATGAAGATTTATTAACAAGGTGATTGTTTTTAATGTTATATCACTTTAAAGCGTAACGTAAAAATTTGTTAACAGCTGTCTTGTTTCGAATTATTCTTGACTGGAATAAGTAAATCAATTAAACATAATATAATTAAAAGTAGAACTGCATCAAAAATTTATTAAAAAAGATTTTTATAATAGATAATGTGTGGGGTTTTTGAAATTTTTTTTTATTTTCCTGTAAATTGATTTAAATATGCATGCTATAGAACTAATGAAATGAAACTTGTAGATGTTAATTAAATTACCTTTAAAGGGATACATTACTTTTAATTTTATATTACGGTAATTTTGTTATAGAATTAGGAGCATAAAATATATATTTTGTGACTGTTTTGATTTTATGTATGAAATACATAATTATGTTATTTTTATTATATTGTTAAGATGCAATCAATTTAATTGTTCAAATAAATCATAAAAAGTTTTGAATATAACGTTTAAAAAATGTAAATTAGTCACTTCTTTCAGAAAAGAGGAAAATTAATTTGTTAGAATCCTGTACGCCTTATGTCAGATTGTCAAGTCGTCAATTAAACAATTAATAGTTTTGTTTGTGTGGTTAACTATCAGATCTATTTTCTATGCCCTTTACCTACTATAACCCTAAAGGAATTGACGATATACTTCGGGTTACAACATTGGCGACTTTTTCGCGACACAGGATCAAAAACTTCAACATGTGAAAACTGGATGGTCATTATAACAGCTTGAGCAATGTCTCTCACATAAAAGTTCAGGCTAGCTGGTGGTAGTTTTGGGGATTTTCTCTCATTTGACACACAAATAAGAGGCAGTTGTCCCTAATCGTCCATCTGGAAGACAATTTCCTCCCTTGGCTGCCCTTTAGAACGTTGTTTGTGACATATATTAGTGGAACTCGTGGCCTCCTATGTTATGAACTCATAACCAATGTATATATACAATATTTATGAATAATCTAAAACGCTTATATGTATATTTTTGTGGTAAAAAACATGTTAACTAATTGATATATCATTTCTTTCAGTTTGCTACATGACGTGAAGAAAGAAGACATCCATTTGTTACTTTTTCCCAAACCCATGTTTCATTCTTTTAAAATAAAGGCTTTAGTTTTTTGTAACATTTTGTTTCCTGTTTTTATTTGTCTTATGATTGTTTTCTATGATAAAATCATTGAGAAATATTAATAATTTTTAAATAATTAACATTAATATAATAACATTTTTAAATAATTATGTTTTTGTTTGTGTGGTACTCAAATAAAAAACATTTGTTCAATGAGTTAAAAAAATAAAAAAAAAAATCCCAGTTAAAAAATACAATAATTGAAAAATAAAAGTAATAAATAAAATAAATTATTTATTTTTATTTAAGCAATGATATAAATATAATTAAGAATATAAAATAAAATAAATATAAAATAATGTATAAAATATGCTTTTTCAAAGAAGTAAATAAAAATCTCCCGTTTATTAAAAAAATAAATAAAAATAATAACTTTATTTTTTTTGCTCATTCTTGATACAAGTCAAAACTTTTAAAGTATAAAATTGGCTAATCAATTATAGTAATTTAGAATAATTAAAGCTGATGCTTCATAAAACTCAAATTGATGTCAAAACTTGACTTAAATTCACCTGTAAATATCAATACAGGTATGATGATAGTTGTTTTTATTTGGATTTAAACTAACTAATGAGTTACTTGGTACAAAATATATTTAATTTAAAATGTTCACATTTTAAAATAATTATGTTTTTGTTTGTGTGGTACTGAAATAAAAACATTCGTTCAATGAGTTAAAAAAATGAGAAGAAATCCCAGATAAAAAAATAAAATAATTGAAAAATAAAAGTCATAACTCATGACTTTTTATTTTTATTTAAACTCTGATATAAATATAATTAAGGAAAGAAATTGATACTTAATTCTTTATTGTAGGTCATTATTTCTTTACTATCACTAATAGAAAATATTTACAATAATTGTTTTTTCGACTTTATAGACGAATTCTTAGTTTAAATATAATCATAAAAGTCTAATGAAATTATTTTTTTTGTTTATTTTTGAAGTTATTTAATTTATTGATGCATTTTACAAACAATTACTTTAGTAATTTTTTAATTACCTTTTCGTAATATATGCAGTTTCATATATCTGTAGAATTTCAATAAAACTAAAATGACAATGCAAATCGTTGGTAAGGAAAAATAATTCATCATTATACAGATTGAAAACATTACTTAAGACATTCATTATTTATACAGATTGATTACAATCCACAATAAATAAATAATTTCAATAACTTTCCTGGTATCTCTTTAATCGTGTTGAAAGTAAACAATTTTGAACTTTGTGGGAAAAAAATCCCAGCTTTTGAATATTGAAAATAAAATTAACAACTTAGTAGAAGTGATCACCGCTTCTTCCTATAATGCAAAACTTTAAATATTTCAGAATTTTCTTGAACGTTTTAAGTCTTAATTTCAAAATAAACTTCCATACACTTTCTTTTGAAGATTTCTTTACCTTATCACAACAAGTAATATAAAAAAAAAAAAATTTAAAGTCAATTCCTGCTTTTTTTTCACTAAATTGCAGAAAGTTCTTTAAAATAATGAATAAAAATTATTTATGTTTATCTGGCGCCTTGTATTGGTAGATATATGCAACTTAAATTATAAAAAAAACTAAAATTAATTAATTAAATTTAAGGACTGAATTGATATTTGAAAAAATTGTATTGACATCAAGTGTCATCCACTACAAGTTTAAAAAATGTATTTGAACAAGATATATATATATATATATATATATATATAGGGAGAGTGTGAGCTAATATAAGGAATTGAAAAATATCATTGAAATTTAGAACGTACAAATATCTGCATAATTTATTTCTAAATGTAGTGTACTTATTTACTCAGGATAAAGTTGAACTTGCTATAGGTCTACCGCTTAAATAGCGACTGAAAAGTTAAAGGTCTGGCATTAAAAATAAAAGAGTTTTATTACATAAAAATAACTTAGATTTCATTTATGCCAATCAATCAACTTTTTCTTCATTTCGTATTAGCTTCTTTAAGTATTTTTTTAATTTCTATAACAATAAAAGATCAAATATATAGTTTACCAGTAAACAAATTGTAAAAATTTGTAAATATTTAAAAATAAATTTTAATAAGATTAATGTTACCATCAAGCTTTACTGCAGTCTGCAAAATGACGATATTACACAATGGATATTAGAAAGATTTTTTATGATTAATTTCTCAATTTTCGAAAGTAAGATAATAATATTGCATCTGTCAAAAATACTTAACAATAATAACAGAATATAATAATATAATAATATGATTAAATAAAGCAAATTTTGAAAAGAATGCACACCTATCAATAACTGAAATCTTTAGTGCAGAATGTAAAGATATCTAATTTAACATATCGTCTTTAATCATATCGTCTTTATTTTTTATGAATTATTTTACTATTTTAAAACTTTATTTTTATCTTTGTTGGGAAGGGAATACAAAATGTTTAAAAGGTAAAAAAAAAGTAATCATTTTTTTTTTTACTTTTCAAATTTTTGTTTAATACTTATAGACTATTTTATTTAACTAGGTTTTAATAATTAAATATTAGTATTGCATTTTTTTAAAGACGTATTAACAATTGAAAACAGAAATCGAACATAAATAGCGTGGAAAAGCAAAAAAGCAAGCATTCGAATTTTCTTTGAATTTCACATCCCAGGATGTATTTTGATTATTATAACTGTCATAAACCATAAAGCACGCCAGACCATAAAGCACGTCAAAGAACAGACGTCCCCTATTCTAAAAGAACAGACAGTTGGGCAAACATTTCGTACTAGAGTTGACACTGTATGATACCTTAGCTTCTTTTCTCTGTGAGCATTTATTTAGAAAACATAAAAATGATATGTAGGTTTTTGGAACAGTATATGAAAATGACGAATAGAAAGTTGTAATAAATAAATAGATCTATTATTGCTACAAGAAATCAGATGTTGTTGGTGTTATCGTGTCCATGGATTTAAAATATAATTATCAAAGTTAGATCAAGTCAAAAGTCTTCACGATAGCGGCCGCTAGCAATGGCGCCGCTTCACTATACAGGACTTCTCTTAAGTTGGCCTCGATTGGCACCCTACCCAATTGCAAAACATGGGGAGTGAGTGCTGGGCACTCTAGAATGTGCTTAGGTGTTAGGAAAGCGTCGGGGCAATTTCTGCAGGGGATGTATTGCCTGGTCTTGTTTGGGAGAATCTTCATCCCTCTGTAATGATTAGTTCCGAGTCTGCTAATAACTTATGGCAACTTCCTAGGGCAGTTGAAGTCCGTGATGAGTAGCTTCTTAAAGTTATGAGGAATTAGTCGGCTTTTGGCAACTGCGTTAGCATCTGCAAGTGTGATGGTAGTTCTGGGTTGATCACTGTCTCTGGCTTCTTTGGCTGAAGAGTCAGCGCATTCGTTTCCCTCAATGTTGACATGTGCAGGAATCCATTAAAGATGACATGATTTGCCTCTACAGTGTACAGTCTAGAGCAGAACATGTTAGTATGTGATGTTAGTATCTCCATTTTTAATTGCTTCCAAAGAAATCAGATATTGCCACGGAGAAAAGGAGACTGAGAATCTAATGGCTAGATCAAGTAGAGAGAATGGAGCCAAACAAAATAATGAAAAGATTCCTTAAGGAAAACCCTAGCGGATCTAGATCCGCAGAAAGGCTGAGAGTTAGATGGGGAGATCTATCAGAAGAGGACTTGATGAGACTGAGAATTACTAACTGGAAACAAAAGGCAACTATGTCATAAGGAACGGGCCGGGACCCTGCAAGGACTGTAGGGCAAATGATTATGAGACAGATCCCGTAGCGGTTTTGAAAATTCAGAGAAGTGCCCAAAATTCTTCATCTCAAATCATACCTTTATTAAACTATACGCTTACTAAAGATAAATAGATACAGGAAATGATATTTTGCATGAAACTCAAAGAAACACTACAAAAAATTTCTATAAATGAATATTTTATTTTTTAATCATTTTGGAGGGAAACTATTGTACAAGAAAATTTATTAATAGAATATAAATATCGAATAGTTATAAAAATTAAATTTATATTTATTTACAGCTAAAAAAATGACTACCATTTCTTTTGAAAATCGTTGTAAGATAATAGAACTTCTCTTTTCGTGCCAACAGCATGCGACACTCATGACAGTACCTATTGTAACAGTCTCGTGAGGATTATGTTTCTCCGAAACTGGCGATTCCGATGTAATCATGCTCTGCTATATTACAACTCTATGTTACAAAAACATAAATTTCGTAAACATTAGGAACAATTCATTTTTACAACGCACTTTCGAGAGTAACAAAAATAACGTTTATTAAAAATTCATATTTTTAACTTAGTGCCAAAGCTTTAGTATCCATGTTAGTATGTAAATATTCATGCTATTTTAGCATTCATGAGCAAATGTCTCCCACGGTATTTTTGCAAAAAGAGGTTTCCGCCGACAACAATAAAGAATGTCCATCCAGTGACACTTTCAAGGTGACATTCTTCACTTAATGAAGGGAATGTTGCGATAAAAAATAAATTTTTAAATCTAATTATGTATTCTTGGCGGTATTTAAACACAAATAGTTGCATTTTTGCTTTGAAAGAAAATAATATTTAGAATGGTGGGATGTCTGTTCTTACATAAAGGTCGAAATTTATTACATAAAATGGGTTTCCTCGTAATAAAACACCCCTTCCCTCGCATAACATATACACGTCGTAATAACTATTTAATATCTAATTTTTATTTGCGTTATATAACGTGCCTTTTTTAAAAAAAAATTTAACTTCAGTCAGTCTTAATTAACATGAAATATTTTATTTCAAAACTATGTTAAATGCATTCATGTTAACAGTTAATACAGGAGAAACAAAAATTCATCACGTTTCCATTAAAGCATAATTTTTGAAGCAAAGATATTTAACAAAATTTTTTAACCGCATATGCATATTATATGGGAAGGAGTGACTAGCGCTCTGGCGCTCGGTATCACAGGTTTCGGGTTCGAGTCTCAGCGGTGCCATGGATTTTTGAAGTGGCTCGGAATCCACTTTACCCCAGTCTAACATGATCGTAGAGCGTTTAGGGGGTATTGTTACTCTGCGTCCATAGCTTATCTTCAAGCTACACTCAACTCCTGGATAGTGTTAAGTGAGCAACGTCGGTGCAGCGCTTGCCTTAAGGCATCAATGACAACTGTCTAAGTGTTTTCCAGATGCATTAGAGCAAAAAAAAAAATGTTTTTTATTTATTCAAACAAAATTCTTCTAATAACTTCTAGTCAATGCTAAGAAAAATAGCCGTTTAACGCCAATCAGGTATTCTGAAAGTGACTTGAAAATAAAAAAATAATATTAATTTTTTCTTTATTAAGACAAGTTTTAGAAATGCGATGTGTCTCTTCTCATAAAAAATACAAATGCGTTGAAGCAAATTTGTTTTTCACATTATAAAACGTTCGAAATAAAAACACCGAAGAAATTATGCATTACTGATAAATTTTTTTATGTTTTAAATTACGTAGCAATTATGCACTTTCTTTTTACATAACTTTTCATTTTTTATCCTTTTTATCTTTTTACATAACTTCTTTATTTAATATTCATTACAATACCAGTTTTTACTTTCAATGTTAACACAGGAGATATAAAAATTTCTCTCATTAAGATTTAAGAGTAAATTTTTGAATAGCAATAATAAAAAAAAATCTTTCATCCACATAAATTAAGACAAAACACTACGCTGTTTTATTTTTTAAATATAGAATGCACAAATAGAATGATTCATCATTACAACGCTATTTTAAAAACTAGCTGAATTCCTCGGGCACATTTGAAAAGAAGTGATAAATAAAGATAAAAGAGACAAAACAATTAAATAAATATAAGGTTTGCGAAGAATTTGTTTTTATTATTATTTTGTAACAAAGGAAAAAAAAGCCTAAAAATTCCAGCATCTATTAAAAAAAGATTAATTTCAATTCAAATTTCAAGTAAATTTCGGACTTATGGATACAAACAGGATGTTTGTAGGATACAAACAAACAGGATGTAGGATACAAACAGTATGATGTGCATGTTTGTAGAATACAAACAGGATGTTGAACAATTAAAGTGACCCTATTCAGAACCCTCTAGAATCCGTTCTACCCAACGGATTTTGATGAAACGTGGTATATACGGTATATGGCCCATGGGGAAAAAGATTTCTACAATTAAAAAAAAAAAATAGCTCACATTTTGACCACCAGGAAGGATTGTAGCGCCTAAAGAAGGACAAAAAATTTTGTCAGAACCACTAAAATTTATTCAAGTACAGAATATGTTCAACGTGTGCTCCATTGACATCAATTACGCGCTGAAAGCTCATTATAAAGTGTTCAAATGGTAGAGCGAAGAAACTCTCGAGGAATTTCAGCAACTTGGCGTGTAATGCTGGATTTCAACTCAGGTAAAGTCCTAATTCCTCCTCCATAAACATGGTCTTTTAGGAATCCCTACAACCAGAAATCACAAGGATTTAAGTCGGGTGAACGAGGAGACCAGACATCCGGTAAAGCTCTAGATATTACACGATTTTCGCTAAAGTTAGTACAAAGCAGTTCTTTGACTGCCCAGTGTGAGGAGTTGCTCCATCTTGCATGAAGACAGTGTTCCGCAAACATTGCCGTTCCTATAAAGCAGGAATGACCTGTTGACGAAGGAGTACACTGTACCGTGCACTCGTGACAGATCACGTTTTAGGACTTTGAGGAGTGGGAGTTTCAAAGAAAAACGGTCGGATGATAAAATCAGCAGTAAATCCACATCATCATGCAGTCACGTAATCAGAATGCAATGGTTGTTGGGGAAGGACATTAGGAGGTGAAGCCCCCCATATTCTGCAGTTTTGATTATTCACAGCTCCATCTAAAAAAAAGTACGCCTCATCTGACCATACAAGGCCATGCGTCATCAACTTCCATTCTCGCCAAAAACCAGCAAGCAAATTCAAAGCTTGTTTGGTGGTCTTGGGGCTGCAGAATTTGGACCACGTGGATCTTATACGGATACCATTTTAAAATGCATAGCAGAATATTTCGTGCTGTCGACCACCAAATCGCCAACTCACATGATACCGATCGAGCACTTGTGGAAGAATAGATGGAAGTGGAGGCTCTTTTATCACAGCAATAGCGACTTCTTCGATAGTTTTATTCGCAACCAGTTTCCTCCCTCTTCCTGGCACCACAACCAAGTCTCCAGTCTCTTCAAATTTCATAACCATCGTCTTCAAACCATTCTTCGACACGGGCCCTTTTCGCAATCCCTTCAAACGACGATATTCACGCAGTGCAGTAAAGCTATTGTTACCGTTCTGATAAAATTTTTTACCAATAAAGCTCGATCTTTCTTCTGTAAGAGCGTGATTAACCATGATAGAGGCACGCAGAATGATTTTCTGGCTTTGTCTGCAAATCTCTTCATACGTTTGACTAATTTACATAAAAAATTCTGGAGAATTGTGCCCTGGTGGTCAAAATTTGAACTTTTTTCTTAATGCAGAAATCTTTTCTCCGTGGCCCATATACTATATATACCGAATTTCATCAAAATCCGTTAGGCAAAACGGGTTCTAGAGGGTTCTGAATAAGGTCACTTTAATTATAACCACCCTGTATCATATTAAGTATTTACATAAAATACATGGTATTGGACATTTTTTGTCTTCCTCTTTTTATATTCTTTATAAGTTGGTAAAAGAAAATCGAATTTACTATTTGACTTGGGATGTGTCAGGATCTATAAAAATTGCCAATAAAAAAACTCCTCCGGTCCATCACATTCAATTGAAGGAATTATGAGGAAGACGTGGAATCTTAAAGTGTTATGGTCGTAGTTTACATTCTTATGTTGTCATTGAAAGTTCCATATTGAAAAGTATGAAATTTATGAAGGACATGCAAACAGCTTTTCAAATTTATATCAAACAAAAATATGTTCATAAAAAAAAATTATTATTATATTACAACAATCAGTATTTAATAAATTTCAATAATTATAATCAAACAACCAGTATTTAATAAATTTCAATAATTGTAATCAAACAATCAGCATTTAATAAATTTCAATAATAGTAATCAAACAATCAGTATTTAATAAATTTCAATAATTGTAATCAAACAATCAATATTTAATAAATTTCAATAATTATAATCAAACAATCAATATTTAATAAATTTCAATAATTATAATCAAACAATCAGTATTTAATAAATTTCAATGTATTATTGCTTGGTTGTTCGTAGTCCGTCTAAGTGAAATACGATTCCATGTTGCGCAAATAACTGAAGATTTAGTTTTAAGTGAACTGGTGAGCTTATTTGTAAGTTTAGATTACCTCTTGGCGATGCAAAAAAAGTGCGACTTGGAATTAACTTTAAAACAGCACCAAACAAGTGAATTTATAGCCATTCATAATTTGACTATCAATTGTGTTGAAAGGTAAACCATCCGTTTTAAAAGCGGAAACGGATGAATCGATTATAACAGCGGAAAGCAGTTTAAAAAAAAAAATAGTTATTGCGGAATTTTTTTTCGTCTAATTTTTCTTGCGGTTTCAATTAATTTAAAATTTTTTTATTTAATAATTTATATTTTCATTAAAACACTCCCGAAATGATATTTCTGCCATGTCGCACAGCTGTGTCAAAATCCATCCGATTTAGCCAGTTGCCAACACCTGACGCAAGATTAGTTGACGGATAAATTACATTTATTTTAAAATTAATTTTTAGAACAAGAGTTATAAGGAATAACTAATGCATATATATATATTATTTCTAGAATCTATTTATCGCTGAAATGTGCTTTGCTTTGTTAAAAAGAAAAAAAAGTTTATACATTTTTAAAACTGAAAATGTTTACAGATGCGTTCAAATTCTTTAAATCAAATGAAAAAATTGCATGATTGAAATTGAAAAAAAAAAAAAAAAATTTAATAATTAAGGACAATTAAATCATTGATGGAATAAGTAAACGCCAGAAAAATCAAGCGTAATATTAAAAATTAGTCTATAAAGATTTTTCTTTTCATTTTTATTCAAATAGACAATGTTCTCAAATTTTTTGTCATGGCCAAAATTATTCCTTTAACAAAAAATAATGTTACCCTTCATTTATTTTTTTATAATTACACTAAATATTGAAATAATTTTAATGAATTTTTAGTTCCATTGCTCCTTCTAGAAATTTGAACTTTTAAGTAGAGACTATATAATTTTGAATAAAAATACTTTAAATACATTAGAATGTAAAAAAATCTATAAATTTTCAACTAGGCAATTTATGCATTTAAATGCAAACACAACTAATAACAGAAAATTATTCATAGTAAATTATACAAAGAATCAAATGTCATGCGTTATAAATAGAATGAATATCTCTTTTCAAGAAATTCTTCCAAAACCGAATGCAATACCAGAAAGACCTTAAGACATATTTATTCTTGAACTCTGACTTGATGGCTACCAATGTAAAAAAGGCCATTCATATTTGCATAATGGTGAAAGAAATCGTGAACTTTAAGGCCTTTTCCTTTTGAATATGAAATTTTTTATAGCAAACAATTACTCTTTATTTTGAAATTCGCAATGATTAAAATCTGTTTCCTGAAATAGTTTTTTCAATTATTCGTTTAAATAAGATTCTAATTCTTTTAAGGCATTTTTATTTTTATCTGTAAGAAATATAATGCGCCCCATTTCTATGCATTCACACTTCTGTTCGGCACAATGTATTCTTTAACTTTTATTACTTTAGGCCAGGAGTCTGCAAAGTTCTTTGGCCATCGCACTCTTTCACGAACTTCTTGTATCTTTTCTTTGATCCCCTTTTGTTTTGCAATAAAACGAGAAAGAAAGATAATGAGTAAAAAAGCCTTACGTCAATTTTTATTGGCTCATTTTATAATTGATTGTATATTATTTCATTGTTGTAAAATTAGAGGAATTTGTTCCGGGAGATCTTTCTTGACCTTATATATTATATTTGATAGTTGGGATAGATAATCTATAAAATATCGCCATTATATCACAATTTATTGGCGTTTGTTACTATTTCCAAGGCCTTCCTTTTACTGATTGGCTTCTTGGTCCATTTCATTGTCTTATCATTCGTGATCCAATCAAGTATCGCCCTTATAACTATGTGCATTTTTCAATTGAACCCTACTATATTATATCGGTAGGGAGTTAATATGAACTACTTTGGTTATAACTGAATTGATATGGGGATATTTTAGATTTCTACTTACAAGGCACGTTAATAATAATAAACTTTACAAAAGAAAATTATTTATGTTTTATAACTATCGATTTAATTTATAAGCAACTTCAATATTACAACAAGTTCCTTTGATCTGTGTTGTCATTTAGATTATAGGTGAGCCCATTAATCTATTCCCCTCATAAATATATACATTTTTCTATTTAACCTTAATAATGCTATATCGACCCTGTATGAGTCAATATCGATAATTTTGGTAGCCAATGCATCAATCAGGGGATATTTCAGATTATTATTTACAACGCAAACTAGTAAAAAATATTTTCTAACAAAACTTATTTATTTTTATAACTATCAATTTAATTTATAAGCAAAGATCATTTTGCATATTATAACAGACTTTATTGCTCTGTATTGTCATTTAGAATATAGGTGAACCAATTAAAATACTCCCCACATTAGTATATTTAATTTTCTATCGAACCTTAACAATGTTATATCGAACCCCGTATTAGTCAATACCAACAATTAGTCCAACTAACCATTAATCAATACCAACCATTAATGAATACCAACCATTTTGGTAACCAAAGCTTTAATCAGGAACTATTTCAGATTTTTATTCAGAAGGCTCCCTCATAATAAATTTTATCACAAAGTTTTATAACTAAAAAAACAACTTTTCATGACACTCACCAATTTAATTTTATAATAAAAGACCAATTTGCATGTTGTGGTCACCAACCTGGTATATAGTTAAGACAGACATCGTCTGGGGTTCGTTTACCCACAGTCTGAGAGTCTCAGATACAAGGTATCATCTACTCAATCAAAATTTGAAATGTGAAGCTGAGTGCAAATGAAGAATATATAATTAACCGATTTGAAAACAAACAGTATCACCAAAGGATTTTGAATGACATACGACTTGTCATGCGGTTCTCGCCTGAGGGCGCATAAAAGAACCCCAAACCGGTGTTACCAATGACGACATCCAGCACCAAGTACGATGACCGAAGAGAAAATTCCTCCGTCAACTGAACCACTGACCTTGCTCAATCTTCCTCGAATCCACTGTCCTCAAGTCCATTGGCCCCACTAACCTGTAAGACCTCAATTCGTTTTTTGTTTACCAGTCTGTAACTCTGCGAACTTTAATGTGTGCAAAACAACTGCATGCTGTTGAACATACTGAGTTCGGAACAAATACAGCAAAGGTAGCAAAAATCCACAAATTTCACTCAAAATACAGTACACTTTTTTTTAACCATTGATACAGTTTTTCATAAATAGACATAATCAATAGTTATTGATTATGTCTATGTATACATTAATAATCGCGTTTAAACATCAGCACTGATAAAGATGCGATTCATGTCACACAACCTCTAACAAAGCCTGGTAGACTGCATTGTTTAGATAAGTGCAGCTAAGTTTGCAACTATACAAGCGAAGCGTAGCCAAAAGCTTAAATGTCCATGCCGGGGAGGGACACGATAAATCCGTAGGCTTGAGAATCTTTCATTGAGCCCAATAGCCATAGTTATTTCCAAACACTTAATACCTTATATCATCTAGCTTTACGTTTTACAACAGGTCATCCAAGGTGGACACCGATATCAATTTTACTTAAAGAAGCTGGAAGCTGGTCAACTTTCTTCATTTCAGAGGCTGTATATGCTGGCAGAAAATACAAACACTTGAAAACATGTCTTGGATGTTCGTTCTAAATCGCTGTTAGCAAATAGGAATCGAGTAAAATAGGATCCCATGGAGCATCCTCATAAGCGCTGAATGTGCTACATATCTGCCATAGCGAATGGCAGGTGCCCATCATTCGAAACCAAAACAGCAATAATCTAGCTACAGTGTTATTATTCTCTAATGTATTTATCCCAAATTGCATTTTAAATTATTTTGTAGGAACATGGGATGCAACACAAACTCATTCGGACAAGAAGCTAAACAGGTGATATTATAGCTAGATGAAGTATGTTAAAAGAGAATTACGAAGGGTACATTAAAAAAAAAGAAAAAAAAGAGTTTCAAATAGTTTTCGCTTTAAAATTTACCACGATTATAATTATGTATTTTAAGGATTCGAGCGAGTTAGTGGGTGATATATTAGGATTCCGAACGAAGGGTGCTTGGTTCGAGACCTGACAATCGATGAGAAGAAAATGCATTGTCAGCACTTCCCTTTCAAATTCTAGCCTTGGGAATATTCGTTCCAAATTCTGGTTGTAACGTGTGGGTTATAATTCGCCTTCTTTTAGAGTGCGAATTTTCAGAGAACATCTCTTGGGTGTTCATTCCAAATCTGTTGGCTGCAAACGTTTGTGTAGTATCCCGTATAAGGCATTTTGGGATAACACATGAGTCGGAATAAAAATCCGCCCCTTTTATAAAAATATTTTTTCTATTTTTTCAAAATTCTGAGACTTAATGTTAAAATTAAATATTCAGGAGGCAATTCAATTTTATCCTTCAATAATACAATCACTAGCAAAGGCAGTGACTACTTTACCAGCAAACCAAGAAAATGTCAGACTTGTATGAGCACTAATGCGTATGAAAATACCTATCTTAGATCAACAATGAAAGAAGATATTATAGAAGCTATTCTGTTATTAAGAACAACAACAACAAAAAAAAAAGGATTTAATGTATTACAAATAAAGCTACTTTGTGATATAAAATCCATTGGTGGTTGGTTCGAAACTTAATTGAAGATGCCTAAACAAAAGATTCCCTGACTTTGCTGGGCATGAGTACGTTAAAAGCGTTGGTCAGAGAGTTCTACTACTAGTCTAGATTAGCAGGGATAGATAGTTTAAACTCCCTCTCTCCAGATACCACTTTGGGGTGGGTCTGTCCAAAATTGCAGTGACATTACATACCACACCCAAAACTGTAACAGAGCATCTTAGCTTAAGCACAGTAATAATGTATGGTGTAAAAGTAGTGAATCTGAAACCTTAATCGCTGATCAAGCCTTTTATTTAATAAAATTGAAAATTATTTTGAAACTTATTTATGCCCGAAGGAATTATGCGTAGTCAGCATGTAGGAGGTCTCGGGCTCGAATTAGCTGGTGGCGTTCGTTGCAGTTACTGCTTTCAGAAAAGAGGAGCCTCAACGACCTTTGTTGCAAAATGTGTAAAACGTCTCGCGTTGATGCTCCGCTTAATAATGGGGAATTTTCTAGTTTCTCTTCCCCATGGCAGCAAAATGTGGAGTAATTTCCCCTAAATATCTTTAGAGGAGATAATGTCCTCTTCTTATATACCGTCACATGTGCTGTCAGTGATACTCATGAGCACAAGAGACTCACCGAGGTTAACTTGTTACATTATAAAATTAAGACAACCTCATTTAAAAATCTTCTCATTCTAAGTATACCTAGAAGTAAACTAAGACGTAGTGAATCTTAAATTGTAGAATAAGGTAAAAAAATTGCATAACTTAAATAATTTTAAAACATAACAAGCAACATGCATTCGTGCATATAGCAATTCGGTGTTGCTTGATTTAGCGTTTAAATTCAAATTTTATACAAATTGTCCGACATAACTCTTATTTTACCGCGTAGAGCACATTTTGCTAACAATTTAATCAACGTGACAGTTTAAGTGTTTGGCGCAGTTTCTCTGAGCCTGCAAGATTGTCATTGTTTAACAATTATTTGCTAAATATAACAAAAATATCTGATAAAGTTTGCACAATGGAAGACAATATTATTCAAATTAAGTTGATTTCGTAGCCATATTAGTTTTCGTTAAAATGCCATCTTTGAAAAAATTGTGTAATCTATTGAGTGAAATTGAAGAAATTATTAATGCAAATATTATACAAATATGAGGAAATTCCTTTCGGGAAATTGTGAAATATATCAAACAATATTACGGAGATTTCAAATACTTTTTACTGACTTTTATTCAAATTATCTGCCATTTATTTGAAAGTAAGATTGACTAAAACTGATATAAACGACAAAGTCCTGAAAATCAATATAACTTAA
Organism: Caerostris darwini; assembly: GCA_021605075.1. NCBI lineage: Eukaryota > Metazoa > Arthropoda > Arachnida > Araneae > Araneidae > Caerostris > Caerostris darwini. The sequence continues at coordinate 253,243 of BPLQ01001709.1, read as the reverse complement.
AAAGAATACGAATAAATTTTTTTTAAAAACAGAATTGTATATAATATAAATAATTTTTTGAATAATTTTACTACAGAATATTTTTTTACATTAAACAATTTTTTTATAGAATTAATAATATTACATTAAATAAATTGAGATAAAAATACACTGAAGTGACAAAAGTCATGGGATAGCAATATGCAAATTTTCAGATGGCAGTAGGATCGCGTAGAACAGGTATAAATGCGCAGTGCTTCCGCAGAGCTTTCATTTCTGTTCAAGTTATTCACGTGAAGAGGTTTTGAAGTGATGATGACCGCACGACGGGAATTAACAGACTTTGAACGCGGAATGTTAGTTGGAGCTAGACGCATGGGTCATGCCATTTCGGAAATCGTTAGGGAATTCAACATTCCCAGATCCACTGTGTCAAGAGTGTGCCGAGAGTATGAAATTTCAGGCATAACATCCCACCATGGACAGCGCAGTGGTCGATCGCCTGCATTTAACGACCGAGACCGGCGACGTCTGCAAAGAGTCGTAAATTCTAACAGACAAGCAACACTGCGTCAAATAACCACAGAAATCAATGTGGGACGTACAAGGGACTTGTCTGTTAGAACTGTGCGGAGAAATTTGGCTTTCTTGGGCTATTCCAGCAGAAGACCGACTCGAGTGCCTTTACTGACAGAACGACATCGCTTGCAGCGACTCTCGTGGGCACGTGAGCATATCGGTTGGTCCCTAGATGAATGGAAAACCGTGGCCTGGTCCGATGAGTCACGATTTCAGTTGGTAAGAGCTGATGGTAGGGTTCGAGATTGGCGCAGACCCCACGAAGCCATGGACCCAAACTGTCAGCAAGGCACTGTTCAAGCTGGTGGTGGCTCCGTAATGGTGTGGGCTGTTTTTTCATGGCATGGACTTGGTCCTCTGGTGCGACTGGACCGAACATTGACTGGAAATGCTTATGTTCAGCTGCTTGGAGATCACTTGCAGCCATTCATGAACTTCATGTACCCAAACAACGATGGGATTTTTATGGATGACAATGCGCCATGTCACCGGGCCACAACTGTTCGCGATTGGTTTGAAGAACATTCTGGACAATTCCAACGAATGATCTGGCCACCTAGATCGCCCGACATGAATCCCATCGAGCATTTATGGGACATCATCGAGAGGTCTGTTCGTGCTCAAAATCCTGCACCATCAACGCTTTCACAATTATGGACGTCTATCGAGACAGCATGGCTCAATATTCCTGCAGAAGAATTCCAACGACTTGTTGAGTCCATGCCACGTCGAGTTGCTGCACTTCGCCGGGCGAAAGGAGGGCCGACACGATATTAAGAGGTATCCCATGACTTTTGTCACTTCAGTGTAAATACTTAAAAAAGATTAATGGTTTTTATAGAAGTCTTTTGGCATTAGTACAATAAATTTGGAGAAGTTTTTTTTTTTTTTTTTTTTTTTTTTTTTTTTTTTACATTAAAATAAAAAATAGTAGAAGAATTTTAACAAAAAAGTTAGTTTTAATAACTAAAAATAATAGAATTAGATAATATTAATGTACTTAAATTGTATGATTTTATATAACTTATTGACATATTATAATAACCTTTTTTAAGTAAAAGTGTAACAATAAAACGTATAATAAGTTGTATGCATCTGAATAAATTTTTCATATTAAAATAAAAAATAGTATAATTGAATTTTTTTGTCATTAAAAAAATGTTTTTAAAAGTCCTTATTAAAATTTTTCAATAATGACTTATTTTTAATATTATAGTATATCTTTTTTTTTATTTCAATGCACATGAAATGAATGGCTTAGTTACGCATAGGATTCGATGAATTAGACTGAGTAAGAAGAAGTAGGCGTAAGAAAAAGAAGTTCTAAAGAAGAAGGCGTAATAGGAAAGAAAGGTATTTTCGGAATTAAGAAAAAATAAGAAAGAAAAGTGCAATAAGAAATTAATTTTAATTTTTTATAACTAAAACTTTTAAATTATACAGTATCAAAAGAAAAATGATATGAAAAAGAAAATCCACAATGACCATTTAAAATTTTTTTCTTGAAAAAATTGCTTTGCATTGTGTATGTCTGACTATCTCCCGTATCAAGTAATGGATTCGTCCGTTTCCGCTTTAAACCGGATGTTTACTTTTCCACACACTCAATTGTTGAAATACAGTGTAGGTTGAACAAAGAACTTTCTGGAATTGTTATATTACACTTAAAATTACTTTATTTTAATTTTTATATAAATCGTTTCGTGTATTTCGATCATTCGGTTTGCAGTGTAGATTTGTCTCCAAAAATTTGTGATGCAAGATAAAAAACATGCTCAACTTAAAAAAAAAAAAAAAGTTGCATGTAGGCTATATCACAGATTCAAAATAGGCTCTTATAATTAATAAGAATAGAATAATCATAAGAAAGAAAATTTTATAAGTACAAATTTTTAATCTGGAAAATATTATTTTAAAATTACATTTTTTGGTATGAACTTTAGTGTACACACACACACACACACACACACAAAATACCTGAAAAAATTTGGGGCAGTGTAACCCCGCTTCCTACTATACACTGGCATGATCGCCTCTGTGGTGATAAAAAAAAATGATCAGTAGTCCTCGAGACTCTCATCCAAGAGGAACGCAACTTGCATGCCTGCTGAGAATAGTTTAGTTTACAGTTTCTCACCCCCGAGAAGAAATATACTTAATGTAACCCTGCGTATTTGTTGGCCTACAGATTCTCACTCGGAGAGGAAATATATTTCGCGCATGCTACGCATACCTGAGTATCGGATTTTCGGCTTAGATGTGGAATCCTTCCACGAATCTATAATTATATATTTTTAACGAGTTACATAATGTTTGTAATTGTATGTTTGTGGTTTTTGTGCATGTATAAATAAGGCTGTGTGTTCTCCAATCTGTGCTTCAAGTATCTAAAGCCCAACTACACCCAGTTACGATCCAGTTGCCCAACCTGCACACTACAAGAGTAGAATTCATTATTTAAAATTGATTTATTGCATCAAGTGAAACCTTTATTTTTAAAACTTTCATTTAAAATAAGTAACTCAATTGGTACGTGAATTTGATAAAGTGCGTTTCATAATTTACGTGGATATATGTTGTTAAAAATAAAACTTTGCATATATCAAGATACGTGTTTTGATTATATTGTCTTTCAGAATATTAAGATAGTATTGTTTGAACTGTATCAAAACAGTGTCTATGGATGCAGGAGCATGTAAGTTAATTTAACCATCATTTTACATTATGTATTCAAGCTTCGTTGCTGAAACATATGACAAATACGTTTGAGATCTGTAAATTATTTCAGTTGTCTGCGTTATTTCTATTACTATTAAACTACATTATTATATTATTTTTAAAAAAAAGTATTTTATTTTATGATTTATATAAAAAATTTTTTATTCGTATAAACGCTGAAAAGTTATGGGGCTCTTAAATTTCGCCTGATAAAATAGTTAAAATAAGTATGCAAATAGCGTGATTGCTTAGATAACGCGATCATCGGCAAACATTATTCGTTATAATGCAAAATGAATAATGTATTTGAATAAAATGCAGAAGTGAAAAATGATTTTATGAGGAGACAGAAAAATAACAAGGTTAATTTATCTGTCAAATACTTTGCTATAAACTAAGTCGCATTTTCATTTTCGTCGCAATACTATACAGATTTCCTATTGCAACAAACTTATCTGACTGATTTTAATTTTTAAATTACTTAATGATTCTTATATTAAAAAAAATCACTAACTTTATCGACATCTAAACACCAATTGATCCTTCAAATAAATATATTCAAATTGATTCTAAACAATGTGGGTAGTTATTAGTCATGATCGTGGAATATGGGAGAAATCTGCATAATCTGTAGGAAAAACTACAAGGACTGCATAAATGACTCACAAAAACCGAAAAAAAATAATTAAATGTTTCATAAAGATTTATGCGTTCTTCCTTGACTTGAGTACCGTTGGGAGAAGAATCAAAAGTTTTATTTTTTTGTCGAAAGTAGTCTGTGAAAGGACTACTTTTAAGGTTAACTACTCGTGGTTAACCTTTAAAACAGATGCGAATTGCCATTCTTATTTCTCAATACGTAAACAGTAAACCAGTATTTTTCAAGACATTTGTAAAAAGAATAGAGATTTTGTGATAAACGAAAATAGTTATTGCAAGAACTGGTTAAAATGAGTTTTTCTTTGTGCAACCCATCTGTTTGTTTGGTGAAAAATACTACCTATTTTTTTATTCATTCATGACTTCCAAGCATTTATTGTGAAATTTAGTTGGCCCAATAATTTCATAAGCTTGTTATTAAATAAATTGCAGAAGCATTCATATTTTAATTATAAAATTTCTAAAGATAATCACAAAATACTACTTTCTACAGTTCACAACCTTCTCACGCACATCAAATAAATTAAATCCGTAATATGCAGACCATGGACAACTGATATCGTATGCATTTTATTTTAAAAAATACATAACAATTATCTTGCTTTTGTTTTGAAAATTTTTCAAGTTTTTATGAAAGATTAACACACAAGAAAACAGGATCCATCGTTAGTTTAATAAAAAACAAACATATAAATGCTAGAAAAACATTTTATTCCTCCATTTCTATTTTTTCCAAACTAGGACTTCAGATCATTTTTTCGATACCATGCTAGTCTGCAAGTCTAGTCCATATGCAGAAAAGATTTATCTTCAGCATCGTTCTTTCCTTTCTACAGAGTACATTGGTCCCATACTCTAGCAATAACTGCTTTTTCGAAACGAGGAGACTGGATGGCGATTACGGCAACCTGTATGTGGATCTCACATCGATAGTCAGGTTACTTGGCGAGAGTTTCAGAAGTTTTCTCTCATAAATTAGTACAAATTAGTGCCAGCCTTCCTAAATGTCCTGCCGGAAGGCAATGTTCTTCTATTATTATACTTGAATGGGTTGCTTTGTGTGCGCATAAGTGGGATAAAATGGGCGTTGATGTGCAGCAGAATAAATAAATAAATGCGTAGATACCCCTGTATCGAAATATTATATATATATATATATTGACTTTTTTTTTTTTTTTTTTTTTTTGAAAATTTTCAGTATTTTAATTTGAAATACTTCATTCAACACAATTTAACAAATAATATGTCTTATGATGTTTATTATAACTGGCAATACCAAATAATATCTAAGTAGTATATAATCTGCAGCTTGGAAATAAATAAAAAAAATGGCAAGCTTCCCTTAATTCTGCTGTTAGAACTATTATCAATAGATTTAACAAAAATATTAGAAAAGATTTTCAAATAAAGAATGGGAAGAGAAATTACTAAAACTTACGAAAATAGTTCCATACGTCATTTCGCTAAAATACTTAAGTTTTCGTTTAACTTACTATGAACAAAATTGCTGAAGTAATCATTAAAAAAATTCTCACTATTTTCGTTACTGAAAATAATAGTTCTTTAACACGCTTGATAACCACAATAATAAAGCAATCCAGGAGATTGAATCATATATTCCTAAAAATGTTCTTAAATGGCAACGTAAAATTTTAGTCTAAATTTTTTTTTTGATGTTTCCGTAAATTGTTTTATGATTTTACAAATTTTGTAATTTTTACTGGGCAATACTGAAATGTTTTCAACTGTTCATTTTCTGTTATATCGAGGAGGCAGCCCTCAGGGGCTAATTAGCTCCAGATTCTTAAACATCAACCTTATATACCTCTTATTATAGGTTATTGACTATAATATTTGTTAAAGTTATTGATTTGTCTCTTCGAATAAATTATTCCAATTCAAAGTTGCAATGAAAAAAAAAATTTCACTGTATTTTCATTTTCTTTTTTCTGTGTTAATTTTCATTAGTCAGAAGTCAAGGTTATAAAACATAATATTATAAAGGAAAAATATTGTTTCAGTATTAGCAGCAAAGGTTTCAAGTGAATTTTCTAAGAAAAATGACAATTGTGGAAATAGAATAATGAAAAATATCATTTCAACGAAAGATTTTCAAGAAATGTTTTTGTGAAATAAATCATATGAGTTGTTTTGCTTAATAGCAGAATAAAGTTATTTATTCATACTCTGAGATATTTCTGATTTTAATACTTTTTTTCTTTGAGCTAAATAAGCTCTGAGCTTTTTTTCTTTGAGCTAATGTCTAAACTAACAAATATTTCTGTTATTGTATACCACTGAATGCTTCATTGTAAATATGAATTTATATATAACCATCATTAATTCGTTTTTTTTTAAAACTGGACTTATAGGACTTTAAAAAAAGTTCGTGTATTTGTTTATCTTTAAGCATTGTAAGTGAAATTGTTTTTAATCAATATCTACTGGATACATAGTAACTTATCTGGGAAAAGTGCAGATCATGAAGCAAGCACAGAACACAGCAGGTTTGTGTTAATAAGAAAAGAGTGATCATAAAAGTCAAATTTTGAATTTCAGAATTATTAATTGAGGAAGATTGCTGTCAAATCTTTAGTGAATTCAAGAATAATTTTTTGGTGTTTGGAAGGTCAAGAACAAACATGATGTCGTCATTTCTTGAAAACCAGAGTGAATCAGTCGACCTTATTAAAATTTTATTTTCTAACTTTTGAATTCTATTGATATGACTTTTAGCTGCAGAGCCCATAAACTGGATTTTCATAAATTATGATGTGACTTACATATTGAGTATAAATAATAAATTTATTATCCAAACAAAATGAAGAATTTATATTAATAAATGGTTATAACATGCTAAATTTACATTAAGATACTATTGATGTGAGAATTATATCTTAGCCTCTTATCCAAAATAAATAGATAATAGATATATTTCTACGCAATCTTAATTTATTTCTACGATATTGATTTCACCATTTTCAAACTTTATATTGTGATAAATAAAATAAATTTGATTGTTGCTGAATAATGTATAAAAATGCATGAGCTCTTTGGATCAAATCACAATTTTATGAATAGATATAAAAAAAAATTGGTAAATAAAAAAAATAACGTCTTATGTATCGATTACTGCAAAATTGAACCAATAATTAATTATATAATATCAAGCATAAATTTCATTATGATAATGTATGAACATATTCGGAAGGAACTGCATTTCATCAAAGAAGAAAAAAAATTCATGGGAATAAAATAAGCAGCAGCATAATTTATTATTTGAGAAACACATAAATTTCCTGGGGCTCCACCAGAAATTCTAAATTGAAAAATTATTATTTCAAAAAAAAACTAATTTGATACGTGATTTTAATAATCTGTATTTTAAATTTTACATAAAATATGTGTTGCTAAGGCTAATAATTCTCTAATATGAAGTTACATGTTTTTAATTTCATTTTCAAATGTCTGGCTTTCAAAATGTAAACAAATGTTTTAAATGCTGGAATTGATGGAATTGAAAGAGCAGATCTTCTGGTAAAAACAAAGGAACAGCAGAAATTCCTGGACTATAATTTATAAAGTTAGAAAAATTGTTAAGATATTTAAAAGTTCCCCTACAAAAAATGCCCTTTTTTACAAAAATATATACTAATTGAAAATAAAACAGAATGTATGTTAATACTAGATTTTAAAACACATTGGAATTGTTTACTCTTAATGATGGAACGTTTTTTGATATTGGAAATTAATTTAACCTTCATTTAACATTAAGTATCGTTGCTAAAAATGATAAATATGGTAGAATTTGAAAAATTGAAATAATTAAACGATTTCATTTTTTTCTATTATTTTTTAATTAATTTTTCTTTAATGTAACTGAATTCTCGAGAGAAATTGATGTTGATTTCAATCACAAGCTTTGTCAAGGATATTTGAATAATAAAAAATTGTAATCCTGGTAAATATACGTACGAAGAAATGCTTTTTTCCCACGCGAAAAAAGTAAATTTAAATTCTTAAAAGATTTAAGTTTCTTCTTTACTTTTCTCCATTTTATTATATTATTTATTTTTAATGTGTATTGAGTCATAAAATTCATATATGTTAGTAAGAAACATTTAATTCTTAGCAAACGCAAGCATTTTGAGATAAATAACTCTAATGATAGTTATCATGAGAACTTATAAAATGAGTTGCTTTGTTGTGGGTTTTTTTTTTGTATGTGTGAAGAATTAAATAAAAATAGTTTTGTCCGTTACCTTCAAGCAATATGTATTATTAAAGTTAGAGCCATGAATTTCATAAACCTAGTGTTAAAGTCTTAAAAATGAACATTTCTGCAAATTATTTTGATAACCATAAATTACTATTCTAAACTTGGCATCTTTTTTATGCACGACAAACAATGTAGATATTATCACTTAAAAAGTTTTCAGATTAAAAAGTTAAATACATTTATAAAGACCACTACAGATTGGAGGTAGATTAAGAAATTTTGAATAGAGATCATAATCTGCTCCTTGATATTTTTGCTTACCTTATGCGTTAAGAAAGAAGAGTAATGACTTTTTTATAAAGAATATTATTAAAACTATTTTTGCGCATAATATAGGAATTCGCTTAATTAACCTCTTCCTCTCCCCCCAAAAAATCTAATACTATTAGTGAGGATTTAAAAAGGAAATGAGCTAAATATTTTCTATTAAACTTAACATTTGGATTTGGCAGACAAGCGAAATAAGTCATTCCTTAAAAGTAGGTCCGAGTTTATTGAGTGAAAATAACTGAATGTATTAAATCAGCTAATAGCTGTACAGGAGGGAATTAGCTAAAGAAAAAAAATACTTAGTAAACAGCAAGATTGCTGTATAGTTGAGATGCAAAGACCGTAGATCATCTGATGATTAAGTCCATTTTACGTAGGAAAAAATGTACAGATTTTTCAAAATTTTTTGTTCAAATTGTATTTATTTATTTACTTATTTTGAAGTTTTTTTTTTTAGGTTTTCATGAAAGATCAAAACCGGTAACACGTTAACCATTTTAATTTTAAAAAAAATATTTTTTTTTTAAGGTTTTAGATTTTATTGCAGATTAGACGGTTAAACCCTCTGACAATTTATATTATCCCTATCTACGATATTTACTAAAAAATATGTTTCATTTTAATATAAAATAGGCAAAGTCCTAAGGATGCGAAAGCCTTTGGATTTATGACGATTTTTTTATTACCTTGAAACTGACATAGACTTTTTATAAATGTGATTTTATAACGACACCTTAACACTTTACCATTGTTAATATGCTGCAAGGACAATGATCGGTAAATAATTATTATTAGCATACACGTTTTTCAGATGTTGAAAGCAATTGACATAAAAAAGGGCATGATTCAGTCGCATGCGAGTTTTTTTAATGACAATTTAAAGAATAGTTATATTAGGATTGGAGAACTAACGTTAAATAGATTTTTTTTAAATCGTTGAGAGCAGAGTGTTTCAAAATGTTTGAAGTTTAGGTGCATTTTAAAATATGCAAATAATTGTAGGCTTACTCCTTACAAATATCTTAGAAATAGACATCCGCTACTAACGCCTTACAGTTTTATATCCAGATGGTCAATTCCACAGACAATTACAGACAGCGGAGTCTCATAATCTGCAATGGAAATTTTTTTTAACATTGAAAATCACATAGCCTCTAGCACTCATAATAGGTAACCATAGAATTTACAGTTTCTAGTTTATCGGAAATCTTCTTTGTTGCATGATCGCTACTTTTTATGTGAAGAAAGAAGACAAAAATATTAAGTTGCTTGTAATAAAGGTTATCTTTGAATTGGAAAATCGGCAAGAAAATGAATAGCTATATATTTTTTTATATCTGGGCATATATCTCTCTGGAATAACACAGCACCCTTTGAGAACCGTTGGTTTAGAGCAGGTGTCTCCAAACTACGGCCCGCGGGCCAAATTCGGCCCGCCAGTGTCATCAATCCGGCCCTTGACAACGAATAGCTTATTGTTACTATAATAATTTGGATAAAAAAACACATTAAAACACATTAAAACACTAGAAATTATAGTTAATGGCAGAAAATTGAAACGATTTTGGCCCTTGGTACTTACTGGAGTAAACAATATGGCCCTAAGGCTGGAAAGTTTGGAGACCCCTGGTTTAGAGCATAGCTGTCCAGAGCACTACACGCGGATTATATTTTTAATCAACAGAGTAATAGAAAAATAATTCCATTTCATAAACTATATTTAGATTGATTTTATTTATTATTCTGATAACCCAAAAATTGAACGGAATTTATTTGCATGCAAGGAGTCCCTATTGTTGGAGGAATTGTTATATCTCTATTGTTAGGGGAATTTCCGAGTTAACTCAGCCCTTACTAATACGCTTGTGGGTGAAGTACAGAAAGCTAAATAGTATAGGTCGCGTGCTTGTATACTTTTTGTCATGCTTGTCCTCGTTTGTTCCTTCTCATTAGTATTAGTTTGTGCCTTCATTAAAAAACGTTGCCTTGTGTTTCATATTTATGATAATATCCACAATCAATAGAGGTAACAAACCTCATTATGTCTATGGAGAAGCGAGAAGTAAGTGATGAAAATCGTGTCTTTAATGGGAAATGAGAATTGAGCTATTTTTTTTGCAGCAATAATAATAAAGTTAAATGTATCATATGTAAGGGCTGTCTGTGAATAAATATAATGTTAAACGTCATCACATTACTTAAAAATGAAATGTATAAAGAAAACTTATCGGAAAAGAAAGAAAAATTGTTGTAACCGAGTATAAGAAAACATTTATCAATAAATAAGTATTTTTCAAAATTAATAAAAAATAAAGTGCCAGCTTGTTATGAAGCATTTTTACAATTAGACGATCATAAAAGTAACCATTCAGTAAAAAAACTGGGAAATTAGTATGGCTGCAAGTTTATGCATCCTAAGTTGGTGTACAAATTTGAATCTGTAGCACTATTTCACTAAGCAATGGTCATGACTACAAACTATATGCAGAAGAAGTTGGGGGAAACATTTTGAATTTATAGCATTATCTCATCAAACAGTGGCCATAACTACAAGCTTTATGTAGCCTACGCTGGTAGAAAAATTTGAATATGTAGCACTATCTTACAAAGTGTCCATGGCTACAAACTTTATGTAGCTGAAGTTGGGGGAAAACTTTGAATTTATAGTACTATCTCACCAAACAGTGGCCATGGCAATAAGCTTTATGTAGCCTATGCTAGTAGAAAAAATTTGAATGAGTAGCACTATCTTACTAAGTGTCCATGGCCACAAACGTTATGCAGCAGAAGTTTGGAGGAAAACTTTGAATCTATAGTACTATCTCACCAAACAGTGGCTGGAGGAATGATGCCTTGCTGGAACAGCCTTGGCTGGAGGAACGATTTGAATCTGCAGCGCTATCTCATCAAACAGTGGCGCGACGAGTAGATGATATGATATGTAATTTCGTTGTATAATGTGAATATTCAATATGCTCAAATGACAAGAAAGACATCAGTAAATTATTATTTTTTTTTCGCTGCATTTCAAAGGATTCTACATTTATGGAAAAATTGTTAAATTTAGTGTCATTGCATAGAATCCACTAAAGGCAATGATATCTTTCAAGCTGTCAATACGACTAATATGGACTATGAAATATTTCAAAAGTGTTCCTGCATTATGACATAAAGCAAAAGCTGTGACAGGAACAGTGACAAGATTTGGTGTACTTCTTAAATAAAATGGTATTGATGATCTATTAATCCAGTGCATCATACAAGAAGAAGCCTGATGCGGAAGCTCTTCGCGCAAAATGAATGCAGTGAATGTTGTTGTTAAAACAATTCCAAATAAACAATTAAAGAGCATTAAATTCTCAAAGAACTTTCACTTTCAATAAAAAAATTCGGAGACACTATTTAAGTTAAAACAAGTAATATAGAAAAAAAAATTTGTAAGTCAATTCCTACTTTTTTTCACTCTATTGCAGAAAGTCCTTTATAAATAATTTTCATTCATTTTTTTAAGTTTATCTGGCGCCATTTATTATTAGTTACATGCAACTTAAATCTAAAAAAAACTAAAATGAATTAATTAAATTTAATTATTGAATTAATATTTGAAAAACTGTATTAACATCCAGTGTCATCCACTACAAGTTCAAAAAAAAATGCATTTGAACTTCAGTGGATGAATAAAAAGTATTTTATGAACGATTGAAAATTTCAACAAGATATATATAGGTAGAGTGTGAGCTAATAGAAGGAATTGAATAAATCTTATTAGAGGAGGAAAACAAATATTTTGACATGATTTTTCAATTGAAATTAAGGAACATATGGAGAGTTTTTTAATATTTCCTTTTTGTGTGCTGAGAGAAGAAATTTTCTTATTCTTAAAAAGAAAACGAAATAAAATCGGATGCGATTGAAATCGAAAAAAAAATGCAAGGTTTTTAATTCCTCTGTGATCTAGTATTTTTAAAATGACTTAACACTTGAACGAATTGAATCAGAACTTGCATAGAAAACAACCCCATATAGGCAACTTATACGAGCATGTGAATGGATTTAAAAATAAACTGAAATTGTTCGAAACGTCACAAGAAAAAAAAAGGAACATTATATTGAGATTGAAATGTCGGGGATACCGTTTTTTTGACCACATTAAGTACACTGACGAGATATTTTTTTAAGTTTGAGCAGTGATTTTAAGGAATTAAGGAGCGATTTGTCATTTTCACTCACCCATAATCGATTGCTATTGAAAGACCGATTACCAAAGACGATTGCTAAGACCGACTACCAACGGGGATTATGTGATCTACAATCAGACTCTTTTTCAATTCCTTCTATTAGCTCACACTCTCCCTATATATATATATATTGTTCAAATTTTCAATCGTTCATAAAATACTTTTTATTCATCCCCTCAAGTTCAAATACATTTTTTTCGAACTTGTAGTGGATGGCACTGGATGTTAATACAGTTTTTACAAATATTCACTCATTCATTAAACTTAATTAATTAATTAATTATATTTTTTTTTAGATTTAAGTTGCATATATCTACTAATAGATGGCGCCAGATAAACTTAAAAAAATGAATGAAAATTATTTATAAAGGACTTTCTGCAATAGAGTGAAAAAAAAGTAGGAATTGACTTAAAATTTTTTTTTTTCACTATTACTCGTTATAAGGGCAGAACAGAAACTGGATTAGTTTTTTTAAGTAGAAATTTTAATTCCTGATTACGTTAATTCGTTACTTGTCGTTAACGAATTTTGACTTAAAAATGGGTTCGATGTTTGGCAATACCTATTTTTGTAAATGCGCGTATTCAACCAGGAATTATATAAATAGAGGTCTTCGCTGTCGCTTGTTTACTCATTGCGTTTGCCAACAACTAATGTAGACTTGTATACTAATAAGATTGCAAAAAAGAAATTAATGGATAATCAATAAATCATTTTAATAAATTCCCTGAATCTTTTATTCTTTCAGTTTAAACTTGTAATTTTGTTTCCTGCATATAAGTCTATTTAATAATTTGTACTGTCCAGTAAACGTCACTGACGAGATAATTTTTTAAGGAATTAAGGAGCGAAGTTAGAATTAAGAATTTATAATTGTATTTCTTTGAAACTTATTTGAGCCATTTAAAAATGATTAAGGCTTGATTTGAAAATTTGATTTTATTGATCTCGATTAAAGCTGATTAAATTTTAGTTAACCACAAACCATTAAAAATATATTTTAAGAAGTCAGTACTTTGATACTCCTTGATTTTCAAAATGTTTAAAAATGATTGTAATGACAAAAAAAAAAAAAAAAAAAAATTCTTTGTTATTTATTTTTACGATTTTGACATAACTTTTCGATAAATTAATTTAAATACTTTCAATTGAATTAAAGTGTATATTAATTATAAATTGTTAACATCGTGGTATCCTTTTCTGATTAAAGATCTCCATTAAAAACAAATACATTCTAAGCATTGTTTCAAACATCGATTACATAATTGTGGTTTTTTTTCACATTATTTCAAAATTTTTCGTCTTTCGTATCGAATAATATTTTTGAAAACAAAAAATAAAATTAGAGGAAAAAAAATTCAGAAACCTTTCTTTTTCTGACATCGACATTTTATAATTTCAGTACAGTCTGAGAAGAAAAGTAACATAAGTTTTAAAAAAATCGAACCATTAGTTATAAAATCAGTTAATTTGTATAGCATTGTTCACTACTCTTTGAAATCCGTAAACCCTTGAACTTCACCTTGAGAGAAAAAAAATGATCTTTTCCTCACTAATTACGAGATGTTGAATTCAGGTTTTTTTAATGGATGAATTAAGGTAACAATTCTCATCAACTCCAAGAGATTATGAATAGAAGACGGCCCCAGTCATTTACTAATCAAATGTGACGTTAAACTCCTGTGACTTGCCAAGTTTTAAGTACAACGAACAACAAAGATAGTAATTATTTAATTTTTCTTCGGAGGAAATTTTTATTTTCCTTAAGCAATTTTCGCTTGATTTTTAAATGAAACAAGGGTTTAGTATTATTAGCTTCGATGTATAGAAATCATAATGTTCTGCCTGTTGGGAAAAAAAAGACGGGACCGGCAAATGGAGCTTTGGATTTCCGAGAGGATTTGATTAGCGAATTGGATTCCGGGTAATCACTTTCAAAATCCGAAGTGCAAAAACTATGCTGGGGATTTTACAAAAGTAGAGATAGTCAAGATATGTCCAGGGATTCCACGAAAGCTAGAGATAGTCACGATATGTCCAGGGGTTATACGAAACCTAGAGGTAGTCACGACATGTCCAGAGATTCTACGAGAGATATAGTCACGATATGTCAAGGAATTTTACGAGAGCTAGAAGTAGTCACGATATCTCAAGGGATTCTAGAAAAGCTAGAGATGTCCAGGGATTCAACGAAAGCTAGAGACAGTCACGATATGTCAAGGAATTCTACGAGAGCTGGAGATAAGCACGATATGTCAAGGAATTCTACGAAAGCTAGAGATTGTCACGATGTGTCCAGGGATTCTACGAAAGTTAGAGCTAGTCACGATATGTCCAGGATTCTACGAAAGTTAGATTTTGTCACGATATGTCCAGGATTCTACGAAAGTTAGATTTTGTCACGATATGTCCAGGATTCTACGAAAGTTAGATTTTGTCACGATATGTCCAGAATTCTGCGAAAGTTAGATTTTGTCACGATATGTCCAGAATTCTGCGAAAATTAGAGGTAGTCACGATATGCCCATAAGCCGGAAAATCATTCAATTTGGATTCAAAGAGGTCTTTTTGAATTGCCTCCCTGATAATATTCATTGGAAGTTCGTTGGCAAATTGGGATGCAGTGTAGCAGGACTTAACTATCATAGGAAGTGCTGAATTTGCTACATATTTGCTGATATTATAACAAATGATTCAAAGCAAAGTGTCTTGACAAGTGCCACTAGAGAACAATGACAATTGCTCACTTTTAAGACAAGCGCTGTAGAAAATTCCCTTGATTTGATAAAATGAAGACGATTTTATAACTTTAACAATTGTTTGATAAAGCAATGAAGGATAAATATCAGTAATTAAAAAAAAAGGCAATTAATTACTTACTCAGTGGCAAAAAACGAAGTATTTCTCCATTGAAACAACAATGTATCTTATGTAAAAGTTTTTAAAAATTTTTTGAATCACAAAATAAAATATAGTCCGATTGACGCTCAGTGGTAACGTGTGCATTTAACATGTAGGAGAACTCAGGTTCAAATCTGTTAACTGCATCCGTTACAGTCACTGGTTTTAGAAGAGACTCAATGACAATAATGACAAAATATGGGAAGCGTCTCATATACAAAATCAGACTATCTGTATGAGAGATTCTGCGTTTTCTCAAATACGACATGCAAATATGGGACAGTTACTCCAGAAAATTCTCCCCCTTGTTGCCCATCGGTGGGTTGTTCCCGGCATACATTAGTAAACTACGAGGCCCACTTAGGTTCAACTAAAAGAAAAATATTCAGTAGGAAATAAAAGGTCAAGTTTCTGACATTCAAAAAATTTTATTTCACAGAAAATTTTTTAAATCCTTTTCGAACAAAAAAAAAGAAAGAAATTTTAGCATAGATATCGTTGAGATATGTAGTTTGCTAATCATATTTTAGATCAATAAGGTTTTTAATTTTAATTTTGATGAAATTAATTATTTAATACGTTTTTCTTTAAAAAACATCCTAATCTCAATGAGTTCGATAAAATAAAAGCTTTTAAATTTAAACAAGATTTTTTTTAATTAATGTGTTTAAGTCATCTTTAATGTAATAAACTGGATTTATCTGCTTAAATCCTGTTGTGGTTTGAGTTATCGAGTTGTTTAAACCGGCCATAATTTCGCTAATTTTTCTGCGAATCAAATTTTTCTTTAAGTATTCCAGAAATCAAGTTCACTGATCTTTTCTTGGAAATTAACATCATTATCACCCTTGATATTTCCAACTTTTTCCATTTATACCTATTTTATTTTAATTCATGATTAAATTAAAGGATATTTTACCAACTGCGTAACCTGTTAATCATGATAGTGTAGATTAAAAAGCATTTAAGGAAGAATTCTAAGAAAAGTTTCTGATGAATATAAAACACACTAAATTTTTTTCAAAGTTCTTACAGAAATTGTGGTACCATTAAAGAGTTATTTATATTATTGTTACAGTGTAAATTAAGCTGATGGTTACCGTTGCTCTAATACGTTAATAAGCTAGTTGTAACCATTACGCTAAATCATCACATAGATCATTTAAATTGGAAAGCTCAATTAAATCTGGTTCCTCGTTATATCTGTAATAGTTATCATTAGCATCACTGTAACAGTGTGTAAAAAAATGCTATTATTTTAATGAAATACGCGTAGATGATTTTTGTAAAAATATGTTTACACCTACTACTAACGGTAAAAAATTCCTAATAATTAACATTCAATGCGATAATATGAACTGTCACGAAAGTCAATGGATCTCTGTCACAATATGGATAAACTGTAACAAAAGGATTTTTGTCTCAAGACGGCAAAACTGTCGTAAAAATCAATAAACTGTCACAATGTCAAATAGATGGGGCATCAGTCTGGAAAATAAAAGAAAAATCGTTGAATTAGTTATTTGGAAGAGATTTATACGAAGAATTAGTTATTTCTTCAAATAACTAATTATTCGTATAAAGCACTCAATATCCAAACTATCGTTTTCCAAATTTACACAATCGCTGGACATTTTATATATTCTAAACATTTAACAAAACATTTTGGTTTATGTAAAAGAAAGATGGTTTAGATAAACTATTAATAGTAAATAATGTAACTATATATAAAAGTTAAAAAAAAGTTATTTATTCAAAAATGGAAGATATCTGTTGATGTTAAAAATAATTAATAAATAAACAATGACAAATAACAATAAATAATCAGTAACAAAGACAACGAAAATAACGGCTAAATATCAATTTTAATATAGCTTTAAATTTAAAATTTAAAATGGAAAATTACTTATTTTGTAAAAAGAATGTACCCTTCATCAGAAAGTTAACAACAATTTTTCATAATAAAAACTTTTATAAAGAATTAAAATAAATTTAAATTTGTGGAAAAAATAAATTAAGAACTACATAAAGCATTAAATAAACTGCAAAAATTAAAATCAATTTCATTGGGGCTTTATAATGTCTTTTAAATAAAAATAATATTTTGATTTATTTTTTGTAAAGCAATGATTTTTTTGATTTTATGGAATTATTACCGCCTCCTATTATTGATTCTGTCTTACAATTCATAACTATTTAAATATATTTTGAAGTTAATTATTGTTACACAAAACTGTTAACTAAAATGCAAAAATTTAATTCTTTCATATGTTTATAATATTTGTAAGCGCTTTAAGCTAATTAGATGAGTTTCTAGGCTAAACAACCAAGTATATTATGGTCAGTCTGATGTGCAATTATATTAAATTTAATTCAGTAATTTTAAACACGGTACAGATACACAAATACATTCATAGTTCAAATGAAGTAAAATTCAAAATTTAAAAAATAATAATGTAAGTTGAATAAAGAACAAAATAAATGTTTACAAGTATAAGATTGGGAACTGAAAGAAAAAAGATAAACACTGGAATTTAAAAGAAGAAATAATTTGCAATAATGCTTATCAAGGAAAATACTGAGGCCATATTTATTTAAAATGAAATTGAATTCAAAATAAACTTTATTATCATTTCACTTTCATTCCATGGTAAAACGAAATTTATTTATGTTTTAGTCATTTTTCTTCTCTTGTGTGAGTTTCATTTGACGGTAAAGGTAACGTCATCATTTTCATGTGACCTTGTCAGAATTACATGCTAAAACCTCAAAATCCTCACTTTCTCATGAGATTATTCTGTGTCCTTGAAATGACCTTGTTCAGTAATGAAAAATGTATATGCCTATCCAAGAATAGTGATTTTTTAAAGCAATCTACGGAATTAATTTAGGTAATACTTTTCACATAAGAAAATCTTCTACTTTAGAATTACGGTAAAATCTAGCTGGAAATTCTCTTCCTTATTTTGTTCACCAAAATTTTTTCTTTTTACATTTTTGCATTTCTCTGTTATTAGATAGTATTCATTGAGTCAAATACTACTGTGTCCAAACAGTAAGACCCATTTTCACTTTAAAATTCACGGGGCTTATGGAATTTTTTTTTCTTTAGGTTGCTGGCACTGTTCTTGACATCTGCGTGAAATATGACTTCAAAATATTCATTAGTGTTTGAGTTACGCTTGGCTTTGTGAGACGCTAAAACTGATTCCGGTGATTTTTGAAATATCTGAATTAATTGAGCAAAGAACTTGCATTCAATTTTGTTTGCGGAAACATATAGAATGTTGCAGAAGGCATTCCTATATAATAATAATAATAATAAAATTTCCAAATAATAATAAAATTTAATAAGAAGGTTTAATAAAAGCTAGACCATTTTTATAATTTCCTATAAATAGTGAAATTATAAAAATGATCTATCTTTTATTCCTAATAAAATCAGAAAATTTAAGCAACTCCCTCCTGCAAATGCCAGTTCTTTAGAACGAAAGAAAAAAAATAATAGAAAACAATGTAAAAAAAAGGAGGTAACTCAGAAATACTAAACATAAAACTTTAAAAAAAACCAGACACAATACCAATAAAATAATTGCAAAAAAAAAAAAAAAAAAAAAAAACCCACCTAAAACTTTGAAAGCAGAAAAACCTTTGTATTTGTCCATCCGAAAAATGGATATGTAAGTCCTAACATTTAGGATTTACTGAACTAATAAAATTACTTAATACAATTTTTAAAATAAAATCTTATTATTAATAAAAATTTATAAAAGATAAAATAACTATAGAAACTCAATAAAAACTAGATAATCACAAAAAAAGAAAAAAATACAAGTTTATTTCTCTTGTGCAACCCAATAAAATAAGAAACTTTAAGCGACTCTATCCTGCAAATGTTGGTTCTTTTGGAAGAAAGAAGAAAAAATAGAAAAAAAAATAACGGAAAAGAATGTAAAAAAGAAGAAAAAAAAAAAAAAAAAAATCAGAAGCATTAAACATAAAACTTTAAAAAAACAGACCCAATATATAAAAAAAAAGAGGAAATAAAATTTTGAAAGCAGAAAAACATTTGTATTTGTTTGGACAATTGTTAAGTGAGTGGTAACTTGTTCAATTTATTTCAGTTACGCTTCTTTGGTCCTCCTAAGAAGATGTTCAAGACGTCATCCATCGTTATATCTCGCCACCAACTGTTGCCCAACAAGTGCGTGCTGATTAGATCTAATGGAACCAGGTGACTGGAAGAGATTGACAGTGGATTTTTGACCTTGGAAAGAACCAACCTTCCTTTCGCCAGCAACAACAAAAGAAGATTGAAGGCAGTTGTTTTACCTTTTTTTTCATTTACTTCTTTGGTGAAATCGAACCGACCTCTGACCTTTTTGCACTGAGGTGGGGAAAAGGTATTTCCACTTCCAATCTGCTTCTAAATGCCAGGGACAGCGATTGGAAAAAAAGTAACACACTTTTTCCTCTCTCTTGCCATACTGCTGCAACTAGTTAGTCTCATACGCAAGCTGGTCACGAAATAGATGGACAAATCGCAAGAATTAGAAAACGGTTTCGTCGAAATTATGCTGCCTATCGAAATAGGTAGTAAATAATTAGACTTTCTTTTTCTAGGAAGAGAAAGAGGTAAAAACATTTTTTTTCCAAGATAATGAATGGCGTTGAGAAAAAAAAAATTGTGCTGAACAGTTATTTTTTATATGTTGTTCTTATTGTTTATTCTGCAATAAAAAAGGGTTCTTTGTTTGGCAATATTAAAGAAATGTAATCGACAAATGTATTTGGCAACATGGGAAACCTTATCCTAATATTGTTGTAAATATCGATGGAAGAACAGATAAGAAAATTGTGTTGTTCGAAAAAAAAAATACACGAGATTCTTTGTTGCTTATGATATTAATTAGACTTTCATCATCAGTTAAAATATATGGCATTTTTTTAACTCATAGTCACTAATATACGCAAGCAATTGAAACGGTTTCTTGTTATAAAGATAGAATACATTTTTTCCAAAATTTAAAATTATCCTGTTCATATTTCTTGCCTTTTAGATTATTTTCTTATTCTTTTATTAAGGCAATGATTAATTTAATTAAAAAATATTATTTCTTTAATAATGAATAAGTAATGATTAAAATGAAAATTTACTAAAATAGCTGTTTAAATTTTAACTTATAGATAGTAGAAGATAAACAAAGTTGTTTTACATATATTTCTACTCCTTTTTTTTTAATTTAGGATTTTCATTCTGTGGACATCCCAGATAATGCATGTCTCGCCAAATTTTTCCAACGTATATTTCTGATCTTAATTTTAGACTAACTCAAAATAAATAAATGCATTCAAAATTTAGCAAAAACATGTTACTAGAAACGTTATGTACATGGAAATAACAACTGATTAGCGATTAGACTTAATTATTTTCAAAAAATTGCATTTAATAGCTATTTTAAATATTAAAAGCCAATATTTCTATGAAAACATGTTACAGTCCTCATTTTTAAGCATTTACAACTGTAGATCACACATCTTCAGATTATCTCCTTTTCGAAAAGGAATTACATAATCAGGATAATTTATTTACAGAATTTTAAATTCTATATAATACAAATATTTATTGAAAACAAGATAAAATATATAAGTACTTAATGTGGTCATTAATCTGTCTTCAAAATGTTTTCCAATAAGTTAAATTTAATCCTAGATAGAATCAATTTGGTTAATTTGGGAGATGAGAAGAAATTAATACTCCTTTATAAGAACAATGAGAAATTATGTTACGAGAAATTTCTGTTATAAATAATAAATGAAACTTTTATGAGCAGATGGAGATATGATTGCCATATACATAAAATACCATAGACATAAGTGGACAATAAAATATTTATCTTATCATATGGAGGGAATAGAATTAAAAATGGGAATATAATTTTTGCTTTCCAATGTGCCAGTGTACATGCTCAAAGTTGTCGTCAAGTTCACGTTTCTGGAAGTAGTTATTATAGTACAATCCACAGGAGTTGAATCTATGCAAGCTTGAGGGCATTATCAATGAGCCACGAATAAGACATTATTCACACTTCAAATTAATCTTCCATGACAGAAAATATAGGTTTTCATGAGCAAATAACTTTTAAAAGTGTTCAAACCTGTGACAATGACATATAATCATGTTAGAACTTCTTGCATTCAAGGAGTTCCTAGGCTTGATTAAAGTGTACATATAGATATTTCGTGATAGGATGATAAAAATCTTGGCATCATGTAAAGTAATCATCATCATCATCCAAATTTTTACAAACATTTGTCAATGAAATACAAACGTGTTGGAGCTCCTTGGTCTCAGGAAGTTCCTAATATCAACCAAAAGGAAATAATGAGCTACTTCGTGATGGAATGGTAAAGATCATGGTGCTATGTCATGGTAATCTTCTCGCCTATCCTTAGGACGATCCTATAAAGCAATCCTTGAACTCACTCGGAACTGACGTATGAAGCCCTCCCATCAAACATCATACTTTCGAAATCAATCACCATTAATTCTCCAATGTTTATTCCTTCGGCGGTATCCTCTTTTCATGCGTCATGAATCGAGCATTGCCGACCGGATACCTTTCCTCATCGTAAATCATTTTTTTTTTCAATGGGAGAGGTTGCTTTTTATGGGAATGAATAAGTCGAAACTGCATAAAAAGTGACATGTTAATGCGTGATTCTATTGCTTTTTTTATTCTTATAAAAAGACGGTGATGAATCAATTCAGGTTTGTTTAATGTGTTTCGTTCAGCATCACTTTTATTTACTACTATATCATTAATATTTTTTTTTTTTAAGATTTAGCGTGAATGAATAGAGTTTGATTTATTCAGATAAGAAAGAAATGAGAGAAACAGTCTTTTATTGAGCTTAAGTAAACTAATCAGTGCAAATGAACCGCATAAATTATTGGGTACAATTTATAAACAGATTACTAGGAATGAGAAGCGTTATTATTTCTCATGTTCAGGCCTTGCAGCACTTTTTGATTTAATTGGTATTAAATAGCGTCAATACAATTATTAATATTCATTTGAGTCCAAATGAAGGCATATTATCCTTATAATATATAACCTTAAAATGTTTAACAATAAATAATGAGCTTTAAAGTGAAATTCAAATACACGTAACTATACTGAAACATTTTTTCTATTACAAATAATATGTCTGTACGAATGTTGTGCTTGCTTTTTCCGATTAAAAAATGAAATTTGTCAAAATATTTATTTATTTCATCATCAACATAGGTATAATACTATTCAATGACATATCTCATCAACTATTCAATGCCTTTTTTGCAAAATTCATTTGATTTTATCTTGAAAACAGAAACTAGCTTAATTTCAACCTAATTCCTTAAATTAATTTAGTTATTCAATGATTCTGTAAGTTTTTAAAACGAGGTAATCTGTTAGATCTCGCCCACTCGTTATTTATTAAATTATTTATAAAACGATGCATGTACGACGACGCAAGCTTTAATGAGAAAGATGTCCTTTAATGATTCTGTTCTCGCTGTCCAGTGTGAATATGACAGAAAATTGATATTGTAAGCATCCGCTCTCTATGTTTATACCTGTTAACCCTGTCTAATTTTGTAACTTGAATTTTGAGGTACCATATATTTTTTCTTAGCTCAGTCAGACAAATGAATAGCATTAAATTTATTACCGATATTACTTTTTAAATTCAAGAAACAGTACATTTAAATGAAACTAACGTATTTTTTAGTTATTACTTAGGCATATATCGGAATACTTTTGCTTGAAATTCATGTTTTGACAGGGAAGAAATCAAAGTAACGAAATATCTAAAATGAAATTATCATGCGTGAAATGATGTTTTGTTCTGGTCAGAGGTTCGTAGCATTTCCAAATAAATAAAGGTTTATTTATTTATTTTTTTAATTTTTTTTTTATTTCCAATGGCAGATTATGAACAGTTACAGCAAAAAAAATAACAACAACAAAAGAAAAACATGCAACAACAACAAAATAATACAACAAAACATGCTGAAACAGAGTTAATTAATCTAACAATAATGCCACGTTGCAGATCATTTAGCCACTAAAAAGTGTTACCAGGTGCACCACGGGGAGGTAGATCTTCTGCGCACCCTATAAATGAAGGTATAATATAAAATAATTAGTAAGAGAATAAGTTATTATTTAAAACATATTAATCTCCTCGCGTAACACGAGAAACTTTCATTTCAAAAACTTTTATTTGAAATAAACTCTGATTTTCACGGGATTTTATTCATATGTGTTTTAAAACTGGCATTGAATATGTGTTGCTAAATGTAACTGTTAACCCATATCAAGTCACATGCTATGTATGAATCGGTACGATTCATCGGAGTTCCTTGGTCGCGAAGCGACCAAACCTCCTATTAGCAAGAAATAATTAAACAGTGGTAGTCGGTCACTGCCCATTGATAACGAAAAACAATTTGCACAATATATAGAAAAAGTAAAGATATAAAAGAAAACATATACAAGAAAATACAAAGCACAACTACTAAAAAAAAGAGAAAAAGACCTGAGAGAACCTAAAGCCGAAGCACAACATAGCACCCACGCAGGAGTATTTAAAAGAACAAACAAAAATATACGCGGAGCGCGAACTTAACCTGAAGTTACCAGGACCATAGAAAAATGCAAGAGAAGAAATGCAGTCTACTGATTGATGTTTATAACACATCTAGGTCTTTTACGAGACGAGTGCAGAGAAATATCATATTCAAATTGATTTAATGCTTGGATGACAGAGTTACTAGATCTATTGAGTGATGAATAAAAGTTTTTTGCAATTTTAGCCACATATTCCCTAAAGCTAGGCATGGAAAGTGCATATTTAATTTCGGCGTTTCTAAAATACCATGGGGCATCAACAATCATGCGGATAACCTTGTTTTCAAGCCGTTCTAAAATAATAAAATTGCTTTTGGCTGTAGAGCCCCAGACTGGACTCGCATATGCTATTATCGGACGAAGATAAGCTAAATAGATTAGTGTTTTTAGTTCAATTGTTAGTTTAGAATGTCTGCCCATGACAGAGTAAAATTTACGCAAAACATTATTAAATTTATCGCGCAAGTAGTTAATATGAGCCTTAAATGTTAGTCTTCTATCAAAAATTACACCTAAATACTTAGCTTCTTTAGACCAGGAAATGTTAGTATTAAAAATAGTTATGTTAGGAGGATTATAGACTTTTTTCCTGGTAAATAGTACTGCTTCAGTTTTCGCGACATTGAGTTTAATTTTCCATTTTTCTAGCCATGATTCAAGAGTGTTGATGTAGTTTTGTAAGTTTTTCTGGATGATGTGTAAATACCTTCCCTGTGTAATAATTGCTGTATCATCAGCGTAGAGTGTCAATTTAATTCTGTGGTCTTGTGGAATGTCATTAGTGAAAATATTGTACAGGAAGGGCCCCAAGATCGATCCCTGAGGAACACCCGCGAGAATCTTGCAGTTTTTAGAATGAGTATTGTTAACAGAAACGATAAAACTTCGATCAGAAAGATAGTTTTAGATAATTTTGATAATATATGGAGAGTAATTATAGTTAATCATCTTATAAATTAGCCCCTTTATCCAAACCCGATCAAAGGCTTTCGCCACATCGAGGAAAATTACTGCAGTGTCCTGCTTCCATGAAAATCCTTCATTGATGGTTTCAGAGAGGTTGTACAGTTGGTGCGTGGTAGAAAGATCCTGCATAAAACCAAATTGTTGAGATATTAGAATGTTCAGAGCCTTAGATTCATGATTAAGCAGATCAGCAATCACCCGTTCAATAATTTTACTAAAAGTAGAAAGTAAAGAAATCGGTCTATAGCTATGAGGTGAAGTAGGATCTTTGCCCGGTTTTAAAATAGGAAGTATTCTAGCAGTTTTCCATGTTTTTGGAAAGTAATTAAGAGTTAAAATAGCATCTGTTATGTTGCAGATTTGGAGAATGCATTTGAAGGGAATATTTTTAAGCATCTTGTTAGTAATGCAGTCAATACCAGGCGTCTTGTTAATTTTAAGGTTAGAAATAATGTTAATCACTGAAGAGGCTTTAGTGGAAGGAAAGTTACTGTTAGTACTATTATGCCGAGTTAGAAAAGACGCGATGGTGCTTTCAACATCATTATCCACCTGAATATTGTTGGATGGGTTTTCTTGAAATTGATCCTGCAGCGAAGTTGCTAGAATTTCAGCTTTTCGGATGTCAGTAGTAACTTCTTCATTGCTATCCTGTAGTGAATGTATTTTAGACCTTTTCTTACGAAGGTTGCTGCAGAGTTTCCAGATCGAACCATTCTCAACATTTGCTGTTTCAAGGCGCCGATCCCAACAATCATTCCGGTATTTTGCAATTGCCCTTTTAAGAATATTCTGGTGATGATTATAAACATTTTTGCTGCGAGGATCACGATATATTTGCCATAGTTTACGCGCGTTGTTCCTATTAGTTATCAGAGTTTTAATAGAAGGGGGTAAGTAGGTTTTATTGTTAGTAGGAATAGGCTTAGAGGCAGCTTGATGCGCAGTAATGATTTTATGTGTTAAGTCTTTAATGGCTTCTTCAATATCAAGTGGAGAATTTAATGGCGTAAAAGAGTAATTAAAGCTACGGTCAAGGATACTAGAAAATTTAGACCAGCAGGTTGTAAAAAGCGGGTTAGTCAGAACATGCATAGCGCGGAGGTTAAAATCAATAATTACTGGGTTATGATCCGAAGAAAGTTCGTCAAGCGAATTAATGGTATTAGAAAAATGAAAGTTATTAGTGACAACTAAATCTATAATAGAGGTAGAGCGAGTGCCAATTCGAGTAGGAGTGTTAGGAGCAATAATATCTAAATTATAGTTATTCGCATATCTTTGCAAAGCAGCGCCAGTATTATTTTGGTTAGTACAGCCCCAAGCAGTATGATGTGCATTAAAGTCCCCCGCGAGTATAACACTATTATTCAAAGAAAATAAAACGTCTAAATCATGAGTAAGATTAGAGGAAGCAATTGCATTAGGAACATAAACAGAGCTAATAAAAAGAGAGGGAAGATTCGGAAAATTTAAAGAAATAATAGTGGCTTTTATCCCGATTAACTGTGGAGTATCTATACGGCGATGTGGCAGAGAGGCTTTGATAAAAATACCCGTGCCCCCAGAGAGGATCTTGAGGTCCATCGTTTCTATAAAAAGTGTACCCCATTAAAGAAGGTGTTTGTGAGTGCCTAAGGTGTGTTTCCTGAATCAGTACTATATCTGGGTTATAATTATCAACAAAGTTAGTAAATTCAGTCAATTTGTACCAAATATTGCATGCATTCCAATAGCATATGCGAAGACCAGAAATCAACTGAGTCATTACGGGGCATTTTGGATAGTTTGGGATGCAAGGCCATTGACAAAGACCTGCAACTTATCAGCTTTATTGTCTGTACTCCTTACTTGGTGGAGAATACCATCTAGAACATTAAGATCAGAGAAAATAGCAACGAACTCCTTCATAAGAAGCAGGGTTTTTGAATAAATTGGGCTTGGCTAGCAATGCCCTGCAATTGGCTCAGTTGATTTGAGGTTAATTCATTATTAACAGTAACAGCATTACCAGAGTTGCTTTGTGGTGGAGATAAATTTTTTGCTGCAGCTGCATACGAGAAATTTTGAGAAACCTGACGAACAGGAGTATACTTAGGAAAAGTTGCGTATTTAGTAGTATTAATTTTTATCTTTGGAAACTTCGAACAGCCTCGCCAGGCAGCCGTGTGGCCGGATTGACCACAATTAATACACTGTGGTATCTCCAACTTATCATATAGCTTGCATTCCTTATGGGAATGTTCTTCGCCGCATTTTAGACAACGGGCTTCACATGCTATGTAGTTTATTTTGAATTGTCTGGTTTTCACGAGAGATAATAAACAGATTATTGTTTCAATATCATCAAACTGGTGTCTAAAGATCAATTTAATATTATAAAAGTAAATTAATTATCATTCAACTTCTTTGTCTGAAATGGGTAGTGCTTCTTGTACTATTTCAACAATTGCTTCTTTATAAAGTTCTAGAATTATTAAATTTTGTTATATTACTGTCGCTATTAAGCTTGTGGATATTCTGCACTTTAGAGTTCCGATTTCGACAAGTCTTTTTCTCGTGCGAAATTTAATCTCTAAGATCGTAGTATTTTGAAAGCGTAGCGACATTTTATTTATTTACTAATAGTCTTGGCGAAAACCGCAAGAGAAAAAATCGCCAAATAAACAAGCGGTATCCTAAAGTGCAGAACTCCTATTCTTTTAATATTCTAACCAATAGCTTCATAATTCATGAGTTATTGAATGTTGATATACTGCCATGTGTAATCGTTAAGTAAAGTATGCACACACAGGATCAATTGAAATTCAAGAAAATATTTAATTTTTTGTTTTTCTTTTTCATACTTAAATTTTGAGGTTCTATTTATTGTTTCTTTTTTTATGTTACTTTTGAGGTTCCAGATTAACTTATATATGATATCCTAATGCCAAGATATTATTCCTGACTATAACCATTTGAGAGCTTTTAGCAATAAATCAAAAACTGGTATTTTCTATTAATACATTACGCATATAAACTTTTTTGTTTTCATTAAGTTTGGACGTAAGAAAAGTTGTTAAGAGATATTAAATAAAAATACTGAGATGTGAATGACTGCTGAAAAGCACTGAGCAGGGTTATTTATGTGGAGACAATGGTCTAGAAATAGAAATGATATCAGGGCGAGAACGAAGAAAGTTGGATCTCCGTGTCACTAGATTCAATGGCACAACAATTCCTCTTGCTGTTAACACGACATGGTTGCTTGCCTTTCTGATTGCTGTGGTTGATATTCGTTTTCAACGTTTGTGCATCTGATCAACAAAGAGGAACCATCCTTTGATTCCATAAGTACTGACCATTGAACAAATAGTGGATAATTGTTAATCTCTGCATGAAATTACACCATTTCCCAGAAAGCTTTAATTCCTTCCTTTTCACAAATTAATTTTTAGATTTTCCAAATTTTTTTTTAAATTTATAGTTTACAATTGCTTAACAAACAAAACTATAATCCGTTAGCATGTTATTCTGTATTAGCTTATAATTTTCGTTTATGTACTTTTATATTTCCTGCAATTTAAGGATTAACGCTTTAACAACTTTTTTATTCTGTCTCAATGATGTTAAATTATTAACCTTATTTCTCGTTGAACAAACTTTTATCATGCCAAATACAAATGTAAGATGAAAAATTAAAGTCATTATAAACAAATGCAATTTTTTTTTCTAATTTATTTCCAGATGTGTTGATTGAGGGTCCTAATAGCCGATTGACTAGCTTTTCGGCGCTGTACCACAGGTTTCGGTTCGAGTCCCGGCAGTGCCATGGATTTTTGTAGTAATTCAGAAGCCACTTTAAGCCGTATGTCCCTATCTAATAAGGCTGTATAGCGTTGGACGTAAGGCTGACAACCCTACCCCATAAAAAGAAAAACATCTCCTTATTCGAAATTTGACAGTAGGCAGACGGCTTTAACCCGCCACGGGGCTGCTGTGTCAATGACGAAAATCTATTAATTTATCTTGATTTTGTTTGTACTATTTATAATGCAAAAATAATGGCTCTTAACTTCAATTTATAAGAATTTTTGATTTTTTAAATGCAAAAATAAAATCTTATACGTTGAACTTCGAATTTTTTCTTCCAAAGAAATTATAATAAATCTAACTTCGAACAAATTAATATTGGTTATTAAAATTAATTTTAAAGTTAATATTAACCGCAGTATAGTATTCCCGCTAATTTTCTTCATAACCATATTCTTCTTAGTTGTTACGAATTCTTAAAAATCATACGACAAAAATATTAAATTTTAGTAAATATGCTTTGTTAAAAAACGTTCAGTAGAAATATACTATAATATTTTTCTATTGTGAAATGTTCACTTAATATTCCTCTCATGA
This sequence comes from Caerostris darwini, assembly GCA_021605075.1. Taxonomy (NCBI): domain Eukaryota; kingdom Metazoa; phylum Arthropoda; class Arachnida; order Araneae; family Araneidae; genus Caerostris; species Caerostris darwini. The sequence continues at coordinate 223,585 of BPLQ01001709.1, read as the reverse complement.
AATTGCTATGGAAGAAGGAAATTTCATTATTAAAATTAAATATTGCATCTTTCAGATTGCATGGCATTTGAACAGAGTTTTTTTAGAACAGGAATTTTCTCCTATGGTTATGTTTCCGACATAAATGCCTTACAAGGAACATGACCATGAATAGTAATAAGAATCCCTATTACCGGATTGAACTGGATTTTTCCAGTTTATTGAAAATTCTGAAGCGTACACTGTTGATGTTCGGATGGGAAACGAAGCAATGTCACGTAGAGTTTTTCTTAAGAACTTATTTCTCTTTTCGTATTCAGTACAAATATAAAAATATAATATTCTTTTGACATAATCTTGTGGCCATTTTTTTCTATCCGAAAATTTTACAATAAGTTTAAAATATAATGTTTAAATATACCTTGTATGTTAATTTCAAAATAATATATACATTGAAAACATCGTAGGAGAGGCATTGTTAAAATAATAGTATTTTATATCAACACATCCTTCAAAAAATACTGTTGATAAAAATGTTTATAACCAATGTAATATGAATACAAGGAATAAATAAAATAAAGCAATAAATGTAAGTCCACATCTTTAATTTCGAATTTTTTCAAGAAAAATTAATTTTAAGATTAAGATAGAATATCTTCTGTATTGAATATTAAAAGCAAATATCTTTTTACATTCATATGTAAAATGTAATCAATAAATTCTCTATTTTCAATTGGTAAAGACACAGGGACAAAGAAGAAGAGGACGACCCAAGTTGCGATGAATAGACGCGGTTGAAAAAGATTTTGTTGTACGGAAGGTTAAGAATTGGAGGACCATTGTCACACAGAGGAATGCATGGAAATCTCTTCAAAGGAAAGCCTTGGTCCACCCTGGGCTGCCGCGATATAGATAATGATGATTATATTTTCAACAGAATTCTCACTTTTATGTAATACTTTTAAATACAAATAACATAGCACAATACAGTAGCATATGCAGAAAGGTGACAATCCCATCTTATTTGCACATCACCTATTTTAACTCGTCTTCATACGATTGTGCTCGAACCTGTGTGCAAAGAATTGGTAAAGGCAAATATACTTTTCAAGTTGGATTGGAAGCGTTATAAGCTAAAATTTAATACTTCTAAATCTCTACAGCCGGATCCCAGTCAAAACTGTTTCAGCCACCTTCCTCCAACCTGGCCGATCCAGTTATAGTATCCAAGATGAGATCTGTCCGGTTTTTTTCTGACTGAGATTTCTGAACACGAGAACTTTCTTTTTAAGGGGTAGGGTCGTTAGCCCTACGTTCAACCCCCTAATTGTGTTTTGCATTTCACGAGAACTAATTAGACGGGTACCTACGGCTTAAAGTGGTATCGGAATCACTACAAACATCGCCAGGACTTGAACTCGAAACCACAGCGCTAGTCTCCCAGCCCTCAAGCACGAGCCGGGTATTAGCAGATATAATAACAGCCAGATCTTCCAATTTTGTATCTTTTATTCTCCATCTTATAATGTATAAAGTTATCCTTGTTGAATGTTGTTTCAAAGTATTTCAAAATACAATTACTTTTTTTCAATACAATTTGTTTTTCTTTTATAAATTCTCGGAAAGACAAAAGGAAATTATTAAGTAAAACGTGCAGTAATAAACTAATTGAAATTTCTTTAAAATTACAATCGAAAATATAATTTGCGCAGTTTGCATGCGGCAAAGTTACGATTCGAATTCGGTTGTGGCGTCTGTGCCCTTATTGCCCTCTCTGCTTTCAGAAATGAGAAAACTCGAAAAGGCAGTGTTCTCAAACCGACAGTCAGTATACATAGTGTAAGTTTTCTGGGTTTTCTTCCAAACGACATTCAAGCTCAAAGCAATTATTTCTAAATGCCAACCCATAAGGGAATATTCTAATTTCATTAGTCATCGGTAGGCAGTCTGTGTAATACTTAACTGAAATTCTGATCCACCACAAAAAACATATCGAGAATAATTAAACTGATTGAGATTCTATTTAAATATTATGCAATTCAATCCATTTAAATAATGAAAATAACCACTTCTGTAAGATACAAGAAAATCCCACGAAATATCAATCCTATTGCTTCTATAAAAGTTTTTATAATCTTATTTTCCGAAACAATATTAAACTTGCAACAGATTTCCTTAGAAATTCTTGATTTCCAATTTATTTTTCAATTCTCTTCTAAGTTTTACAATTCCATTACAAATATTGAAAATAGAATATTAAATGCTCTTCTAAGTTATTATACTTTCCTGACAGTAAATAGAAAATGGCCCAGAGCTGTTCTTAAAACCTTTTACTAATCCACTATTGATGGCTTCCATGCAATATTGCAAGCCTTTCCTGCCGTTTATTCTTCTTTACGTCTACTACTCTTCAATTAACATAGTCCCTTTTTCTTAATTTTTGCAATACTTTTTGCATAATAAAATAATGAAAGTAAAATAGCAAAAAGTTCAAAGAGCAATAATTTAAAGCACTTATTACTTATATCAAAGATGTGGCAAAGGCACTTTTTATTTTTGGTTTGGTTTGTCGCTCTATGGTCCTTTTTGCACACTTTAGGATAATTAGACTGGGCCTACAGTTTAACGTATTAACAAAAAAATTAATAAAAAATCACTGTCGTTAAATTGGAATTAATAAATATTTATGACACCACTTTTCTGAACGCAATTATTACAACAATACCATATTAATTTTAAGATTACATTAATAACAATAACCATGCATTATATAATAAATTAAGACCCTTAAAATTGATAACAAATTCAATAATCTGTGGGTTTTGAAATAGTAATGTGTGCATTGTTGTTTTATTTGGCATTACACCTTCGTCAGCGTGTAATCCAACATTTAACCTTTTGAAACATAATTTAATTCCTTTTATTCTTTTCGCTAAACTCCTGTTATCTCACGAATCTTTGCATTTGTTCCAAAGAATGATTTTAGACATGGTAACTAATGTAAAATACAGATAAGATCGCGTTTTCAAGGTAAAAAAAACCTCATTAAACCTCAACTACTAAGATCGAGTCTTTTTTCATCCTTCCCGCTTTATCCGATAGTATTTTTGTTTCTTTCTTTCTATAGGATGCTTTTCACACGGAAGCATACATGATGCTTTTCACATGGACATGAAAACAGGGCTTTGTACCCTTAAAAATCCTAACCACAAACTTAATTTTCGAGGTCATGGCCTTTTTTAGAGACTGTAAATCTAGATTTAGAAATAGGTAAAAGTGACGCACGACAGAAGCCTTCCAACACATTCATTATCTCATTAAGTGGAAGTGCAAAATGATGAAAGAGACCCTTTTTTTGTGATCGTGTCTTGCAGTTTTTTTTTTAATCACAACCTTGAATCACTGGTCACACTCAATCCAATCTTGAGCTAACATGTAATTGTATTCGATAAAAAATGCCTGCCATTTTTTTCGTGCTGTAATATTATCATTACAGTAATCGAAGGGACTCTCATTATTAAATCTCTGAAACAGCCGATATTGAATCATTGCATTGATTACAAGTTGTGGTCATTGAAAATAAAAACAACGATATGAATTCGAGGGTCAACAAATGCGTGTTCTGAATTTAGAAAACAACAAATAATAGTCGTTTTCAGGCACTGCAAGGACAGCAGATTAAGCATTACCCAGGATGTAATATCATTGGAAGCCTATTACAATGCACTCATATTTTACAACCACATTTTGTTGTTGTTGTTCTAATGCAGCTAGCAATACAGAGACAACCACCACATGTTGTACGAACACTCGCTTGATAGTTCACATAGTACACGTCGATCTCAACGAAAGGAAAATCCGGCATATAAATTTACCGTGCTCATTTCCGGTATGACACAGAATCTTTCTGTACTGTTTCGTTTTGGCTGGTTTTGAACCTGATTTCCCGCGTTTGTAAACCAACATATTATCCAACACACCACTCGAATCCATGAAAGCCCATCTCACATTCTTACTTTAAATTTCAGGAGAAATTCTAAGCAGCTTTGAAGTCTGGACGATTTTTTACTAATATAATGAAAATAAATAAAAAATATCACATTCGATGCAAGGGTAAACAAAAAGAGAATTTTAGCTCTTATCCAATAAGAAAAATAAATCAAGAAATATAATTAAATCATTTTGCTCTATATTATCACAGATTAGTAAACGAGTTTTTGTTACAATAAATAATTTGGTATGTTTAGTGTTGATAAACATTGCTTATGAAAAACTGAATCAAGAGCGAATTTAAAAATAATAAATTATGAAAAATTCCGAAATAAAAATCAACTTGTAATATATAATCTCAATCAATCGTTTTATATGTTAAGGCAATGAATGGAATATTTTAAAAATTAACCCAAAAAATTTAATCCGATACTTAATCTAAATTTTTAACTTTCTAAAACAACAAATATAAATACATACAGATATTTGATCCTCGATATTAATAAAAGAAAGAATTAAAGTAATGCAAAGATTTAAGCGATTAAATAAAAGCATTGCATCCAAAAATGTGAAAATAATAATAATTATTATTATTATTAAACAACTAAAATTCACTCTCTTATTCCTATTTATCATCTGGTAGGCTCAAATCAATCACACGGGAATATAAAAATGTCGAATTGTAGCGAGCAACTCATGAAAAAGCAATTGGTTACGATATTACAACACACTCAATAATCAGAAACAATTTTTTTAGAAGTAAAAATTCTAAAAGAGAAATGATCGGAATTTTACCGCCTTTATCTGCTTTGGTTCATCAAAATTAAATTTGGACAATTACCATATCAACAGACGCAGGCAAACATTGGAGTTACTTAGCATAAAGTTATTGGAGTTACTTAGCATAATTTTCCTAAAATGCTCTTGATATAAATTAACATAAACAAATTTGATGAAAATTATTATTAATTTTCCTCCGAAAAAAAGTCATCATTTCTTTCAACTTTCTACAACAACTGATAGCGACTTTAGTCGTAGTTAATTACTTAGTAATTTGTAATTTATAAATTACTTTTGAGATTATCTTCTGTGAGCAAGTAACTTTTATAGAAATCAGAAATACTGAAATTTTAACTTTCACTTTTTAGTTTACTCATTTATTGAATATCCAAACTTCCTAATTGCTCTTGGTTCTATAAAAAACAAGCCTGATGGCTGAGTGACTAACTCTACGGCACTCGGTGTCACTTCGAATCTCGGCGGTGCCATGGATGATTGTAGTGATTCGAAATCCACTTTAAGCCGTAGGTACAGGTCTTAATATGACTGTTCAGTGTAAGGCTGACAATCCTGCCCCGTAAAAAGAAAACATCTCCTGTCTCGAAATCTGCTAGTAGGCAGAAGGCCTTGGCCCAATATAGGGCTATTGTACCGATGATGATGACAAAAAACCATTTTATTTTAACTTACTTTAACTTTAGCATATTATTGATAACAATAACTTAGTAAAAATTTAAACAGAAATGCGTTTATGTGGATTAGTTTTAATGGTAGAATCAATTTATGGCTCAATGAGTTATTTAACATTTTATTTAATATGAAATATATACACTTTGGAATAAAGTACTATAACAAGAAAATAAATATTTATTTTTGATTAATTTTTTTATATGCAAAAATATTTAAGTGTGCGAGATAATCATTAAACTATTATTTTAAAATTCCCAATGACTAGGTATAGCCAACTATAATTGCTATATATAGAATATAACACATCGAGGTATAAGTATAGAATATAAAATAGTTATTAAAAAATAACGCCCTAAAAATATCAAAAATTGATTGGAAACAATTCAAATCTTCCAAATATGTTTATACAATTTTTGATTTAAGTTGCCTCCCTTACAAAAATGGTAACATGAAACTATTATTTTGGGCAATTTTGAATGATAGTCTACTGACTAGATAGTCAACTGTCAGTAAACTTTAAAATATATTTCTTTTAAAATATATACGACTAAATATTTTTGAGTAGATAGTGAACTGTTATTGTTGTTTTTCTTCTAATGCAGCTGGCTAACACTTAGACAGCTACTTCATTGTTGTACATAAAATAAAACACAATGATAGGATAAGGACAGAAAAGGAAATGGACATTAAAAAAAATTAATACCCTAAAAAAATATCAAAAATTGAATGGAAACAATTCAAATCTGCCAAATATGCTTACATAATTTCTGATTTAAGTTATCTGCACTACAAAAATAAATAATAACACTTTCGCCCTGATTTATTTCAGTCTCAATTTCAACAGATGAAAATAAGTATATAAATCGTCCATTGCCCTTCGGTTCATTTCCCCCCAAACTATCCAGAGATCAGGGGCTCCCAAAGAGGTCAAGTTTGAGCACAAAACACTGCTGGCATAAAGAAGAGCCTTTTGGAGCCACTGATGTCTGACTGGCCATTGTGATCCAGCTGTTCCACTTTTCCAATTAGTGTGCTCTTGTGGTCAGTTGCCCTTTCACTTGGGGGTGGCTATTTGAGTTCGCTCCGATGCCAATCCATGTGTGGAAGATGGGCTTGTATAAATAGTGATGCAAGCAGCCCGGAGATCTTCATTAACACTCGGAATAGTCTTCGTTGCAATCCACCGGCAGAATCATGGTAAGATCTTTTTTTCTGTATTATTTTGGAACTTTGAGGAGCTTGTTAACTCCTCAGAACACTTATTGGGGTCATTTGTTTCCGCTGTTAGTTCTCGGGATGATTTGATTCTGTTGACTTTCGCTCTTTCTACTCACTAAAAATCCTAGAGTAATTATAAATTAAGCGCTTCACCATATTGTAAACTAACTTTCGTACTCGAGTTGGCACTGTATCGCAGCTTGGCTTCTTTCCCTGCGTGCATTTATATAGAAACGTACAAGTTGCATACAGACTCTGAAAATTCAGAGAAATGGTTGAAATTCTCCATCTTAAGTCGTATATTTAAGCATGTTCTTCTTCTTAATTGGCGCAACAACCCCATGGTGGGCCAAGGCCGTCTGCTTAATGAATGAGTTTTAGGACAGGAGATGTTATCTTTTGTTTTTGGAGATATTTTTAGATGCTATCTTTTTACGAAGTAGGTTTATTAGCTCTATAATCATAAGCAATCAGCTCTATGCCCAACACTTTACAGTCATGTTAAACCAGGACTTACAATTTAAAGTGGATTCCGAACCACTACAAATATCCATGGTATTATCGGGACTCGTACCCGAAACCTGTGACACCAAGCGCCAAACATTTAACTATATACTTATAAAAAAAAATATGTACAAAATTTTTTTTCTTTTAACTCCGATAATTTCGTATGAAATATAATAAAACATAACAAAAGGTTCGTCTAAATTAATGTTTTATTTTTGAATCATTTTTGGGGGAGAGGGGGAAATATTACAGAAGGAAATTTATTAAAAGAATCTAAATGTCTATTATTTAGAAAAATTAAATTTATATTTATTTCAACTAAAAAAAAAAATGAACCATTTATTTTAAAAATCGTTGCAGGATAATAAATCTTTTTCAATTTTCGCGCCAATAGTATAAAGTATTGATTGCCGACAGGAAAGCTTGTTGCCAAAAATCGCCAAGCTGTCATCGTATACTTACGTTAAACTAAAAAGCAAAAGTCATGTGATAATTTTGTGCTACAAACTGGCAACCCAGAAGCGTGCTTTGTTATATTGCTGGTTTATGCTAAACTTAAGCTAGAGAAAGCAAAATGTTTTTTTTTTCTAACAAGGAACCAATCTTTTTAAATTATGTATGTATTGAGTGTGGCCCACAGTTACCACTCGGGGAAAATTAATTTAATCCTACTGACTTTAACTCCTTTTACTCATAAGGAATATTACTGTGTCCAAAAAGTAAGACCAATTTTGAATTTAAAATTCCCGAGACTTACGGAATTTCAATTTTTTTTCTTTTTCACGTTGCTTGCACTGTCCTTGTCCCATCTGTGTGAAATTTGCTGTTAAAATATTCATTAGTGTTTGAGTTACACTTGGCTTTGCGAGACGCCAAAACTGATTCCGGCGATTTTTGAAATCTGAATGAATTGAGCAAAGAACTTGCATTCAATTTTGTTTGTCGAAACGTATAGAATGTTGCAGAAGGCATTCGGGGAGCCTTCCTATAACGGAAAGAAATATTAACAGGTGGTATAAACAGTTCAAAGAAGGCAGTGAACGCGTCGAAGACGAAGAACCCTCTGGTCGACCTCAACCGACCAACTCACGTCCAAAAAATTAAAGATTTGGTACTTGCAAACCGTCGATTTACAATTGGAGACCTTGCTGCTGATGTTGGAATTTCAAAAGGATACGTCAATTCCATTTTGGGCCTCAAACGTGTCAAATTTCGATTGGTACCGAAAACACTGAATTGCGCTAGCTCACACTACATTGATTCTTCGTGACATTTTCGCTAAAAATGAAATTCATATCGTTCCACAACCACCGTATTCCCATCGTACACCTTGTGGCTATTCACTAAACGCAAAAGACCACTCCGGGGATACTTTGCGTCGATTGAAGAGATTCAACGCGAATCGCCGCGCTGTTTGCAGGCCATCCCTGCCGATGACTTTTTTAGCGTGATTTGAGGATTGGAAAAACGTTGGCTTAAGTGCAGTATCCGGAGGGGATTACTTTGAAGACGATAAAATGATTAAATAAATAAAGAGTTTTTGAAAAAAAAAATAATTGGTCTTACTTTTTGGGAACAGTAGTAAGCTAGCAAAAACAAATTCTTAGCAATAAATGCTAAATTATTAACAAATTAAAGACCCACATTAAATCATAAATGCATAGACAGTGAATCGTGCCTTGAATGTGGCTCGTTGTTGTATTCCAATGATTTGCCTTGATTTTCTTTCAAAAATCTAATGAAAAGAAAATACTTTTTTTTCCTCAAAAAGTTAAGATTTTCACAAAAGGTTAAAACTAGGGATAGTATGAAACTGAAATTTTTTATTCAATATCATTTTCCAGACTTTATTAATGAAATTATGTATTCTAAAACCTTGTATAATTGAATTTTTCAAGGAAAAAATTAATACTCTATATTTATCAATTTAGAAGTTGTTTGTTAAATATTTCTAATTATATTTTGAATAATTTTATGTATTAAACTTTCTAATGTTGCATTGTTTATGAAATGAAATAACTATCGCTTATTATCGTGATTATTTAAAAATTTTCTTTCTCTATTTTAATAAGGATCTAATTTTTTATTTACTTTTTATAAATCAAAACTATAATGCATGAAGAAATTCGAATAATTTTTTATAGATTATTGCAAATTAACAAAACCTTATTAATGAAAATCGATTTGAAAGAGATAATTTTCTCATCCCCAAACCAATAATTCTATCTGAAAATATGCCTCTTTGACTAATGGTTGCAAACATAACCACATGAATGAACCTTTTATCTTTTCATTACACTAGATTTTTTTATAAAGAGAAAATGACAAAATTTGTTCACGAATCAATGAAATCAGGAAACTTGTAAAAATTGTAGCAGATTCAGCATTAACCAGATGGTAAAGTGAGCATCCTGCCAATGTTTTTTTTTTTTTTTTGAATGCAAAAAAAAAAAAAAAAAAAAAACCAGCTTTGACTTCTTTGTAATAGATTATAAAATTTCAAAGCATTCAAGCTTACAAACTGGTATAAGCATACCTCTTACATTTAGAGTTGAAATTAACAAAAAAAAGGTAAAATTTTAATTTGTTTCTAGTGTATCTCAATTATACGATTCTTTAAGTGGGTTAAGTGCTGTTGTTATCCTATACAGAGATAATAGATACCCACAGTTGTACAATATCTGCAATCAATCCCCATAAAGAATAGCTTTGGTTTTCTATTTCATTACCTACACTGCCCTCACAAGAAGTCCATGACGTGTCACCATAAAGAACAGTCTTGATCATTTTTATGCACTCACAAGAGCAAGAAGGTTTAAAAGACTTGCAAGAAGGTTTATTAAGGATAACGAGATAAAATGTATTTTAAACGTATAGAAAACTATTTTTAAATGGCCTCAGTTAAATTGTCTGTAATCAAACTCAGTAACTTTCTGTTCCGTAGTAACCATGACCAACTTCTGTCAATGGAGAGGTGAAAAAATAATTCAGGTCAGAAATTCGTGGAAGATTTTCTAATCCACGATTTTAAAAGTTCATTAACTATTTCCTCATAAATAGTTCGTGCAAAAATAACTTCATGCAATCATCTCCTTTTTATAACTTTTTATAAGCCTTTCAGTAATAAAAAGACATTAAATTGTGGAAAGTTTAGCAATTCAAACGAAGTTGAAGTATATTGATGTTCTTCGGAATAAAAAAAAAAAAAAAAAAAAAAAAAAAATGGAATCTTTGATTAACGAAGGCCAAACATTCAATTTTAATAAGAGGAAAATTCACTCATACATTACATTGTGTTTCTCTAATTTCTAAATCAAATGAAAAATTTTAAAAACCAGAATTCATAAAGAATTCAAAAATTCATAAAGGACTGTGGTGTGTGAAAGTAAAGGACTGTGACACAGTAAAAGATGACGTGTAACACTATAAAGGACACTATAAAGAACTGTGTGAATTTGCAAAATTGTGGAAATTTCTGTCAGTCTTGTTTTTAAATCTATAAACTGATTATGGTCATTTTTTTCATGGTCATCTCATATACTCAAACTATTTAAAGTATCATTCCCTAATTCAATGGGATGATTTGGCATGTAGCAAATATCAGCATAAAAATGAATTCTCAAACTCCATATGGTGTCAATTTTGAAACTGTAGTATTCATTTGTATATTTGGATAAATATTTTTCAAAATATAGTTACCCAAATATATAAATGATTACTACAGTTTCAAAAAAACATTTATTAAAATTTCTGTAAAATTCATTTGTGTATTTGTATATTGGTTTGTAAATATGATAACATTATATATTATCATATTTGGATCCAGAAAAAAAGTTGTACTAATCTTAAACCCATAAGATCTTAAACAAATGCCCATAAGAACAAAAGTTAATAGAATCAAATACAGGGAGCAATGAGACATTTATTAGAAATAAAAATCACTAATGTTCTCTATATCAACCTTTGTATAATCATTAATTATGCTCTAAATGGTAGAATTCGTTTATACATAATTATTTGACTGTACATTTTATTTATTGTGTTATGAGGTGACATTAAAAACAAAACATCTAAGTCTTCCAAAAAAAATTCAAAATGAGTTTAGAAATTTGCAAAACGTTTTATGAAACTCTGAGTTTACGATAAATTTTATAGAAGTATGGGAATATATTTATCAATTTTTATACGTAAAGTTTTGTAATCCTTTCCGATTATCTTTAATGTATTTAATTTTTTAATGCAGGTCTTGCTTACTTGTGCCATCTCGACGCTAATGTCTACTCTGTGCAGTGCCAACTATGCCACCACCGCTCCTGGTGGTTACTGGGGTGCCAGAGGGGGCTACCCCACCTCCCTGACCAAGGGTCATTACGACTCCACGCGGAGGGACAGCCGCTACGGGGCCCCACCACTGGGCCCCCAGCTACCCGAACCACTACCGCAGAAACAGGAACCGTTCAGACCTACCACCAGTCGGTTGGACAGCAGTTACCTAAACCAGCTGCCAGCTGATAGGCCATCATGTGCGAGGAAGAGGGACTACTGTTTGCATGACCATGACTATCCCATGTAAGAGATTACTTCGGTTATATGGTTGCATTATTGTGTTAGTATAAATTACATTTAATTAACTTTTGAATGACTATTAGGCTTTACATGACACAAATTTGATTTGAATCTAAAAATTGTCAAAATCCATTCAATTTAAATTTTAAGTATTGTTTACATCTTTGTATATGGTTGCATTATTATGTTTGTATAAATCAGATTTAATTAACTTCTGTAAAATTTATAATTTTGAATTCAATTTTTCCCCAGTTGGGCTATTTACTTTAAAATAAAAATGTCGAAGGTTGAAAATATTTATTGCTGTTATTACACATCAACAACATCAAAATCTTAGCAAATAATCTCTTAATTTGCTGATGCTAAGCAAAAGACAAAATCTTAAGAGTAATTCATAGCTTATCGATGAAATAATATGCCTCCAAAGAAGAGTTTTAAGTATAGGTTGGGATACGAAAGGAATAGTTCATTATGAGTTGCTATTTGGTAAACAATAACAGATGAAATGCATTATTAGCTACTTAAACGCTAAAAAACATTTATGTACGAAAACGTCAATCATTGATCAAAAGAAAAAGTAATCCTGTTGCATGATAATGTCAAATTCCACAGTGTATAAGAAGAATTTGACTGGGGAGTTGTGCTTCACTTAACCTACTCACCGGACCTTACTTCGATAGGTTACCATCTTTTCAGAAGCCTACAGAATCATTTTGGAGGACTCATCTCACTTCGAGGGAAGGATCTGAAAAAAGATTTAGATTCCTTTTTCAAGGCGAAATGAAATTTTAGGAATTAAGATGTAGAAAAGCTGATGGGAAGGTGAAAAAAAAAAACAATGACATGATGATGAATAAAAAAATATAATTTTCACTAGATTTTCAGTTTTATTATAATCGTGAAATCGGTCAAAATTTGCATTACAACCTAATGCTGCTTTTTCATTATTATATATTGTTATTGTTGCTTCTTATCCCACTTGGTCAATAATAACATCTAGACCAGTCCATGAACCCATGTGGTCATGATAAAGTGTAAAAATTGCAACTTCTTTTTGTCCTTGACCCTGTGGCACAAAGTCATGGGACATCAGGGAGAAGTATGACTTCACCCTACCCTGTATATCCCCTGGTACTGGGGTAATCATTTTAATCGCCTTTTACGACATACAGTGGGGCTAGTCTAACCTGGACCCACAGGGGATTTCTATATGCAGTTATTGTATTGTCTTTTTGTTAGCTGGATTTGTACAGATATATGCAGTTATTATATTGTACTCTTTTTTTTTTATGCTGGACTTTTACAATTATATGTAGTTATTGTATTGCCCTTTTTTTAAGCTGGACTTTTACAGTCACGTGCAGTTATTATATTGTCTTTTTTTAAACTGGATTTGTACAGATATACGCAGTTATATTGTACTCTTTTTTTACGCCGAACTTTACAGTTATATGTAGTTATCATATTGTCCTTTTTTAAGTTGTACTTTTACAGTTATATGTTTTCCATGCAGGGACATGGTGCGCAACGTGGTGCAGCGCTACCAGGGCGACATCTACCGCATGTACTCGGAGATGCAGCCCCTGCCTGTGGAGGTGGCGGTGGGGGGCAATGTGAGCTACCGCTACAACTTCCCCTCCGAGAGGGGCACCTGGGCCTGCGAGACCGACGTCTTCACCATGCGCATCGGATGGGCACGCAACTGGGCGGGCAGGTGGAAGGTGGTGCTCAACACGGAGCAGTTCCCGCAGTCCGTCAGGCTGGAACACTGCAAGTGAGTGCCCCCCTTTATCAAACAACCATGGTCTTGGTATATTTTGAGACACTGATTGCGCAGGGTTCTTTAGATTTTTGAATTGAATAGAACTTAATTAAAATCCTAACAATTGAGGTGTATTTGGAGACTCCAGTGTCTATTCCGGGAATGGACACGATACACATGTTGAACTCGAAGAAGAAAAGTTATGTGAATCCACTCAACTGAGTTGTCCGTTCCAAATTGTAGAGCTAGTTACAAATCGAAGGGATTACGTATAAGTGATGATAGTGCAAAGAAGATATATGATATGATAAGCAAACAATAAAAAAAATTAAAAAATAAAAGAACAATAAAATAATATGTAACATTCTTTGGGGGAAGGGTGACAAAATCAATATTCATTGATCGAGTAGAATGGCCAAACTGGTGCTTTTCTACCCTATCATACCGTCTTGATGGGTGGCGTTATAAATTACACGAAGTTAAGAGTGTGTTACAATCACATAATGTGGGTGTAGTATATCATAAAGCATTCTAAATAATACTGAATCTGCAATATATTTATTGTTCCAGTAGCGAATGACTTCAGGTCAAGATGTTTGTCATTTCAAAAGAATGACGATTGTTAACTGTTTATTATTTTAAGAACTGTTGTTTCTTATCCCACTTGGTAGACAGCAACATCTAGATCAAGTCCAAGAACCTATGTGGTCTCATGGAAGGAGGGAAAGAGAAAGGTAGCTTCTGGTGTGATGAAGCACTCGTAGGTAGAAGTCTGACTTGGCTCCGTGACGCTGACTTTTTAGGGGTAGGTTATCAGCCCTACGTCTAATGTTTTTACAGTCATATTAGACAGGAACTACGGCTTAAAGTGGATTCCGAACTACTACAAACATTCATGGTAACGCCGGGACTAGTCATTCTTTAAATTGAAGGAAAGAGGAAAAGTGTTACAATTTCATTACATATTCAAAACAATAGTTTTAATCTCGTGTCTTAGATTGATGTGATCAAATCTATTCATTGCTTTTGTTTTCACTAATCTTTAAAACAATCTAGCGATTCCTCAACAAATTACAGCTATTTTACATGTAATTGTAATCCTCATTGAAATTATAATCATACATATCTATTGGTACGCGTCTAGAGAAATGGTTTCTAATCTCTCCCATTATTCAATTTAGATACTTTTTTGCGACTTTTATCACATAAGCAAAATCTTCTAAAATATTTTATAGATTTCCTGTGTTATTAAGATGTCTTCGCAAATATCCTGTAGTATATTTGCTATTGTAGTATTAAAGTATAATTGTTTTATAGATAGTCGAGTAGTAGATTAAGCAAAAATTGGCTATTAGTGCGATAAAGTTAATCTTGTTGATATCCAAAGTGCCAAAAATGATGGTAGAGTTGAAAAGATTATACATTTTTTTTATATGGAGCTTATAGTGAATTTTCAATCCCACCATTATAAGTAGTTTAAGTTTTTTTCAATGTTTGAAAATTAAATTCTATTTGAAAATAAATTCATTTAAACAGAAAACTATTTATCAAATTAACAATGAAAAATATCAAGCCATGGCCTGAATATACAAATACGAATTAGGTGAAAAGAAAAATGCATCCATTTCATTTTCACTTTTAATTGAAATTTCTGCACTAATTTTTTTTCAGTAATTATGGTCTAAAAATTAAAAGCTATAAGATTTTTCACAACATCTTAATAGCTTCTTTCCGTTAATGACCAGTTTTCAGTTAAAATTACCGTATTCTTATCAAGGACACAGAAAAGTTAATTGTAATTTAATTTTTTCATGGGCACGAAAACGTACGTGTAAATTTTTATAACCTTATTAAAATTATTCTAAAATATAATTATAAATAAAACGATTAAAAATGAAAACAAAGAATTCGCTCACGTATAAAAAAAAAATTATGTAATGTTAGTAAATTATTATTACGTTCGACCACAGAAGCTGTATTAGAACTGCCTAGAAAGTTTCATGCGTAGTGCAAAAAGTGCAACATGCGTAGCTAGCGTGCAGGAGAGTTCATGTGCAAATCCATTGTAGGCCTTAGATTCAGTCACTACTTTCAGAAACGAGGAGACTCAATGACGATTGCTGCCATGTGTAAAGCGTCTCATATCAATAATCAACCCGTTTGGAGTGAGTTTTCCAGATTTTCTCTCACATTATACGCATAATCGGATTCAATTATTCCTAAAAATACTACCAGAAGGCAATGCCTTTCTTCATCGTCCCATTTCGTAACATACAAAAGTGGTAAATGAGGCCAACACTCGGTCAACAACCATCGATACAAGTCTGTTGCAAGAATTTGTTATATATTTTCTGGGATTGACAAATACATGCTCCATTTTAAAATTCGCCCAACAAAGATAGTTGTCAGATATCGCAATAAGATGCGCGAAACCTATTTGGATTAGTACACATTTATGTAAAAATTATTTTCAGTTACAAAAATTGGTGAAACCACAGATAAATGTGAGCGCAATTACTCTTAAAATTCATTCCGGAAGGCAATGTTCTCTCTTCATTGTGCGTCAGTGGGCTGTTCAATTATACATATGCAGAACAGGAAGCCCACTGATGTACCACAAAAAAAGTACGACAACTATCCGCATAAGTCTGTTGCAAGAATTTACTACATATTTTCTGGGATCGTCAAATACATACACCATTATTGATCGTTGGCAGATAAAATATTAAGATGCGCAAAGCCTAATTGAATTAGTATATATTTGTGTAAAAATTATTTTTAATTTTAAAAATTAACACACGAAAGACAAATGCGAGTGCAGTTACCCTTAAAATTCATCCCGGAAGGCAATGTATTCCCTTCATTGTGCGTCAGTTGGCTTTTCATATCATACATAAGAACATGAAGCCCACTAATGTGCCATAAAAAATTACAATTAACGTGACAAGTATGTTTCAAGAATTTATTGTGTATTTTCTGGGACTGTCAAAAACATGCTCCAGTTTAAAATTCACTCAATTAAGTAGTTCAGATCGCTGACAGATAATGCTTTTAAGACGCGTGAAACCTATTTGGATCAGCATGCTTTTGTGAAAAAAAGTCTTTTTTCTTTTGTGATTATTAACAAATCTAATTGTCTAACCATGTTTTCGCTTGCCTGCGTAATTCGTGTTGACTAACCATTATATATATATATATATATATATATATATATATATAACTTTCAGTGGATATATGGGGCTTGTAGTTATCCTAAATATTTACGATCCTGTATTAAATTATATAAGTCAACAATCCCACAAAAGAAGGAAACTCAAAAGTCATCCAACACATATTGACAAAAATTATGCAACACAAACTCTCTTAATTTCTATGTTGTTATTGTTC
Source organism: Caerostris darwini (assembly GCA_021605075.1). Taxonomy (NCBI): domain Eukaryota; kingdom Metazoa; phylum Arthropoda; class Arachnida; order Araneae; family Araneidae; genus Caerostris; species Caerostris darwini. The sequence continues at coordinate 206,706 of BPLQ01001709.1, read as the reverse complement.
AATGCAGCTGGCAATACAGAGACAGTTAATCTTAATGCCATAAGCAAGGGCTGCACCGCTGTTACTCATTTAGCACTACCCAAGGTGCACTTGTACCTTGAAGATATGCTACGGACGCGAGTAACACTACCTCTACGATCCTATTAGACCAGGTCCTACGGTTTAAAGTGGATTCTGAATCCCTATAAACATCCATGACACCATGACATCACCGGGAAACCTGTGGTACCGAGAGCCTGAGCGTTAGCCACTCAGCCATCAGGTCCCTGCTTTATTATAAAATAAATTATAAAATGCTCTCTATAAAATGTAAAAAAAACCGAAAGAATTGCAATGAATTTATCAATGCATATCAAATGCATTGAATTATCTATTTATAATACATATTATATATTATTATAATATAATATTATATACATAATATATTCATTGGTTTTTTTTTATTTGTTTCTTTCTTTTTTTTTACTGTTGATATAAGTTGAATAAAACAAACATGCAACAAATTAACAACATAATTTTTATCTCTAAAGACTGTTTAAAAAAATACTATATGAATGTACTTCTTGTATTATACCGAATGGAACAACAACAACAACAAGAAAATTGTACAATTTTCTTGCCTTCTGCAAGCTCAGACTGTAATTATTGTCCATTTCAAAACCCAGTGGTCACAAACGGCCCGAATTCGCGAATACCTTCAAGCGAAAAGCTAACTAACAAAAGAAAATTGCAGTAACTATCACTAAACAGGTCATTCCCGAACAATCGATGTTATCTTCCGGGCCCTGTTCACCTCTTGCGTTTTCCAAGCGTAAAGCACAGGTAAAGTGCCAACTGGGATTTGTGTCAAATTCACGCGGGAAATTAGCTGTATCTGCGGGTGGATCTGGCGATTAGTCGCGGGGTGAATAGCATGCGTGCACACTTCCGATACGCTTTCTGGAGGGACAAAGCTGTTCCAGCGCCATTTCGTTTTGTTTGTGGGTGATTTAATGACTCCATTAATACTGAAGGTAATCAGGATTGCACAATACACCCACACAGAACACGCAGTATTTTGTCGAAATCATTATCATTAACCAATAATTATAATTATTATTAATACAATGATTTACATTAAACATTGTAATTACCTTATAGATTATCAACTAATACAATTTTTTGCTATTAATTTACATTGAAAGAATCGGGGAGACATACGCGTCTCATTTCCAGGATCATCATCCAATTTTAATATCATTTATTAATAATTTTTACATTCTGTTAATTTGTTTTCAGATATAAAAAAGAGAATTGCCCTGCCGAAAAAATTAAAATTCTAAAATAATTACATACAATTAAAAATTAAAATTTAATTTTCCTTTTGCTATTGTCAGCTCATCGGTTATACTTCGTTTATGTCAACTTCAATATTTCGATGAATATTTAATAAAGCTGAACCTTTTAGAAGTTCTTGCTCTACTGCGTTTATCAAATAAGTTTCTGGCCTTCTTAATGTTGAAAAAGAATTTTTATTCAAGCAATTTAATGAGAAATATATATTAGGATATATATTTCTGTTGCATTCGCCAATTCATGCGGCTAAATCTAAAATTCACGAAGAGAAACAAATATATGTAAAATTACTGAACACCTGGCGTTATTAAAAAGGAAATAAGACCTAGCTTATATATATTAACCAATGAAACTCCCTTGTGAACATAGTTTCGTTCTAATTGGGCATCTTATTTTATTCCAGATACGAAAATCGAACCTGCCAGATGATGCCCCCGTGTGTCCGATCTTCCTGTCTTCAGCGATATACAGCTGTGCAACTCTTGAGTACAGATCCACAGACCCCGGACAGGAGTCCCACTGTGGACACTTTTTTACTTCCTGGTGGATGTTCCTGTTACATTGATTTCAACTGAAATGACTAACTGACAGTGTTAGACCTGAAATGACTTGAAACGTTTAGAAAACCAATCATAACATAAATAATGATTGCTATTAATGAATTTTATTTGGTGTATATCAGACAGTGAGCTTCATTCTTGTGCATCAGGTTTATGGCCATTGTCGCTGAATTGTATAAAGGCCGCATTGTGTGTTGCAGCATTGTTCAGAAGTATATATGCCAACTTTTTAAAGGAGAGAAGAAAAGGGAAAGATGCAGTTATAAAACAATTTGGCTCACGCCCAAGTTGCAATTGTCCAGCGTGATACTTGGTTGTGTGGTTTTTTTCCCAGAATTGCTAGCATGGGGAAAAAAACTGTGTTTGTTGGATGAGAATGTTTATACTAATTCTAACCTACTTCTCTTTTAGCGAAATTATGCCAAAAATTGGAAAACCACGATATCGCTAAGAATTTCTAAAATTACGTAGTTTAATCATTACTGTTAGGAAACATTTCAACATTTATTGAAAACCATTTATGTGTTTCTCTTTTTCAGGATTATTATACGTAATTTTTCCGTTCGTTTTGAAATATCATTAATTTTTATCCTTTTTATGTTTCACTGTGTACATTCGTATTGGTATGTCACGATATGTAATTTCCCAACGAAAAGTGGTATGACAGGTGTACATACTTAATGAAATCAAGGAAAAAAAACCAAGTTCAGTTCAATTATCACTACTTTTTATGTAATTTAGATAACTATTTTGATATTTAGATAATTAATAACTATATATATTTTGTTGAAAGACCAAAAGTTGAATATTTGTTTTTCAAAAATTGGTCTCTTGCTCGTGTTCTTCCATGGGGTAAAAAGAGTTTCGTTCATTGATGGAGTTCTCCCCTAATTCGAACAATGTTAATCTTCAAAGGGCTATTCAAATAATGATAGTTGATAACCTTGACACAAAATAATGTAAAAAAGATTTACATTAGAATTTACATTAGATTAAAATTTACATTTTAAATTTTTTCTTTACTTAATCAAAGCAAATCAAATTTGTGTATATAGAGTCTCATCTAAAATTTCTGGGAAAAAATTTATCTTTTCAAAATATGTTTATTTTCAAGGAACAAAAAATTATTTTGCTATAATATCGAAAGTATTAAAATATTAGATAGCACATGTTGCAAGAATTTCTAATTTCAGTTTATTATTATTTGTATTATTTTTTGATTAGATTGTATTATTTGTGGTTAGTGTTTGTAGCAACTATTTTGTAAAATAAAAGAATTTTTTGGTGTTTTAAATTTAACACATCTTCTAAGATACATCGAGAAAGTTTTTCATAACGAACTTTCTTTATATTATTAATTTCTTGCTTATTAAATTCTTTCCTTTCTTACTTACTTCCTTATTATTAATTCCTTACTTATTATTTACTCCATTCATTTCTTTACTTATTAATTCAAATTCATCGAAAAGAAAAATTTATACATCTATGGCCAGTTTCATAATTCCACAAAAACATTTGGAATATATATATATAAACCAATATAAAGATATCTTAAGGTTTATATAAATTGTAATGTACAACATACTAAATATTATTTTTTACTACCGTTAATTATTAAAATTCGCGTTTTATATATTTTGAGATGCCATTATTATGTCGGCTTAAAGCAGTACTTCATATTAATCTAGTACTTTATATTTTATTCATTAATGTATACCTGCCATTTAAAAATATTTTTCAACAACTATTTAGTAACAATTGTTGAAATAACAAAGTTTTTGCCTATATGGTTACCTGAAAAATACATGCATCTTCAAATAGAAATATGATATTCATTTTCCCATAATAAACAACATACTAAATGTTCATTTATTAAGTTTATTAACAGGATTTATTCATTATGATTTTCGTTATGGGGATATGCTGCTATATCAAAATAAATTTTTAAAGTAGACTTATAAACAACACTAATTAAATTTTACAAACATAAAAAATATGAACGCTGCTGTTTAAAGAAAATCAGATTTCCTACAAAAGCAAATCAGAGAAAATAAGATTTCTTTGAATAAGCTGTCTGCCAAAGGGTAAATCTGTTCAAAAATAATCATGATTTGATGATGTTGTGAATGATTGAATCAATGAAAAACTGTGAAACATTACATTTGTGTAAAAATTATTTTTTTACTTTTCTTTTATTAATTGATAATATTTTTTATAATTTGCTTCCTGAAACTTATTATTACTTATTTATATTACACGCAGACGATTTGCCAAATTGACGGAGAATCTCGGTTGCCTAGCAACCTCTATCACCTGCTTTGTGAATGAGAGAAGTTTCTTAAGCTTTAAGCCCATCGATTAGATAGAAAAAGAGTAAGATGTATATTAACTTATTTAAGAAAATTAAGTTATTAATTATTTATATTTTTTATTAATTAATAAAAAAAATGATGCAGCTATATTTTTTTATATTATAATTTTTAAAAAGGTAATAAAAAACAAATAATCTAAAAAAAACCTTTTTAAAGTCAATTCCTACTTTTTCACTTTGCAGAAAGACCGTTATAAATAAATTTCATTCATTTTTTAAAATTTATCTGGCGTCATCTATTGGTAGATATATGCAACTTAAATCCAAAAAAAACTAAACTTAATTAATTAAATTTAATTACTGAATTAATATTTGAAAAAATTGCATTCACATCAAGTGTCATCCTCTACAAGTTAAAAAAAATGTATTTGAATTTGAATGGATGAATAAAAAGTATTTTATGAACGATTGAAAATGTGAACAAGATATATATACGGAGAGTGTGAGCTAATAGAAGGAATTGAATAAGTAATAGAAACAAACAAAAACAATTGGAGGGGAAATTGACTTAGCGGAGAAACTGCAAGGTAATTCGGAAAGGAGGATATGGATAGCTCCCAGTCTTTTTCAATTCCTTCTATTAGTTCACACTCTCCCTATGTATATCTTGTACAAATTTTCGATCGTTCATACAATACTTTTTATTCTTCCATTCAAGTTCAAATACATTTTTTTTGAACTTGTAGTGGATGACACTGCATGTTAATACAGTTTTTTAAAATATTAATTCAGTAACTAAATTTAATTAATTAATTTCAGTTTTTTTTTAGATTTAAGTTGCATATATCTACCAATAGATGGCACCAGATGTAACAAGAAAATTTCAATTTTTTTTTCTAACTTAAAAAAATGAATGAAAATTATTTATAAAGGACTTTCTGCAATATAGTGAAAAAAAAAGTAGGAATTGACTTAAAATTTTTTTTTTATTATTATATTTCTTGTTTTACCTTAAATAGTGTTTCGAAATTTTTTCACTGAAAGTGAAAGTTCGTTGAGAATTTGACGCTCTTTAATTGTCTATTTGGAATTATTGCATTGACTATCTACAAAAGGGTAGAAAATTGTCTGTTTATTTTTTTTAATAATCTTTTTATTTGTTGGTTTTATGTTATTCTCAGCAAAAAAATAATTTTTACATTATATATAATTCAGTTTGTATAGACATCTCCATATATACATTAATTAAATCATTCATTAAATTTATTAAATAAATAAAATTATATGCTTTTTTAATTCAAAAATAATCGGTCTATTAAATTAAAATTTGCTTTTTTTAAAGTAATTTCATTTTATTGATTAAGACATTTATGGCAAAACATAATAAGATTTCTCTAAGTTGGCTTAGGATCAAATACAAATATTTAAAGAATTTTTGAAACCGTCGAAATTTTTTACATAAAATTTTCAAACGAATCTATTCTTTACGCTTTAAATTATTATTTGGACTCTTATATATTATTTCAAATTTTTCGATATTAATCTTAACGGTGAAAAGAAAAAGCTAGGCTTTTTGTAAATTGCAACTTTTATTTTTACATCCCGTAAAAATAAAATTGTGATTGATCAATAAAATTATATAAAATTTCAAAAACGCGAGTCTAGTGTTAAACTAGCTAAATAATCAGCCCAGTATATCTTTTTAGAAAAACTGCTGCCAAATTCAGACGTCTTCGTCAGGTTTGGCTTTATAAACGAAACTTTGATAAACTCTTTTGAACTTTGGTAATTTCTTTAATCTTTTTTAAGAAACTTCTCTTAAACTTTTAAGAAACTTCTCTTAAACTTTTAAGAAACTTCTCTTAAACTTAAGTACTTTTTCTCAAATTTTCAAAAAAATTTCTTAAACTTACGTAATTTTTCTTAAACTTTAAAAAATATTTTACGAAATTTAAAAAAAAAATTAAAAGTTGGACATTGTAGTATATTTACGAAATATTTTACAGACCAACGTTATTTTCATTGATTACGAAATGAGTTAGAAATCAAAAATGGAAGTTCTCCAAGATCTTTTCATAGTTCTGAAAACATCATAAACGGCAAAATTAACCACGAGTCCTAAATGTAAAACCCCAAATTGTAATTATTATTCAATGTTTGTTCAAAAGCTCATTATATGATTACTAAAAAAATTACTAGCTTAATTTTAATTCCTCTTTTAAGTATTCAAAAAAATATCTTTATTATAACCTTCTTTTATTGTTTTATTCCAATTCAAAATAGTTTAGTATTAAGACAACTACTTTGAGAAAAAGGAGAAAATCTTGTGTAAAAAAAAAACATCTGCAATAAATATTGTGATATTGACAAAATACGATGACATTTATTTGATGGTATTTCTTGCCACGTTTCTTAAATCTTTATTCATTAAATTGGTTAACTTTAAATCTGTTATTAAAATAACGAGAAACCTTGAACTTATATATGTTATATTTAACATCGTGTAACTTTTGGGTATTAATTATATTTCAATGTTCTGAAACTAATGCAACATGTAAAACTTTTATAAAAGTTATCCAAGGTAAAAATGTCTTTAGAAAGCCATGTGATTACAAAATCCTTTAATACAAAAATCACTGTCTAGTTCCATTTAGTTTTTACTTTATTGGTAGATGTAATGTTATTGCACAAATAATTTTATTTGAAAAAATCGTTATTTTCTATAATAAATGTTGTAAGCACGTTCTTATATTTTATTTAAAATAATGTCACTTACAAACTGTTGTAAAGTTATAGTTTTTGTGCAATAAAATTTTGAAACGTTTCTTGTTGTACCTTTCTTATTCAATTCCTTCAATTAGCTCATACTCTCCCTATATATATCTTGTTCAAATTTTCAATCGTTAACAAAATACTTTTTATTCATCCACTCAAGCTCAAATTCATTTTTTTAAACTTGTAATGGATGACACTGGATGTTAATACAGTTTTTCAAATATTAACTCAGTAATTAAATTTAATTAATTAATTTTAGTTTTTTTAGATTTAAGTTGCATATATCTACCAATAGATGGCGCCAGATAAATTTTAAAAAATGAATGGAAATTATTTATAAAAGACTTTCTGCAATATAGTGAAAAAAAAGTAGGAACTGACTTTAAATTTTTTTTTTTTTTTTTATATTACTTGTTTTCAAATATATCAGCAAATTATTTTTGCTCTCAATTAATTGTATTTGGTATTAACATATTAGTTTGGATTTATCTCATTTATTTTAGAATTAACTGATTTTTTGTTGTATATTTGCCATTAACGATTCTATTCACGACAGTTGAAATGTCAAGCTGTTTTCCAAATTCAGTTTATATTGAGATTAGACATTAAAATTATGAAGAAAAAAAAACAGTTTATGAAATTTCCTTTTTTACATTTCCTTATTTTACATGTCATAAAATAGGTTGCAAGAATTAATTAAAGATGCGTGATCTAGTTTCTATAAAAAATGAACTATGAATTATTACATGAGAAGGGAAGGTGCAATAATTCACTTTATAACATATATTTAAAGTATATAATATGTCATGACCAGTGAAAAAAGCAACCAGTAGGTGCTCATATCTAACAATAATATCTTTATAGTTAAAATTATAATAAATAAAGCTGGTGAAAAATGCCAGCTAAGGAATAGTTCCTATTGGGTTGCAAAACATTAAATGCTGTACAAATAGCGACTTAGTGAATGGCGCAATGGGTTCTGAATCAAAGGAGCTGAGTTCGAAACTAGACACGTGGAGACAAATTGAATGTGTTGTTTCCTATTCTATATTACTTGGTTGACAGCAACATCTAGATCTTCATGAACTCGATTCTCATGGAGGCAGAGAAAGGATGGATGCTTGTAGTGGTTCGGAATCTAGTGGTCCGTCCTAGTCTAATATGACTGCAGAGCGTAGAATGTAGGATTGAAAACCCTACCTCCTAAAAAGCAACCCTCTCCCATCTCGAAATCTGCCAATAGGTGGACGGTCTGGGTCCACCATGGGGCGGTCGCATCAAAGAAGAAGATCGACTTGGGCCTAGTGTTCCATTTGAGTACATTAAAAATTGTGATGAGGGGACGACTTTCAGAAGTAATTGCGCTGTAATTGTATCGTATGGAAAAATAGTGTGAAAACGCTCCCTAGAACAGTCAAGCGAGATTGCAATCGTCTGTTTTCATAACCACCATTGAGTCTTTTCATTTCTGTAAGCTGTGATTACAATGTATGTTACCAGTAAATTCTGTTTGTTGTTTCTTATCCCACTTCGTAGACAGTAAACATCTAGGCCAAGCCCAAGAACCCTTGTAGTCTCACGGAAGGAGTGGGCAGCTTCTGTTGTGAGGGAGCACCTGTAGGTAGTAGTCTGACTTTGCTCCTTGTCGCTGAAGGAGGAGGAAAGTGCTTTCCGGGAATAATTTTAGGGAAAACTACCCAGTATTTCCTTATCGTATGGGAGAAAAACCGGAAAACTCCCACCAGGTAGTCCGACACACGAGACAAGATGCTGTGCATCTCAAAAGTCATCGAGCCTCCTGGTGTTTTGAACAAAGCCGCCAGCTGACTGAACTTCAGCGCTAATACTCACCTGTGGCGCTCATTGCCACTGAGCCACGAGTAGAGCTCAAATCGGAAGTTCTTTGATATGACAGGGTATGAACACGATAAATCCATAGACCAGAAAGTGCATCCATTAAGCTATGAAGAGACTTAAGAAGAGAAAGGAATAAGCGATATCCCCTCAACAGATGCCATTTTTGGTGACTATTCGTTCTAAAGTAAAGGCAGAATGAGGGTATAGTATAGTAGTCCCCCTCTCGTAGAACACTCTGAGTAACATTGAATCTGTTATATATCTGTTGATCTAGAGCAGGGGTCTCCAAACTTTCCAGTCTTAGGGCCATACTGTTTACTCCAGTAAGTATCAAGGAACAAAACCGTTTTAATTGTTCTGCCATTATCTATAATTTCTATACCAGTAGCCGAGTACGCGCACTGAGCGAACATATGCTAGCTAATTATAAACTGTTGTCAGTGAAAAATCACAATTACATAAATTTCATTAGTATTTTTTTTTGCAAGTGATACCCCGCGGTTTCAATCGAGTTAATTTAACTTTTCAGTTCCTGAGGGATTTTCAGGATAAAAATCATGTGTTTGATTCAGGATATATACATTCCAAACATCGATATACATACATATGCGATAGTCTTTACCCCAACGTAACTACCGAGGGATGTTCACTAGTTTATAATGTTAGTGGGATTCATTTCAATTATTTGTTAGTTGTTATGCTTAAGTTAACTTTTCTGCCTATTATGCTTGTCATTAAGCTTCACCTAACAAGTAAATAAAACCGAGCTATTATCATTCTGTGTTTTTTTTATCCAACTTATTACAGCAATAATAAGCTATTCACTGTCGCGGTCCGGATTGATGCCTCTGGCGGGCCGGATTTGGCCCGCGGGCCGTAGTTTGGAGACCCCTGATCTAGAGGAAAATTACTTCAAGTGAATGCGCTTGATATTAGAAAGACAAATATAAAGAACGGATTCGTCATCTCGGTAAAATCATAGCTCTTTATATGCAGAATAGTTTGTAGACATTTTTACTTCTTAAAATGCCATATATAACGACAGAAAAATTATACACGCACTGAATGATAGTTAATATTAGTACTATATTTTGCACTGAAGTACTGTCGAGCAATAAATTTGAAATGACATATGCCCAAACATAAACTAACAAAATAACTCTTACACCCTTCAAAAAAAATTCAATACAAACTTGTTTTTATTCAAATAGCCAAAAACTGATGTCCATATTAGCAACGTTATGGGAAACATCAAAATCCCATATACAATAATAATAATAATAATAATAGAATTCATAATTTTTAATTGCTGTATTCCACTAATGTACAATTATGATGGCTTAACACTGCAGCTGTTGGTGACTTTTGCCTGATTGGAATATTGACTCTGTTATGAGGTACAAAAGTGGTTTCAGCCGCAAGAAAGATGTTATAAAGTGCTTATTTTACACAATTTTGTGATTCACCAAACATACCTTATTACAAAAAACATACCCCAAAATAATTTTTTTAATCTTAAAATGAATTCCTATCAAGTATTAACTGCCGTAAAAAGCTAGCCAAACAAAAGTCTGTTCAACGAAGCCACGGTTCTGTCCACTCAGGCTACTGATTGGTTGACTTTCTACGACGCAAGACTTTAGTACCCAATGGAAATCCACCTTTAGTAGTTTTCATACAGAAAAGATGTCCGTATGATACAATTTCAAAAATCACACTTGTATTTATTTCTAAATAGAATATCTTGACAAATTTCACAACTATGTAATAAACAAGTAATACAAAAAAAAAAAAAAAAAATTTAAAGTCAATTCCTACTTTTTTTCCCACTCTATTGCAGAAAGTCCTTTATAAATAATTTTCATTCATTTTTTTAAGTTTATCTAGCGCCATCTATGGGTAGATATATGCAACTTAATTCTAAAAAAAACTAAAATTAATTAATTTAATTTAACGAATGAATTAATATTTGAATAAACTGTATTAACATCAAGTGTCCTCCACTACAAGTTCAAAAAGATGTATTTGAACTTGAGTGGATGAATAAAAAGTATTTTATGAACGATTGAAAATTTGAAGAAGATATATATAGGGAAAGTGTGAGCTAATAGAAGGAATTGAAAAAATCCAGAAAAGGAAGTGATCTTTGTTTTAAAATGGAGTAAACTCGGGGAAAATCGTGGAAAATTATCTAATAGTGGCTCGGATTGGAATTGGCCAGATTTTTTCTAATGTGATTAGCAATTGTTGGACCTTTAGAAAACTCATCTGTATAGAAGACAGTCATTTAGTAGACAGATATGTGATGGTAGTATAGAAATCACTCGTGATAAAATTCACGTTTGGTTTATTATATCATGGCGATGTAAAAAATAGCGACTTAAATCTTTAAGTAGTTGTTTTTCTCATCGCCAAGATGTGAAAAATAAAAAAGTTTAAAAAAAAAGATATATAAATGTTTCTCTTAATAAAAAATTTTTTTTCTAATAAAATACAAATGTTTTTCAATTCCTATTATTAGTTCACACTTTCCCTATACATATCTTGTTCAAATTTTCAATCTTTAATATAATACTTTTTCAATTCCTTCTATTAGTTCACACTCTTCCTATATGTATCTTGCTCAAATATTCAATCCTTCATAAAATACTTTTTATTCATCCACTCAAGTTCCAATACTCAAATATTAATTAAGTAATTAAATTTAATTAATTAGTTTTAATTTTTTTAGATTTAAGTTTCATATATCTACCAATAGATGGCACCAGATAAACTTAAAAAAATGAATAAAAATTATTTATAAAGGACTTTCTGCAATAGTGAAAAAAAAGTAGGAATTGACATAATTTTTTTTTTTTTATAATACTTTTTATTCATCCACTCAAGTTCAAATACATTTTTTTAAACTTGTAGTGGATAACATTTGATGTTAATACAGTTTTTCAAATATTAATCCATCAATTAAATTAAATTAATTAATTTTACTTCTTTTTTTGGATTTAAGTATCCTATATCTACCAATAGATGGCGCCAGATGTAAGAGGAAAATTTCAACTTTATTTATAAAAGACTTTCTGCAATATAGTGGAAAAAAAGGGTAGGTATTGACTTAAATTTTTTTTTATGTATTATTTGTTTTAAATAAAATAAAAAAAAAATGTTTTACAATCCCATCAAACAAGTTCATGGTATTTCTCAATTACTCATTCTGCTAGGATTAAGTCGTGTAATTTGGGGCAATGAAAAATAATCAACAGCAAATGTGTAACTGAATAGTTGCTTAAAAGTGTTTTAGAAATTTTTTTATGTTTGACAATCTGTTAAAGAAAAATAAACATTCAATTTAAAAAATAGACTGAAAAAAAAAATTATATAATTCCAAAATAGAGATTTAAAGCATGACGGCTGATAATGTTTTTTTTTTCTCCTTTAAAAAAAACATGAAAATAATTTAATAATCGTATTTTATACAACAAACAAACAAGACATTTTATATTTCAAAGTGGCAATACTTAATCACACATGAAAGCTGGATAAAATTGTTTTTAAAAATATACGCAGAAAACTAAACACCCTAAACTTTTATTAAAAAGAACGGTTTGAAAGCAAATTTCTGATATTTTTATCAAGAACAAACCCTACTATCCATACTTATTGCGGCAATCCATAACTTTTCAAGATGAATCGTGCCGACATGCAGAGCCTCTACCAAACAAGAAGGGACAGGAAGCAGAAATTTGCCAACCAACACCATCATTACTCAGATTTTGGGGTTCTGCTGCACTACTGGTTCGATGAACGCGCACGCGCAGAAGCAGAGACGGAAGTCCTACTGTACAAGCTCTCCAGGAACGAACTGGGATTCCAGAAACTGGATAGATACCTCACCGCTGTAAGTCGACCCATCGAACTCACGAGGAATCTTGATGGCTTTCTACACCATGGTGACATTGTCAGACTGAAATGGATAGATAAATCTGAGGGAAGGCATTACTTTTTGGCAGCATTACCATTTACCATTGACGATGCTGGAAATTTCGGTGAGCCCTGCTTGGCAACTGCCACAGAAGACAGCAGAATCATGTCGAGATCTGCTTTCCACGTCTTCCGAAACAGAAACGATGTGGCCAATCACATTCCCATTACCTACGGAGAATGCATCATGATTTGCACTTTGGAAGGCACCGGCCACAAGATGCTGGAGTGTCAATCGACGAGTCTTTCCTCATGTGCCAGAAAGTCCGGCCACCAAGAGGTTAAGTGGGTCAAAGAACTGACCGGAAGATCCTTGTGGAAGGTTGTTCACAGGGAGAAAAGCGAAAGGCGCAAAACGGAAGGAAAATATATACCCAACAACAACAATGTGGTCATAACTCACTTAGCGTCGGGCCAGAATCTTGCGTTCGAGAAAGGTACTGTGATGAATACGGTTATGGGTAAAGAAAAAGAAGTTGCTGGCCATATATACCAGGATAGATTCAGAAGGGAAGAAGACGAGAACGTGTGGCAATTTGAAGCTCCTTCACTGAAGCCAGAAGATTATGGTGGTCCTATAAGCCTGCCCAGATGTTAAACGTTTTGAACTATTTTTACAAAGTGATTTTAATGGTACTAATATCTTAGTGGAAATATCTAAATATGTTATATTATAATAAATTTATATACATTAGAAAATTAAAGCAAAAACATGGATGGACATTACATTTTTTATCGAAGAACCTTCTCAATTTCAATGCATAATTTTGTTAATATGGATAAAATAAACTATTTTTATACTAACTTGTGTGTTTCGTGTAATAAAAAAGTTAGAATGAATGTTTATGGATGATTTATTAATCAAACAATTGTTGTATTTTTTAAGATATAATTATAATAAAAGTTTAGGCAAAGTTTGTCAAGAACATGCTATATTTCTAAGCTGAATATAGGACACTTATCTGGTCAACTGTCAAGTGAATAAGTCTTAAAATATGACATTAAATTTTTTACCTACATAATATAAGAATAAATTGGAATCAAAATGCAAAAAATTAACAAAATGTCAAATATGAGACTTAAAGGAGAAGTAATTCAAAAAAATTACTCAACGAAAGTTCATTTCCTAAATTCAAAGGATGTACAAAATTTCTTTTATGCATTGTAAATACGATAGAATACTAATGATTTTACAAAATAAAATATGTGATTATTATCAATAAAATCATTTATATAACATTCATATGCATTAAAAATTCAATTTTTATTTATGTATAGTAAAATATTTATTAGGATATAAAATATTGGTGAGCAAAAATAAATCATAGAAGGAACATTTCAGTAGTTTTTTGGTATACAGTATAATTGCAAACTCAGAATATGTATATCTATATCTATCTATATACATGGTGATTATAATTAAAGTAACACATTCAAAATGATATAAAAAAAAGAACCCCTCGTCACAATGAGTTCAACTGAAGATACCTGAAGAAGGGAGAAATAGAGGCATCAAAAAATAGTTCCACCGTGTATTAATAGATGACGCTGCAAGAGGCATAAAGGAAGGGAATTTGGTTGCCAGTGATATTGTGAATCGAAATTACAACATATTTGGCATAAATTGCACATTAAACCAACTGTAGTGTTCAATGTGTTTGATTGTTTCGGTTTTTTGACGGAAAAATGACTTCCAAGTCATTCAACAGTTGTGGCATTTATCAGTTGGAAGCCCATCCACCACGGCAAGGATGGGAAAAATCGGCGGAACTTTTTTTAGAACTTTTTTCTGAGGCCATACTGTTTTTACCTTCTTCAAGTATATTCAGTTCAAATTTGAGCTCATTGTGACAAGTGAATCTTTTTTAACAGTATTTTGAAAGTGAGACTTTAATTATAATCCCCCTATATACATTCTTCTTTTATATTTTGCTTGGCGGCACTTTAAATTACATATTCAATGGCATAACATTCTAACAGCATTCTCTGTTAAACCTACATTTATAGTACATTGAACCAAATTTGCGAACAATTGTGATTTTGCTTTTATTCAGCTTTTATTCAAAATGCCTTGAAAAAACATTATAATATTGAAACTACTGGCCAATATTCACCAAAAGAAAAAATTTGGATGTTTAACAAAAAATTTCAAAATTGTTATAGAATATCTATTTTATGTTTTCTTTTAAACGTTTATTTTTAATATAAAAACTAAATGTAGATTTTATTATAATAAAATTATGTACATAAACTCGGACAGGGATTTAAATTGAATAAACAATATTGGTGTGAATTGCTTTTTTTTCTATTTAATCACCAAACAAGATCGCCAAACCGTTTGCATTAAGTTATAACGAACAAGTACTGATATATTTTAATCCTATAGTTAATCCTTATCAAGTCCATCTTAAAAAAAAAAGAAAAATGAAACAATACATGTTCAAACATTAACTTATTTCTGAAATAGCTTGCAATGATCCAGTTTCGAGAATCTTGAACAACAATAACTAGATAAATTAATATTTCGGAATCTGATTTATGCTTTAACCATTCAAGTTTCCTAAAAAAAACATTTCATTCAATTTCTGTACCACACACAATGAGCAATTCATTTAAACCTATTTAGTTCACCGTTTGTGAAAAGGTATGGTTAACAATTTACGAACAATTCACATTGTTTTATCTAGTTAGGAGAAACTAGAAAAAAAGAGGAAGCATCGATTGATTTAGATGGAAAACACAAATGGAAATGCCATCAAAAAAGATGAACACCTTTGGCATTTCTTCATCATAACTCTTAACTTATGATGATCATTGTATTTAGCTATTTATCAAGCAACAATTGCATATCTTCAACGAGATCTCATGACAATAGCCTTTCACACAAATTGGAAAAGAAGTTGGCACAAAGGCTCAGCTGCTGACTGACCTTGAAGTTGAGAGAATTAACTAACTGTCTACGAGGAAGTTAGAAACGTGCTTTAAAATTGAAGTTTAAGAGATGATTTAATCATTGCCTCAAGAAATTTCCGATTTCTTTTTTTACCCTACAGGGTTGATATATAGCAGATCTTGAACTTAGGTTCTCTATCTCTGCAGTATCTTAATAATTTGGTCATATACCAGTTATTATTCAGGATAATCTCTTTAATTAAACACTAAAATGGTAATTCCGTTTGAGGTTAGGGAAATCCCAAATCATTTGTTTTGATTTTTAAAATCAGTTGATATTGAGAATTCACTAATCATTTTTTTAATTAGATTGATTTATATTCGAGTGATATTAAAACATATCTTCAGTAAATTACGAAAGACATATGTTTCTTTTTCGGCTATTGAAAAACTTTCTAATTTTTAAAAATGTGGTTATAATTAAGATATGCCACTATTATTAATATTTGGAAAATACGCTCTATTCTGAAAGGATAATTATAAAAATTCACATTAATAAATTTAAATTCTCAAATTTAAAATACTGAATTTAAAATGTGAATAACTGAATGTATGTAACAACATAGAAAGAAGTGAAATTTTTTGCTGATATCAACAATTCGTGGGGAAAAAAGTTCAATTATATTTATTCATAATATAGAACTATAAACGAATATGATCTCTTGGTTTTTAATGTTAACTTTCAAATTAAAAATGTAGAAACCATAGTAAAAAAAATTACAATTAATGTATAGTTTTACATGTAATTAAAATGACATCAGTAAATTAGCTTTTATCAATCTACAGCAAATGTAAATAGTTACATTTGCTGTAACTATTTACATTTGCTGAAAACAACGCCAAATATCGTGCACACTGGTTTCATGATCAGGCTAGTGTACATGATGACGCAGGAAGATATTTCAACGTTTCGCATCAACAGTCAGAGATTTCCAGATTTTTCTCCTCTACGACATACAAATATGGGACAGTTACTCCTAAAAGTCCTCCAGTAAAGCAATTTCCTCCCGTGATATACTTAAGTCGGATATAAACCCCATCAATATAAAGCAAGTATACAAAAGTCATAATTTAAGCTCGATTATAATTATTGTACAGAGACAAGTGCAACACTATTTTGTGTATGTGTTACATTTATTTTATCCAATGAAACAAAGGGAATCTTTCACGAAGCATGTCTTAAGGTTTGTTTTAAAAATTTCGATAAACCCGAAATATGTGGATGTGTCAAGATTGTGTTGCTTTACTTGTTATTAAACACCAACCAGCTGCGCCATTTTTCCTCTGGTGTCGAAAATGTAAACCATGTTTTAAAATCGATTCTCTATGATTTAAATAGTATATATACGAAGTAGTGTAACGTTTTATACCAGTATGCTGTATTATTTAGAATTGAATTTCAAATAATTATTGCAACTCTGTATACATATCGTGGTATATTTGAATTAATGCGTATGTGCGAACGGTTGGCGACTCACAGAGTAGTAGAAACGCCAATACATCCTTAAAAACGCCAATACAAGAGACTTATTGAAATAACTCAAATTTCCGAATATTTTTTGTTATGTTGCAAAAATTATTAATGCGACTTGATTAATTATTTTTACTAGAATAAAAATTTAGCCGTTTTGATGGGGGCTTTCTGTTTGCTCCAATATTATATGTTAAAACAACAAAAGCTCAAAAAGTTTGTTGCGAGTTTGAATTTTTGTCAAATTGGCATAAACTCGGTGAAGCTGATTTAGAAAACTTAAAAAATAATGTCAACATATGGAGGTGTATGCAAAAATTGGAGAAATATAATGGAGGTGTATGCAAAAATTGGAGAAATATAATGGAGGTGTATGCAAAAATTGAAGAAATATAATGCAGAAAGTAGAGGAACTTAGATGAATTCAAATATCTTATGCACATTAACAACGCGAGTAAAGGGCCCGGAGTTGAAGTGAACTCTTTGCGAACACCACCATTGGCAACACCTTCCTCAGAAATCTCAATTATTTGCGAACTTAATGTAGCCTACTTCAGTTACCATAGGCCCATTATGAATATGTTAACATTGTAACGTCGTTGTAAATATAAAAAAAAGTAAATTTATGTCAGCTTATGGTGGATGCAAAATTCGAAGAATCATGATGCAGAAAGTAGATGGACTTAAGATGAATTCGAAATATTTTATGCATATTAACAACACGAGTACAAGGTCCGGATTGGAAATGAACTCCTTGGGAACATCACCATCCACTACAGCGTCTCCAGAAACCTCAATGGCTTCAGTGTGAATTTCATGTAGCCTACTTCAGTTACCTTAGATCCAGTATGCATACGTTAACACATAGTAACATCATTGTAAATAAATATGTCATTCATTATTTATTGTTTCCTTATTTCATTCCCCCAATTCTCCTCTCACTCTACCAACAAATCTGTTCCCAGATATTTTCTCACATTAAAACGGTACAGAATAGACTATTATGTAAATGACTTTTTGCTGAATATGATTTTACTTGTCGAAGTGTTTTAGGCTTAAAAATGCAAAATGATAACGAATTTCTCTTAATTGTTCCCTTCATATTCAACAATAATATCTTACCAGAATACACTCATATCCCATATTTGTATCTTTTCGCAATAGCACGAATTAACTCGTGCAAAGATTAATTTTTTTATTCTAGATTGAAATGAGTATTTTGGGCTTCCTTATATTGTTTTAAAGCAAACGTGAGGTTTCTTGTGATGACAGCATAGATTCTTTTACAGACATTTGACTCGATGTGTTTCTGTATCCAAATTTAGATTGGCGAGGAATTTTATTAGATTGGCGCTGTTATTAATTACGACAGCTTGAATTTAGTTTCCATTATTTTTTCAAAAGTAGTAACAGTGAATCATTACAAGGAATAATGCAGCAAGGACTCGTATGGAGATCTAGAAAGCTCTGGAAAATCAGAAGATTATATGTAGTTCTGATTCAAATCCAAATCCTAGAAAACTGTGGAAAATCAGAAGATTATATGTAGTTTTTATTGAAATCCAAATCCGAGAAATCTCTGGAAGATCAGAAGATTATATGTAGTTCTGATTCAAATCCAAATCGGATTTCAGTCCCAATGTCAAAATTAAAATATGAATTTATATAATAAAAATAAGTAAAACATGATAAAAACGTACTTATCATAATTCTAATAATGTATATATTCTATTTTAGTAAATAAGAGTTGTATACGAAATAAACTGATCAAATAAGGAGTTAAAACTGCTATTCTATATTCTTTTTTCATTAAAAAGGATTTACAAATAATATAGCCAAATATACTTCGTTCTAAATCGATAATTATTCTGCTTTCTGAATCGACATCGATACAAAAGGGTGAGGTCTTGAAGCGCATGCGCATAATCTAGCTGCGATCGATAGTAAACAATGGATGTCGGGATGGTGATCTTTTCCATCCCGGTCTCCTGAATTTCTCATTTTTCCATTTTTAATTTTTCTTCATCCTCCAAGAAAATCTCCTGATGAGCTGAAACAGAAAACCTCGAAATGGATTCCATAAACCTAGCACAATTATCCGCAAGTAAGTAGCCAGCAAAAACTTCTCAGTTAAATATGCATCTCTTTTTTTATATGCATGTAAAATTAACACACATTTATAGATTTCGATAAAAGATCATTCTAGTTCAAGACAATTCACGGAATGGATTTATCTGCCTAAAAAAGGTTCATACATAAAGTTTATTTTTAAAAGGTCATTAATTACGGCTAAGTAATGTTTGAATCAAATTTTATAATTATATTTTTTAAGTAGTTTTAAAGAAACTACTTAATTATATAATTGAAATTCACACAAATTTGTAGAAGCATAACTCTTATTTATTGCACTCACTGTAACTTAATCATAGTTCGCACTAAAAAAAAAAGGGGAAATTATCTATCATCTATCTATATTTGATGTATTTATATGGAATAAAAAATAAATATAGATTTTGATTCAAGATACTGCAGAAAAGTTAATATTTTAATATTTGGTTTGATTTTTGAAGGTTAGGTTTTTCGCTCTACGGTCATTTTATGCGCACGAGGTCTAAACACACCGGGACCTACAATTTAAATTAGATTTTTGAAGTAACCAAAAAAAAAAAGTGATTAATTAAATGGTTTACATTCATAGATTTTTTTTTTTTTTTTTTTTTTAATATTCGTGTCTGAATAATTTTGTTTACAAAAGTTGATCCAAAAAGGCCTCCCTTTAGTGCATTAACCACATTTATTTGGTGAGTGCAATTTTAAAATGGTATAAAAAATTGTATATTTTGGGCAATCTCATAAAATTACATAATGGATTTTTGAAACAGAAATTCACCTATGCTGACTTTCTAATTGTCAACCGAGTTTAACTTTTGTGCCAGGACAGAAAGTCATAAATAAAAAAATACCATGGATAGGTCTCCATTTAAAGAATAGCGAGTTGAGTTCTAATTTCTCGGTTTGCAATTAATTAGAAATCGTTTAATAAAATATTTTTTAATTGTAAATGTTTATTTTTTATTTAAACTGAGTCCAGGTCGCGTTCTATATTTTAATCTTTTAAAATCTAAAGTCATTAAAAAAACATCATAGATGGAACTCCATATACAGAGTAGCTAGTTATTGACAAAAGCTCTAATTTCTCAGTTTGCAATTAATTAGAAAACATTGAATAAAATGGTTTTTTTTAAATTTTAAATGTCTTTTAGATGTAAATGTTTATTTTTTTTATTTAAACTAAATCCATATCATATTCTAGATTTTAATTTGCCATTCAAATCTAAAGTCATCAAAAAAAAACATTATAGATAGGACTCCACATACAGAGTAGCGAATTATTGACACAAGTACCGATTTCTCAGTTTATAAATTAAAAACATTTTTTTTTAAATTTAAATGTTTGCTTTTTATTTAAACTAAATCCAGATGATATTCTGTGTTTAATCTTTCCTTAACATTTATAGTCATTAAAAAAAACTATCATAGATGGAACTCCATGTAAAGAGTATCTAGTTATTGACAAAAGTTTGAGTTTGCAATTAATTAGAAAACAATGAGTGAATTTTTTTTCTAATTGTAAGTGATTATTTGATTTAAATTAAAACCAGATTATGTTCTATGTTTTAATTTTACATTAAAATTTAAAGTCACTCAAAAAAAAAAATATATATATATATATCAATCGTGAATTTTTAAAGTAACATATAATAAGGTGTAGTAATCTAATAAAACAATGGCTGATTGTATGTAGCTCGTGGTCTACGTGCCACCTTGTTACACATCTTTGTGCAACAAGGACAACAAAGTTGTTACAACCTTTTTACATAGCTAACTATAATTCATTTCATAAGTTCTTAATCATGTTACTGCATCGGATTGATTCTTATCAACTAACACAGTTTATTTTGATTTTTAATATACTTTATGTTCCAAAAATCTACACGAACTTTTGGTGTCTTTTAATTCTTAAACTTTAACTATCAATAATAAACACGATTGATTCATGACTTTTTATAATTTAAAAAAAAGAATACTTAAAAACATCTGCAATTTAATTTACTGAGCCTTTTGTAAGTAAAATTCTTGAGCTTTTTATCAGTACGACGTATTTTATTATTAACTGGTAACTGGCGCACTTTGGTAATATTAAATTAAAAAATATCAATGCAAAAAAAAAAAAAAAAAAAATATGGTGGAAATATGTTCAACATAATAAATTGAACTTTCCACATTGAAGTGAATTGAAAGCCTAACGTAAAACTTCGCTAATCGAAGCTGAGTTTGTTGATATTTTATCCTCATAAATTTAACATAAAAATTGCACAATAGAAATACCTTTCAAAAAAACTTGAAATTAAAAGGGATTAAATCTACGTTAGGCAAAAAAATCTATAAAATTTAACCAGTAATCATAGAAGTGAATAAAAAAAAACATTGATCATTAGGGTTTTGATCTAAATTAATTAATATTAAAATATTTAAATAATAAAAAAATGTAAAAAATATTTTTTTAAAATATCAATTAACACTAATAAATTAACACTGATAAATAATTCGTAAGCATTAGGTATTTATTAGTGTTAATATCAAGAAATAAAAAACCAAATAGACTGGAAAATAAATTCTTTAAATTTAAATCTGAGCATTTCTTTTAGGAATTTTTCGTTGATTACTATCGTTTCAATGCAGTAATGATATAAACATGCAATTAGTTTCGTTTTTTCAAGTGAATATGAAGAAAATTTGAATGCAAAAATAAATTAAGAAACTATTTAAAAAGTACACAATCACAAACACTTACTATTTTAATTTCAAAAAACTTCTAAAATAATTCTTTAACTCATTAACTCACATGTTTACGAATTATTTGTTAGTAGTAATATCGAGAAATAAAAATATATATTAAATAGAAATTGCGAAGCACAAATGTGAATATATATACGAGATTATCTATTTTTCATTCGTTTAAAGACGATTTTTGAATTAAACAAACCCTGTTTTCCTTGCCAAACCACCCACAACACGTCGAGTCATTTCATAATCAAGACCTGTTTTGTAAGAAAAGATAATAAAATTTTTTCCAGACATCAGTGAATTAAAAGAAACGTTTATGGCACTTTCAAAATTTATATCCTAATTTATATTTCATCACAAATATAAATTAGGATATTAATTTTGAAATAAAAATTCCTTGAATTCATTTTTCAAAAACTAGTTTAAAAACTTTTTTATCTATGCTATTCTGATGATTTTATTGGTGAATTGTTTAACTGTTTTTCTTTTTCAGTACTACTAATGGTGCTCAAGTTCTGCAGCAGTCAATCTGCATCTAAAGAAATAGCACCGGTGAGAAATTGTTATTTGTTCTTAAAAAATGTCAAATTTTCAATAATTGCTTAATAGGGATATCCTAACTGTTCTTATTGATCAAAGAAGTATTATAATAATCCCCAAATTACCATTCTTTTCCATGTGCTAAGTAGATGAGATAAAATAAATCACAATTTATTTATGTCAGAATGACCTTTCTTCATTAATTGATACGCAAATAAGATACAGAATAAAACATTTCTGTGGAACTTAGGTTCCATGTATTGTATTTCATATTCACAAATCATCATGAATTTTAAAAGTAAAACATTAGTTTTTGGTATCCGATATTCTTAGTGAGTTTAAGTAAAACCTTATTTATTTGAAAATAAGGAAATAAATTGTTGAAGTTGTATTTATTGTTTAAAATAAAAGTTATGTTGAAGCATGTTGTCTTGCTAATAAAGGCATAAATTTTATTTAATTATTTGCATTTTGGTAAAACTTGCCGTTTCTATTTATATATGTAATGAGCAGTACAATTATGGTGATGATGCTAAAGTAGTTCATTCCCAGGCATCATTTAAGGATAGCTAACCCACATTTCAGTTTCTCGCGCGAGACTAAACAGCCTATCTATGCGAGACGATTACAAAAATTGCCACAGTATTTATCAAGTCTCCTCAATTTTTTGTCTTTTCTCCATACTTCACCCTTATACCTAGGGCTCTGTATCCCCCTACCAGTTAGAAAAGTATCGGTGGGTTTCATGTAGCCCATGAATTGCCCACCGATGGTTGTTGGGGGACAGTAGTTTCCTGGAAGACTTTTAGAGGTAGCTGCCTCTCATTTGCGTATCATATGGAATAAAACCCACAAACCTCCCACCACTCAATCCATGAGAGATGCTTTCCACACCCCAATAGCCATCGAGACTTGCTGAAAGCAAAGCAGTGACTACAAAAACGCCGTCAGCGGCTTCGAACCTCAGACCACCTTACCACCAGCCGCGCACGTTGCCACTGCCGAAGTTACTATTGAGATCAGATTCATATAGAAAAAGGTTCTTAAATAAGTATTACTAATTACTGATAAACGAACCGTACTTAGGGAAAATTTTCAAGATTTATTTGAATTTCATATAAATGGCGACAATAGTTAAATAAAATTTCAACTCAAACTTCTGTTTAAGAAAAGATTACCTGATACTTAAAATCACATTCGAGCAGATAAACTTCAGTAGTAGAGTATGAATGGCCACAGTTAAACTCGGAGCTATTTGTAACTCGAAATAGCATTACAAGACATAAAGAAACTAATAAAGACATTAGATACAAAATTCTTTAAAAAAACACTTGTTTCAAATACACAAGTAGGGAAAAATATGGTGTTTTGTACTGGTTTAAGACTTGTAATAGACACACTAAGAAATTTCATTGAGGATTTTGAAAATAGTCACTGTACTTCTTGTGCAAAAAATGTATCATGTTTCTGAATGCAATATTAAGAAGAAATTGTCACCCCAGTCAGTGTTAAACTGTCGTTTAAGGTAGTAAAATTCAGAATTCCACTAATATAGACTTTACATGAGATATATCCACAGTAAAAAATGCGATTCCTGACAACATCTTGTGTTTATTTGAGAAAGGTTGGTTTCTGACTCATAAGAAAGGTTAGTTTCCAGTTCATAACGAAGAATGGACCAATAAAATAAAGTAAAAGACTATATTTAATATCAGTCTTACAACTACAATCTGTCAAGTTGAGAATTCTACAAGGACAGCCCTTAGCAAAAATATCCCCACAGTGCAAAAATTTTATCACAGTGTTAAAACGCGTTTTAAGGTTTTTAGTTTTTAGTTACACCAAAATAGGCCTTACACGAGATATCCCCACAGTAAAGAATGCGATTCTTGACATCATCAGCAAAAGATGGTATCAGGAAATGATTTATGAGAAAGGCTGGTTTCTAGTTCAGGACAAAAATTAAATCAATGAAATAAAATAAAATATCACTTTTAATATCAGTTGCGTAACCACAATGTGTCAAGTTCAGGATTTTATCAAGACGGAACTTATACGAGATATTCTTACTTTCATCTCACCAAAGCAATCCGCCAAACTAGAAAATTTCATATAAAATTTGTCTTACTTTTCTAATTCGGAGAACTGTACTGTCAATAAGATATCCAAAAGGACGGACTGTAGTTAGTCAATTCAAACAAATATTTACAATTGTTTTATTTACATATTGAAATGAAGCACAAAAAAACCCCCCAAAAATAGTAATGCAGATACAAAAAAGCCCGCGTCTATCACGCATGACTATTAACAAGAAAATTCTAAAGTCCCGGGAGAACAATTCTTACACCGAAGTACGGTTGCAGTTAAGTTGAGTGGTAAAAAGTTCAAGCGGTAAATAATTCAAAAAGCTCTTGATAGACAGCATTTTCAACACCTACATCAAAAGATAAGATTCCTGGGCCACCATGAGATCAGATTATGTCATGCATTCATTCCCAAATAAAGTTGGGTTTGGTGCAAAAGAAAAGCTGGTACTTTGAACATTTTTTTTTGTTCTAATGCTCCTGGAAAACACTTAGACAATTGTCTTCGATACCTTAAGGCAAGCGCTGCACCGATGTTACTCACTTAGCACTCAGGAGGTGCGTGTAGCTTGAGGATAAGCTACGGGCACGGAGTAACAATACGACCACTTTAGACCGGTACCTACGGAATAAAGTGGATTCCGAACCATTACAAACTTCCACGGCATTGCCGGGACTCGAACCCGAAACCTATGGTATCGAGCGCTAGCCACTTGGCCATTCAGACCCTCGGTACTTTGAACATTGACTACAAAATCCTTAATAAATAATTTTATTTCAGTTCATTTTAGTAACTGCGATTCGTTTACGTATATTCATTATACATTTTTCAATATTGCAAAGCTATCAAGGGCTTTTAAACCCTCAACTTATTGGAAGGCAAGGCTTTGTTTTGGACTTTTTAATTCTCGCAATCAAATTTCGTAACATTTTCGTTGCAAAAGCTACAAATAGGTCCTGAGCAGTGATTATTTATTTATTTTGTTATACTGTATGTAGCCTTCTAAGTAGTCATTTTAAAACGAATGTTATTAATAAATGAATAAAATAAAGCCAATTATTTTTTTTGCTTCATTGTTTTCATAATTTTATTATAAGTAGGTTATTTTGGTATAAAAATATTTTTTTTTATTATATATATTATGTTATAATTTATATTTTATTATTTTTTCTAACAGACTCCACAAAATCCTCCCGTAACAGAACATTTTCTAGCTCCAACAGATGGTACGTATAGAAATTTTGTTTGTTTGTTATTTTGACCACTTAAATTTTTTTTTCTAATGCAAACACTTAGACGGGGCCTGAATGGCCGAGTGTCCGGCGCTCGGTGCCACAGGTTTCGGGTTCTGAGACTCGAACCCGAAACCTGTCCCGGCGGTGCCATGGGCGTTTGTAGTGGTTCAGAATCCAATTTAAGCCGTAGGTCCCGGTCTCCTATGTGTGTAACAGCTTCACGGAGCAGAAGTCAGACTTCTACCTACGGGTGTTTCATCAGAACAGAAACTGCACCCCTCTTCCCTTCTTCCATCAGGGATACGACAAAAACAACAAACATTTAGACGGTTGGCTTGGATGCCTTAAGGCAAGCACTGCACCGACGCTAATCACTTAGCACTACCTAGGGGGTGCGTGTAGCTTGAAGATAAACTGTGGACGTGGAGTAACACTCCACTATCCTGTTACACCAGGACCTACGGTTTAAGGTGGATTCCGCACCACTACAAACATTCATGGCACTGCCGGGACTCGAACCCGAAACCTGTGGTACCGAGCACCAGAGCGTTAGCCACTCGGCCATTCAGGCCCTTGATCAATTTTTTAACTAACCAACTTTACTTTCACTAGGCAATTTCATTTCATAGTTACCATCTTATTCTAAAACAAATTGTTGTGCCGGACCGAATTTTAAGATTTTCTGGATATTTAATGCATTGCACTCTTTACTTTAAGAACTAGTATTATCTTAATAACTTGCTAAAAAAAGTAACAAGACATCATAATTGAAAATAAAGACAAGATATATATATAAAAAAAAAAAGGATTTTATTTCAACATCCCAATATAAAATTAATTACATAAAAGCAAAACTTGTTAACAGAAGAGCAGTAATAATCCAAATAAAAATTCAGATATGAACAACAGTGGATCTTCAGATTCTTCATTTTGTAGAATAACATTTCTTGGATCTTACCATGCCATTTCAGTCATTAGAAGATAGTAATTCAGATAGTACGAACAACATTGGTGCATGGATTTATTGAAGACAACAGCGATTCAATTTTTCCCAATGATCCTTTAATGGTTGAGAGCTGAGCCCGTTAAACATTAAAAGCTAGCATAACAGCTCTTTGGAGAACATTCAAATACAACTATTAAACAATCCTTAACACATATACCGCATCCACACTAACGAAAAGCCGATGTATAATAATTAAAGACTGTTTATGAATGGGTTTAAGAACCCAGCGTTCCGCACGAAATCGTGGAGTATTTATGGCGTCAGACTGGGAAAAAAAATATGCAGACGTGTTCACCAATAATCGATTATTCGTCAATTTGCATAATGCAGCATTTTGGGAACGAAAGTGAAAGCAGACTGATCGAAGAGTAGTTAATTTATAATAATAAGTATTATCATTAAGATATGAATTGATTGCGATCGAAATAATATAAATTGAATGTGTAAATAGACATTAAGATTATTATATATGAATTACTAGAAATATTACTAAGATTACAAAATATCAACTAAATTTATTTTGCTCTAATGCAGCTGGCAAAAACTTAGACAATTGTCTTGGATGCCTTAAGGCAAGCGACGCACCGACGTTTCTCACTTAGCACTACCCAGAGGCGTCTATGCTACGGACGCGGAGATAAGCTACGGACGCGGAGTAACACTACTCCCGCAACGCTCTGCGATTCCTGTTAGACCAGGACCTACGATTTAAAGTGGAATCCGAACCACTACAAACATCCATGGAACAGCCGGGACTCGAACCCGAAATTTGTGGTACCGAGCGCCACTCCGCCATTCAGGCCCTTGATCAATTAAATCAGTTATGAATTTGTCAACTGAAAATTCTTTTGATGTAATGTCTGTCATGTAAAATCTCTAAAGATAACGACTGAGTAGTCTTTCAGGAGTTCGATCTTGGACATGGATGTGAATCGCACAGACGCGACCGCCCTCCCCCCCGGTTGTTGTTTGCAAGGCAGCTGTACGAAAAGAAAAATCCAACTACGCTTGAGACGACAGCAGACCAATTCGCACTATGAGTGCAAATCTTGAAGGAAGTTAAATTTTGTATCCGATTTAAATGTCGGCAAAATATGATGAAACATATTTGGCATTAATTCTTAACGGTATCATGATTACTGTTTTGTGGCCTGAATGGTCGAGTGGCTAGCGCTCTGGCCCTCGGTACCGCAGGTTTCGGGTTCGATTCTTGGCGGTCCATGGGTGTTTGGAATCCACTTAAAAAATTTAAACTAATGCATGTATTTATGAACATTTTAATTACATGAATGAAAATTAAAAAGGGCTTAAATTTTTTGTTGCAGTCTAATCGATGGATTGCCGGTCAGCACTGCAGGTTCAAGCAAGGTGGTAGGGTCAAAATGATCATAGAGAGACCTAGCAATGGCATGGATGTTTGCGAGATGAGTGATTCGGAATCCACTTTAAACCGTAGGTCCTTGCCTGACATGATCGTAGAGCGTTGCGGAGGGAGTGTTACTCCGCGTCCGTAACATATCTTCAAGCTACACGTACCTCCTGAGTAGTGCTAAGTGAGTAACGTCGGTACGGCTCTTGCCTTAAGGCATCAAATTCAACTGTCTAAGTGTTTGCCAGCTGCATTAGGAAAAAAAATTAACATTTTGAATTGATCATTTTAACTCTAATAATCATAAAGTTTATTCTCTTGGCTCCCCAATCTGTGTTGTTTCATTTAATGGAATATTTCATCATATTTTGCTAATATTAAAATTTTTACAAATAATCACAGTGAATGTTGTGGTTGTGACTAATCCTCAATGTCCTGCAGTGCGGGACGTGCATCCCATGAGTGATCTACTTATGGATGGAGGGAAAGGGGCAGCTTCTGTTGTGATGGAACACCCGTAGGTAGAAGTCCGACTGTTGCATCGTGGCTTTCTTACAGTCATATGAGACCAGGAACCACGGTTAGAGTCGATTCCGAACCACTACAAACACCCATGGCACCGCCGGGACTCGAACCCCTGTGGTACCGAGCGCCAGAGCTCTAGACACTCGACCATTCAGGCCCATCATCATAGTGAATGATCAAGGATATTAAGATTTAAGTTATTAATAGTTAAGTTAGTGAATGATCGACGGCAGTCATTTTTTAAAAAATTTTCTTATGTCGAGCATCTAATCAGCCAACTCTACACAATCTTGAGCCGTCCACATATTTCAGGTTCATCGACACTTTTGAGACAAAACAAAAACTGCCTTAAGACACGCTTCGTGAAAGATTCCCTCAGTTTCATTGGATAAAATAAATTTAATTACAGTTCAACCCACGATAGAGAGCAAAGGTTTTTTTTCTTCCAAACGTACGAATTGATTACTTATTAGGTGTGCTAGTCAGATATACGTGGTTTGGTTTGTCGCTCTACGGTTAAACAGATCGGGAACTACAGTTTAAGGTGGATTCCGAACCACTAACAAACATCCATACCACCGCAAGATTCGTACTTGAAGCCTGTGATACCAAAAGCCAGAGCGCTAGCCACTTGGCCACCACCAGACTGCAAGATATACGTGGAGCAAAACAGTTTTGAAAGAAAAAAGCTTAAGAATTATTTGGGAATTTTCTGAATCTCATTTCTCTTTTGATATTATGCAATTTGAAATGCTAATTATATTTAAATTAATTAAGGTATATCTGTAAAAACCTTTCTCCCCTATCGTGCAGCTCCGTTTTCATCCGTCCGACTTGGCCAATTGCCAATTTTCCACACAATCGGCGGTGTATTTCTAATTGTAACTTTCAAATTGTTTGGTGCAATACAGGGAGACAAAAACCCTCCTCGGCAAAGTTTTTACATATTTAAAAGAGACAGATTAAATTGATAGCATTCGTATTTTACAAACTGCAGCATTGCTTCCATTTCAGATGTGCTGGGCAGAGACGTGGCACCCGACTTCACGTTTGCCGTGTGGGACGCGAACGGCAAAATCTGCATTCTCGCCAAATTTTCGGCTTCCTTTAAGATCGCGTACCCGAGTCTGGGTGGCGAAGAAGTAAGTATGCCCCACATATTTTCTGCTAACAGTGTAAATAAGTTTTTATTAATTTGATTGTAACAACCTTTTAATAAATATGGTGTAACTTGGTGGATGATGCATTGAAAAATGCGCAAATGGCGTGACTCGTAGTTGGGAGAAAAACACTACACTATTTTGTCAATTTTACCAAATTTTAACAAAAAAATATTCATGTAATTTTCATGTTTGTTAAAGTTTTATAACCAAATTTAACAATAGCATCCAAAAAAAAAAAAAAAAAAAAAAAAAAAAAAAAAAAAAAAAAAAAAAAAAACCCTCAAAGAACATTATTTAAAATTTTTGGCTTTAAACGCGGTCTGTTTCCGCTTAAACTTTAACATCGTAAATATTATAGAATCTTTACTGTGAAATTATGAGTTCGTTTCTTAGAAATAAAGAATCAGAAATTTAAAAATTGCCGACCCTCAAGACAAATAAAAATAAGATGCACATTTCATGTTTGTAAAACAATGAGCAGTCATTTCTTGGTTATGTAACAGCATTTTTAAGTTATTGTCAGATGGTATTTCTCTTATCAAGTGTTTTTGTTTGAACTTTCCTTAATATATATAGGGAGAGTGTGAGCTAATAGAAGGAATTGAATAATTGGAAAAAGTAAGAAATTGGTGGTGGTGGGACGAGAGATCTAACACCATCTAAGAGTTCTGCTCGCGTTTGATAAACTGAAATTTGTAAAGGATATTAATTAAAATACATTATATATTTTCAATTTCTTGTGCTGCTATTCGATTAGACATATTTGTGTAAATTTAAATTTTAAAATTCAATATTCTTTATGCCATTCTTCGGGGATTTTTGTCGTATTATTTTTGTGAGACACCGTTTTACTTTCTTAACTCAAATGCGTAGTGAGAAATTTGTGCAATAAATAGAAATTCAAGTATTATTGTACAATGTTTTTTTTTTTTAATTTTAAATTTCCAATGAAATGAAAGCAATCTAAAATAAAGTTTCTGAAAATTTTGAACACTACTACAATTCAGTTATAAAAGTATTTTTTTTATTTTGTCTCTTTCTGCAGCATATATCCGTAAATGTTCCTGAGGATGCCAAAGTGAAAGGGATATGTGGAACTTTCGATCGGGAACCCCTTCTGGAACTCTCTTGGACCGGGTTCCAACTCTTCATGGCCTTCACCACAGTAAGTGACATCTTCCTGTCTCGTTTTCCTTAATAAACTGTCTTCGATTTTTAATAGAGGTACTGTCTATTGAAAAAGTATAACATTCATCAAGTAATAACAAAAGTTCTGTCCATTTTTTTTTTTGAATTGAAATAGTGCACAAAACCTTTCGAAAATATATTTATTTAATCATCAATATAATCATTATTCCTTTAAATGGCATCTTCAAATCGATAATATTTTTTTATAAAATCCATTTGGTTTTACCTTGGGAAAAAAAGACTATATCTTCATTTCTATCATTTCTTTTGTAGTCTTATTCTAAATTCTGCAAATTGATTTTGAAGATTTCGAAAAAGATATCTTATCGGCAACCTATTGGAGCAAGATCAAGATAATAGAGTGAATGAAGCATAATTTTCCAAACATATTCTTCTTGTAGAGACGTCCTTGAAATGGAGTTCGTAGCACTGTAAAGAAGCACGATCACTGTTTTGCTGTTTATCAAAAAAGGTCTTTTTTTCCTGAAAAAAATGTTTCACCGCGTCTAAGCTGATGCCAATTTGCCATCTAAGAACTCATAATTATCAGTTCAATTCGTATCCCACCCTACAATCAAAAGGATCTTCTTTGGGTACAAGTCAATTCATGGGTATACGACAGGCCTTGGATGAAGGCTGTCTTTTGAACTTTACTTTAACATACAAGATCCACTGATTTATTTTAAACAGTTAGAAGAATAACAAGTTTTTAATGTCTATTACTATCCTACAAAAAATGTACAAAGCCTTCGTTACAATCTGTTACTTATGGTGATACCTTTTCTTCAAAATCCCTTCCATTCTGTTCTCTTTATTTGTTTTTGTGAAAATGTTTTACTATGGAGGTGCTCGGAAAGTAATTTTGTGTTTTGTGTGTGTGAAAATGAAAGACGATTTCTTTGTAGTGTATAAATATTTTATTGAATTATATGTTGTCCACTTTGGTCCAATACCTTTTGCCATTTTTCTGGCAGTAGCATAATTCCACACTCATAAAAAACTTCGATCTTTGCTGGCAAAAAAAACCGATCCAAGTCATTTTTTGACCTTCCTCATTTAAAGTAAAGGTTTTAACATATAAAATATTTCATAGAGACAGAAACAGATAATAAACCAAAAATGACAGGTTTGGATAATATGGTGGGTGAAGTAGTGCATCCCATCCAAGCAAGTACATTTTAGTGAGTTACCAAACTTGTAGGACGTCTCTATATTATCTTGGTTCAACACTATACCATTTCTATTGATAAATTCTGACCTTTTTTGTTTGAATGAATCATTCAAATTGTCCAGCTGATGACAATACACTTCGGAATTGTCGGGTAGAAAAAATACCACCAAGCAGACAGCATCACCTTTATTTAATATTTCATGTTTGGTTTATCTTTTTTTTTACTACATGATCTCTTGCGTTTAACATTATGGTAGACAATTCACCTCTCGTTCCCAGTGATGATTCGTCTCAAAAATAAATAATTTTCTTGGCGTTTGAGAAACAAATCACGCACGTCGATGCGACGGAGCAAGTTTTTTCTCTGTAAGAACATGAACCTATATGTCGAGTTTTGAAATTAAACCAAAACATTTCATGTGATCACGAACTGTTGAATTCGATAAGTTTAATCTGTCAGCGATTTCACGGGTTGTTATTCGGCAGTTTGCATGGCTCAATGCTTTTATTTTTCCATCAGTTTCAACTGGCCTTCCAGAATGTGATGCATCTTCAACATAAAAATTTCCTAAACGAAATTTTGAAAATCAATTTTGGCATTGGCATTCTGCCAATACATTTTCTTCATACACGTCGAATAATTTTTTTTCTTTCTTGAAGAGTATTTTTATGTTTTCGATAGCAAAAAAAGTAAAATATGCTGGAAATGCTACTTTCGTCTTCTCATATTAAACATAAAATGGGAAGGCCCCCAAACAAAACCTATTGCGCAGAAAACAAACTTTTTCAGAAACAAGCTTTGTTGTGTATGTTAAAATATATAATCAATGCGGTTTAAATGTGTAGTTGGCTGTAAAAAAATACAATTGAATCCTCTGTAGGGAAA
The DNA here is from genome assembly GCA_021605075.1 of Caerostris darwini. NCBI lineage: Eukaryota > Metazoa > Arthropoda > Arachnida > Araneae > Araneidae > Caerostris > Caerostris darwini. Next base: position 173,454 of record BPLQ01001709.1, on the reverse strand, counting down.
AAACGAAATTATTTTCCGAACCACCCAAAATTTTCTATTAATTGCTTTTAAGTTTTCTGTTAATTAGTTTCTTTTTCAGAAAATTCTTTGTTATTAAAATCCTGTCGTCTTCTTTTATAGATTTCGTTTGAAAAAGCAGTTTAAAAACGGTTTAATTAGCCAAACAATATTTATTATTAATGCCATATCATCTTTTTTTTTACATATTTCTTTTATAAAAACATAAAACTTTGCGATAGTTGATTGATATTAGTTGATTTCAAACTCATTTTTTCCCTCTTTTCAATGAATATTAACTTGTAACTGGAATTAAAAATCAAAGCTGAATGTTCCTTTACATAAATTATGTTTTTAATAATTAACACACCATAAAGACGTCTGAAATTGTGATTCATCCAATTTTTTTTTTCAGTTTGCTATTTAAAGAACTTATTATTTTATTTAAATATATATTTTAATTTATCAATATTTTAATTCCATTCAATGTCTTCATCACGAGGGGAGAAAAATTTCAGTAAAATTTTTCTTTTAAATCTTTTTTAATTTCATTCTATAAGAAACAGAATTATAAATAATAACAATTTTTGCTGATCATTTTATAAATACAGTAGAACCTCTTTAAATCGCACCTCGATAAGTCGAAAACCTCCACAACTTGAAATTTTTTTTGTTTCTTTCCCTTCAAGCCCCAAAACCTCCATTACTCGAAATTTCAACCCTCTATAGGTCGAAATAATGAGTCAATCCCCACAAGCCATTTTGGTATATGTTTTCCCTCCGTAACTAAAAAAAAAAAAAAAAAAAAAAAAAAAAAAAAAAATTAAAAAAATTGGACCTCTGTATCTCGAACATTAGCAATGTTTGATTTTACAATCTTTTTTACAACCTTTACAACTCGAGCATTTGAAACTAATTACCTCTATAGTTCGAAGAAAAATAAGTTATCGACTTCAAGGATTTGCCGACAATGCACGTCATTGTTTCTTAGAAAACAATGTTTGAGTATCTAGTAAATAGAATAACCAATTCTACGAAATAGCAACTCGGAAGAAAAAGAATTTTCTGCTCTTTACAGCTTAGATAATGCTATAGATAGAGAACGATCGAATTGTCTAAAGCAAAAGATAATAATAATAATAATAATAATAATAACTGTCTTTTTTAATACATAATATTTTTAATTATTTATTTTACCTCAATAACTAAGAATCTAAACCTATACAAGTTGAATCTTTCCTTACAAAATCCGCGTAAGTCGAAATCCTCCATAAGTCGAAAACTCTATAACTCGAATTATTTGGCGCCTCCCTTGAAGTTCGACTTACGGAGGTTCTATTGTAATTGCTCCAATCTGCTTCTGAAAAAAAAATTACTTTAGAAGCAATCACTCACACGGAGCATTAGAGAAATCAACATCCCCAAATTTAATCTAAATGAATTAATGGGTTGTAATTTATAAGCAATCACACCTTCACACCTGCGTCTTCCAAAAGACAGGAAATGGACAACGACCAGCAAGTTTCAAAGGGACAACGACTGCGAAAGGTTACTTGTGGTCACTGACTGGGATAACGGATCATTAGCAATTCTTACATTTTGCTCAGTCGCTGATTGCTTATTTCGCCAACCAGTTTTTGAAGGAATCGATAAATAATTATGCACACCCTAATCAACTTTTTTCTGTTATGTAAATGTATCAAAGTGATTCATTAATTACTGACAAAAAGAAAAAGCTACGTAAGTTTTAATTCTCCAAAACAGTTTTCTAAAGAGAGCCATTTCGTTTAATTGCCAATACCTTCGCGACAAATAGCGTTGCTTTTATGCATACCATTCCTTCTTTGGTAATAATCTTACTTTGGTTTGAATGGCGACCTATTTGAGGCACAACTTTTGTTGTAACTGATGCAAAATTTAGACCAGAAATGTATAGACTTTTTAATTAATGAAAATAAGAATTAAAAGTAGTTAAAGAAAATGATGGGTTACATTACATAAAATTCATATATATATATATATATATATATATATATATATATATGTATAGTGGGTTCTATTTTTGTATTAAAAAAGCATACATTTGATTAATTCAATAGTTTTTATCTATCTATTTTTTTATGTTCATGCCTAAAAATATTTGTTTATTTATTTTTTGTTATTACTATTTTAATGCAATATCTATCGAGAGAGTACTTTGTTTTATAGGACGTAATTTTAGAACAGAGAACCTCTTTCTTGGTATCAAATTACGTGGAATAAAAAAAAACTATCGATTGAAATTCTGCAATCAGACTAGCAAGTCAAGAAAAAGTTCTGATACTCTAGTCTGCCAGAAATTACAAAACAAAGAATAAAATATTTTGTATGCATAGTTGGTTATTTTTTGTAATAAAAAAAACGTAAATAGTATTAGTTGAATAGTTTTTATCTATTGATTTTTTTTATATTCATGCCTAAAAATAGTTGCTTATTAATATTTGTTGATCCAAATAAGTTTGCCTCTTTTAGCGCAATATCTAGCAAAGAAATCACTCTGATTTGTAGGGTTTACTTTTAAAATGGAGCAGCTTTTTCTTGACATCAAATAACGTAGTAATAAAAAAAAATATATACACAGAAGTTCTGCAACCAGACTAGCAAGTCAAGAAAAAGTTCTGATCCTCCAGTCTGCAAAAAATTACAAAACAAAGAATAAAATACTTTTTCATCATTTAAAAATACTTTTTTTTATAACAAAATTGGATAATATTCCGCAGTTTAAACTTTCATAAAAATCTGAAAAACTTTCAAAATATTTTTAAAAATGTATATAAAATAAATATATGATGAGAACTGTGACTCCATTCCCTAACCATAATCCATGATTAATTTAAAGTCTAAAAATATATATAGTTTAATGCTAACAGGTTGTAGAGTTTAAATTTTTTTTTCATAGTTTTTACACAGTCCAGTCACATTAATGTGACCACCTGTCAAAGGCCAGAATATACACTCTTGTATATTCAGGCTTTAAGTGGAGTGTGGAATGTGGTATTAAGTGGTATTTAAGTGGTATTAAGTGGAATTCTTCATATACAATCCACTGCAATGTGCTGCCACCTGCCTTTTGTGATTGGTTATTTCACGTTGACTTCGAAAGTAGGTGGGGGTCACATTAATGTGACAGGACTGTGTATTTCTAGAAAATGGGAAATATCCAAAAACTGTGAAGTAGTTTTTATACTTACAACAAGTAAAATGACATTTTTTATAGATAAATAAGAGAGTTAGAGTAGTCTAAAAATAATATATGATTTTCTTACATTTTTCTAGGTGAACCCTAAAGAGAAGCAGGACACATGGGAATTGCTTTCCATGGAGCTACTGTATGACACAAAGAATCCTCTTTTCGACGGTGCCACAAATGGTAAGTCCATTGCCTCATTATTCATGATTTAATTGTTGAAAAGTCTATGAGAGTTGTCAGGGTAAAGAAACAGTGGTTCACTTTCATAGATTGCAAAGGAAAATAATCTTTAATTCCAATTGACAGGTAGTGTTCCAACCACAAATCCTGAACGACAGTCATTAAAAACAACAAGCTAGCCATTCATAGAAGAAAGAAATTTTCTATTCCTCCACTGAACCTCAAGGCATCACGATTTTTAAATGTTATTTATTATGTTCGGGGGCAGCAAGATTCGATTGTGTTGTTCCTATCTTTGTTATGTTGGCAGTTACGTACATTTAACTAAGGGCTGTATAAATTGGATCTAAGAGCTGTATAGATTGAAATTCTTTTGCTTATACAGCTGTAATTCTTACTTGAAAACAGTATTTTTTCTACCGAATATAAGAAATCGAATAGCGAGATATTTTAGGAATAGTTAGCGATTGAAATAAAATTGTAAAATATTATTTTGTCTGAAGTAAGCTACAGGTTAATCTAAATACTGATAAAGCCATCTATATAATCATACTTCATCTTCATAAATTTGAATTAAAATCTATCAGTTTGCTTGCTATTTCTGATTTCTGTTCCTTTTCAAACAAGGAGCAGAAATCAGTCTTTCTTCAGTTCCATAATACCCTAATGCTAAAAATAGGATTTTAAAGAGATAAAATATTATACCTTACAGTGCATACATTTATTTTAGCAAACATAAAAACAATATAATTCAAAACGTGGTGGGAAGAAGGATAGAAAAGTTGTTGTTGACTAATCCACAATGTCCCGCAGGGCGGGACGGAGATCCCATGAGTGATCTACTGATGGATAGAGGGAAAGGGGCAGCTTAAGTTGTGATGGAGCACCCGTAGGTAGAAGTCTGACCTTTGCTCCGTGACACTCTGACAGTCACATGAGACCGGGACCTATGGCTGAAAGTGGATTCCGAACCACTACAAACATCCATGGCATCGTCAGAACTCGAACCCGAAACCTGTGATACCGAGCGCCAGAGCGCTAGCCACTCGACCATTGTCCCAGGATAGAGAAGTGGGAGGATTTACTCACCAGTTCAGAATTTGCCAGTGGTTGACGGTACTATCGCTTAACCAAACAAGCAGGTGATTCCTGTAGTTTTATTATTATTACCAATTGTTTATTTTATTCCTTGGCACTTGGGTTCTTCGGAAGAACTTGGGAAGAAGAGTCGTGGGCTCTTGGATAGGCTCAATTTCTAGCTAAACTAGATTAAATAAAATGATAAACAGACAGGAATTTTTTGCTTATATGTCTTCGGATAACTTTATTTTCCCCAAAATGTTAGAGCCAATCAATACTAGAAAAGCCCTTTTCTAATCCTCTTTTTAAAAAGAATAAAATTTAAAACTCATACTATTAAATTAGAACAAAATTTACAAGTGAAAAGTTTAAAGTAAAGTTAATAAGCTGTTTATTGCTAACCAACAAAGAAACAAGTAAAATAATAATTAAAAAAAAAATTTAAAGTCAATTCCTACTTTTTTTTCACTCTATTGCAGAAATTCCTTTATAAATAATTTTCATTCATTTTTTTTTATGTCTATCTGGCACCATTTATCTAGATGCAACTGAAATCTAAAAAAAAACTAAAATTAATGAATTAAATTTAATGACTGAATTAATATTTGAAAAAACTGTATTAACATCCAGTGTCATCCACTACAAGTTAAAAAAAAATTTATTTGAATTTGAGTGGATGAATAAAATGTATTTTATGAGCGATTGAAAATTTGAACAAGATATATATAGGGAGAGTATGAGCTATTAGTGGGAATTGAAAAAAATTTTAATCGAATAAATATAGAATGATTTGGTGGAATAGATCTCTTTCTACGTAAGCCAAAGAATTTTTAGGAAGGGTTAAAGGATTTATTAAAATTCTAAAATAATTTTATGTCTGAAACAAACTTAGTACCGATTATCTCAGTACTGATTAGACCATCTATATAATCATAGCTCATCTTCATAAATTCTAATTAAAATCTATCAATTTTGGTTGCTATTTCTGATGTTTGAAAACCAGTCAGAAATCAGTCTTTTTTCAGTTCCTTTAACTTACTATTAGGAACATGTTGTTATGGAGATAAAATATTACATATCACAATGGAAAATATTTTATGTAATATACATTTAGGAAGTTATAGATTACTTAGCATATGAAGCCATCTATAACCTTCTGCATGATAAAAGCAAATAAACATACCAGAAGAAAGCAAATAATGATGAAATATATATTGTTTTCGGAAATCAATCTAAAATTCTGATTTTTGATTCAATGAGTTATTCTTATGAAGGGGATAACAAAGTCAGACTTATACATGTTTTAAATTATATTAAACGAAATTTTGTACATAAATTATTGTCCTTCAAAATTCTAAATCAACTTTACTAGAAAACGTTATATTTACATTTGTTTTATATTTTTCTATATTTAAAACGCATTTGATATTTGATTTCTATTTCGACATGTAAAATTTATTTGACTTGGATTATATGTATTCCAGCATAATTTTCATTATTTCCTTCGTTCTGCTTGATAGGTTTTACTCGTGATTTCTTATATTTGCTTATCCTTCTTTTGTTTGCTCTCATCTGATTTGTTTATTTACTTTTGTCACGCAAATTAGCGTTTTTTTTAATCTTTTCAACAACTAAAGGAAAACAAAATATAAAATTTAACTTACATAACACTTCAGTTCATCACAAAGAAATTCAACCATCACTCAACCAGACGGTACCAGGCACCAACAATAAAAACTAATATCATTAGAGAATTAAAAAAAAAAACTAATAAGAATTTGTTCTTTTAATTTTTGGCTACGCATCTAAAAAAACAATAATAATAAATTGTAAGAAAATTGAACATCCAAGTGTTATAGCATTTAAGTTTTAAGAAATACAGTCAGATAAAAGAGAATTTATGGCAGAAAAAAGGTTCTGTTACTTACTTAAAAAAACAATACACTATTGTAACTTTCTTTCGCTTTACATTTGATGTTCTACATTAACATTATTCTGTTACGGATCTTTTCAACTTCCATAAGCTTAACTTGTTTTTAAACATCGGTTTCCCAATGATGTAAGCCATGAACAGCCCACCGATAGGTCATGAGAGGAGGTTATTGCCTTTCATATGTGGTTTGGTTTGCAGCTCTACTGTCATTTTTTGCACAGTTGAAGCTTATTTGACAGGAACCTACAGTTTAAAGTGAATTCCGAACCACTCACAAACATCCATGCTACCGCCAGTATTCGAACCTGAAGCTTGTGGTACCAACGACCAGAGCGCTAGCCAATTGGCCATCAGGCCGCTTGACTTTCAGGAGTACTTTTAGCAGTAACTGTGCTGTATTTGCGTATCCTATGGAAGAAAACTCGGAAGACTCCTAACAAGCAGCCTGACTATACATGGTAGATATTTTTATACATCGAATTTCCTATTTCTCTGAAATGAGAGACGGCAACAGCAATCTGCATGCCAGTTGCACATATTACACTTGGCTATGGAGTCCAGCCTTTACCTTAATTGACAAAATATCTATTCATTAACCTTATTCAATTCCTTCTATTAACTCCCACTCTCCCTATATACACTGAAGTGACAAAAGTCATGGGATAGCAATATGCAAATTTTCAGATGGCAGTAGCATCGCGTAGAACAGGTATAAATGCGCAGTGCTTTCGCAGAGCTTTCATTTCTGTTCAAGTTATTCATGTGAAGAGGTTTTGACGTGATGATGACCGCACGACGGGAATTAACAGACTTTGAACGCGGAATGTTAGTTGGAGCTAGACGCATGGGTCATGCTATTTCGGAAATCGTTAGGGAATTCAACATTCCCAGATCCACTATGTCAAGAGTGTGCCGAGAGTATGAAATTTCAGGCATAACATCCCACCATGGACAGCGCAGTGGTCGACCGCCTGCACTTAACGACCGAGACCGGCGACGTCTGCAAAGAGTAAATTCTAACAGACAAGCAACACTGCGTCAAATAACCGCAGAAATCAATGTAGGACGTACAAGGGACTTGTCTGTTAGAAATGTGCGAAGAAATTTGGCTTTCTTGAGCTATTCCAGCAGAAGACCGACTCGAGTGCCTTTACTGACAGAACGACATCGCTTGCAGCGACTCTCGAGGGCACGTGAGCATATCGGATGGTCCCTAGATGAATGGAAAACCGTGGCCTGGTCCGATGAGTCCCGATTTCAGTTGGTAAGAGCTGATGGTAGGGTTCGAGTTTGGCGCAGACCCCACGAAGCCATGGACCCAAACTGTCAGCAAGGCACTGTTTAAGCTGGTGGTGGCTCCGTAATGGTGTGGGCTGTTTTTTCATGGCATGGACTTGGTCCTCTGGTGCGACTGGACCGAACATTGACTGGAAATGATTATGTTCAGCTACTTGGAGATCACTTGCAGCCATTCATGGACTTCATGTACCCAAACAACGATGGGATTTTTATGGATGACAATGCGCCATGTCACCGGGCCACAACTGTGCGCGATTGGTTTGAAGAATATTCTGGACAATTCCAACGAATGATCTGGCCACCTAGATCGCCCGACAGGAATCCCATCGAGCATTTATGGGACATCATCGAGAGGTCGGTTCGTGCGCAAAACCCTGCACCATCAACGCTTTCACAATTATGGACGTCTATCAAGACAGCATGGCTCAATATTCCTGCAGAAGACTTCCAACGACTTGTTGAGTCCATGCCACGTCGAGTTGCTGCACTTCGCCGGGCGAAAGGAGGGCCGACACGATATTAAGAGGTATCCCATGACTTTTGTCACTTCAGTGTATATGTTCAAATTTTCAATCGTTCATAAAATACTTTTTATTCATCCACTCAAATTCAATACATTTTTTTTGAACTTGTAGTGGAATGACACTTGACGTAATTACAGTTTTTTCAAATATTAATTCAGTAATTAAATTTAATTAATTAATTTTAGATTTAAGTTGCATATATCTACCAATAGATGGCGCCAGATAAACTTAAAAAAATGAATGAAAATTATTTATAAAGGACTTTTTGCAGTAGAGTGAAAAAAAAGTAGGAATTGACTTTTACATTTTTTATATATATATTACTTGTTTTTAATGATCTTTAATTCAATGCTGAATTTTCTTCTCTTATAAATGCACATTTCATTAATTACGTGAGTAAAACCCGCATTGAAAGCTTCCATATCTATGCCAAAAGTGTGCCCAAAATCTACAGGTTGCAATGCACCTTCCTTTGGCTCAACGATAAGAAGAAAAAGGTGTGAATCCCCTGAATTCCATCCCTGACAGTAATCGTTCAAAATTGTGGCTTGAGTGCAATTTAGCAGGTACTTTGTGGGGTAGCCTGTGTGACACTGAAATTGTTGCACTTCTACTCTTAATTGACAAATCATCTCAGATGAGAGTGTCCGATATTCGAAAACAATAAATTATGTGGGTGATTACCAATTGAAACATCAGATAGTTGAATATCACATAACCGTGTCTTCACTTCTAGAAATATTCTTCTCCTATCATCAGTGATTTGAAATGGCGATTGTTATTAGCAGCACTGAGAAAGCCGTTGAGAAATTGAATCGTAATTTCTGATGTGAGTATCGTGTGATGTGCCATGCAAATTATCTGGTAACTCATCTGAAATAGCCACTTACCTAATGGTGAAATCGTGCATTCTCAATTTGGTTGCCCAGTAACTGCATCGCTTAATATGTCCTCCAGTCGAGTGCACTTACCTTAGTTTTTTTCCTATAATCTGCAACGGCGTATAATCCGTATAATTTTCCATAGTACAAAAAGAAAATTGTCGGCTACAATACGCAATATATTGCATGGGTGATTTGTGTCTGTAAAAGTTGTTTTTTGTGATTTTCTTCATACTAATAAAGTTCATTTTTTTTATATTCATAGAAAAGATCTTAAACTAAAATAAAATTTTAAAAACTTTAAAAACGTTTTTGATGCCAAAAAAATAAATTTCCTATAGCAAATCACAAATCGGTGGAAATCGTATATCGGATCTACAAGGTGTTTATAAAATATCTCTACAATTTCAAAAATTTATTAAAGGCAAATGAAAGGACAGATAAGTGAAAATTATTACAAAATGACACATATATAATAAACTTTTTTTGCCTTATTTAATTTTAATTTAATACATCTCTATACGAGCACTGTTAAATACATGAAACACGTCAAGATAGTTTCTTGTAGCAAGATGTTCTATATAGCTTAGGCTCATCAATGGTGGCAATGCCATCATTTGCTTTAGATTAGCCATGTATCGTACTTCTGTTTGATACACTGTATCTTTATATGAATATCTTATGAGATACCTTATGCATGGATTACTATGTATTACCCTGGATTCCTCATACATCAGATATTACTATTCTCGGCATCTTTATATGAGATTATGTTACAGATATCATGTATCAAATGAAGATATTGGACATGACCAATTAACTTTTATGACTATGTTAATCTAAATCAAAGGATTACTAATGTCATTACTACCTCTGATGAAGGTATACTACATCAAGCTGCAAAAAATGAAGTATCAGCTTCATGACCAACTTATGGAGTTATTATAGAGATGTATTTAATTTTTCTTCTTCTTCTTCGATGGCGCAAAAGCCTCATGGTGGGCCAAGGCCGTCTGCCTACTGTCAGATAGTAATAAATTCTATTCAATTAAAATTAAATGTGGCAAAATGAACTTTAATATATGCGTATCTTTTTGTAATAAATTTTATTTGTCTTTTTATTTGCATTTGTAAGAAAGTTTTGAAATTTTAAAAAGATTTTCAGGGACAACTTATTTGTACGGCATATACTATGAGTAAAAAAAATATTTATGGGCCATATTTCATAGAAATGCAAGCAGCTTAGATACAATAAACTGAAGACTCCATTGGGTAACGTATCTCAATCAAATTAATCAATATAAATCATCTACTACATGCTCTAATGTAATCAGTGATATTAGACTTTTTTTAAGCAACATAAATTGTAAGCAGTGGTATATTATCTGTCGCATGAAATTAGTAAGTGGGTTATAGGTAGGAGATCACAATACATTATTATGTCTGGCCTTTCGTATTTTGGGAACTACATTTTAAATATGGAGCTTACCTTATTATATCATGTCATGGGATTATAAACAATGTCCTAATATTTTCAATTGACAAATGATTCATGAGACAAAAAAAATTACAATCATACTATCAAAGCAACAATTGTATTATATTCTTGATATGCTCTGTCAACATCCAGCAGAGAATATATATATAGATATATATATATATGCAATTAAAAATATGTTAATAATAATTACAATTATAATAAATTAATGATAATTATAAAAAGTGTTTCCCAATATTTTCACTTCACAGACAAGAATATACATAAGATAAAAAATAACGTACATAGTACATAGCTAGAATTGCATTATTGCCTTGATATGCTCTGTCAACATCCAGCAGAAAACATTAAAATTTACTATTATTAAAATATATATATATTTACTGTAATTAAAAATGTTAATAATAATTACAATTATAAAATTTAATGATAATTATAAAAATATGTCATAAAATTGTCACTTCACAGGCAAAAAGATACATGGGGCAAAAAAATAAATAAAAAATAACGGACATAGTACATAGCTAGAATTGCATTATTATCTTGATATATTCTGTCAACATTCAATAGAGAACATTAAAATTTACTAACATTAAAAAATATATTTACTGTAATTAAAAATATGTTAAAAATAATTATAATTATAAAAAAATTAATGATAATTATAAAAAAAGTTTGTCCCAATATTTTCACTTGATAGTCAAGAAGATACATGGGACAAAAAAAATAATGAACATGGTACATAACTAGAATTACTGTCAAAAAGTGTTATAACAAAATAACATAATATAACAAAAATTATATTATGTTTGTTATATTCTTTTTAATTTTTAGATAATTAGTTATCACTTTCGTGTATTATAACTTTTGTTATATTATATTTTGTTTTATTATGTTTGTTAATTTTGTTATAATTTTTTAATTTTTAGATAATCAGTTATCACTTTCGTGTATTATAATTTTTGTTATGTTATGTTATTTTTGTTATATATTTTTTATTTTTAGATAATTAGTTATCACTTTCGTGTGTTATAATTTTTGCCACCTCTTTTAATAGAATTTGTAATGGTACATTTCATTTTCATTTATTTAAATACCTTGAATGTTCATCAAAAATACGAATCCAAAACATTTCATTTATTGAACAACAAACAGAAGCCACATAAGAAGATTTACAATTCATGAGATTTAACGAGGAAATTAATTCCCAAAACTTATTCAATTTATTTAACTTTTTTTTATTTTATCAATAAACGTGAGTTATTTTGTGGTCTGAAGTTCTTAAAAGAGATGAAGGATTAATATTGATGATGTATGTGGGTAAGAAATTTTCGAGACATGGATATTAATTTTAAAAGTTCTGAAAAGGTAAAAGGTTGAGGAACGCTCTGCTATGCATTGGTTAGAAGAGGTCAAAAGTTTTCTTTATCCCTCCCCTTGCCTTTTCTTCCTTCCCCACCCGACTTGTCCAACTTGAGACTGGACTTTCTTTGCCCTTTGGCGAAGTCTTAAAAATATGTTTGCATTCATCACACACTGTCTCCAATAACATCTTGATTGTAATTTAAAAAAAAGAAGATTTCAGCTTCCTTTTGATAAGTGATTCTAGCTTTCGTAATATTATGTTGTTTTAAAAATAATGGTTTTGTTAAGTTTTAATAAACAAGTAACATAAAAAAAAAAAAATTAAAGTCAATTCCTACTTTTTTTCCACTCTATTGCAAAAAAGTCCTTTATAAATAATTTTCATTCATTTTTTTAAGTTTATCTGGCGACATCTATTGGTAAGATATGTGCAATTTAAATCTAAAAAAAAAACTAAAATTAATTAATTTAATTTAATTACTGAATTACTAATTGAATAAACTGTACTAACATCAAGTGTCATCCACTCATTAATGAATTGTGCATTTATAAGAGAAGAAAATTCAGGATTGAATTAAAGATCAATAAAAACAAGTAATATAAAAAATAAAAAAATTTTAAGTCAATTCCTACTTTTTTTTCACTGTATTGCAGAAAGTCTTTTATAAATAATTTTCATTTCATTTTTTTAAGTTATCTGGCGCCATCTATTGGTAATATATATGTAACTTAAATCTAAAAAAAAAAAAAAAAAACTAAAATTAATTAATTAAATTTAATGAATTAATTAATATTTGAATAAACTGTACTAACATCAAGTGTCATCCATTACAAGTTAAAAAAAATGTATTTGAACTTGAGTGGATGAATAAAAAGTATTTTATGAACGATTGAAAATTTCAACAAGATATATATAGGGAGAGTGTGAGCTAATAGAAGGAATTGAAAAGAACATTTTCAGCTTCCTTTTAATAAGTGATTCTCCTTCCGTAATTTTATTCTGTTTTAAAAATATTGGTTTTGTTAAGTTTTAATACGAAAAACATTTTCAGTCGGAAAATAGAAGACTTTTTAAATTTATTATGCATTATAGAATCATGTAAAAATAATAGAAGTGATAGAAATAAAAAGGTTTTACCAACTTAAATATGTATGCAGAAGTTAATACATTTCTGTGTGAGATCCTTAGATTGGTGGTATTACGTCCAAAAGACATTTGATTTCATGGCATGTATTGGCAATTATCTAGGCAGTTAAGGAATTATGAGCAGTTATTATACACTTCAGTTCATGTAAATGAGTTGAAAGGGCTTGAAAGGCGCAATCTTTCCACAACCACTCATGAAAAACATGATTGTCAATGCATGGCACAAAATCGAATATCACTTGGATGTATTGCAAGCAACCCTAGGTCTTACATAGAAATGTATTAACTTTTAAAATGACATTGTAAGTAAGTAAAAAATATTTTATTTCCTTCTCTTGTAATTTTCCTTTTTTTTTTAAAACTAATTTGTATATGTGTCCAATAATTTTCAAGATTTCATAATTAAACTATAATTTTCACTATATGTGTGTGTGCGCGCAAGTAAAAATATTCTCAGCTTATAAGTCCCTAGCTTCAACAGAAACTGAATCAAACTTTGGTTTAAGGCATTTTGAGGTATGTGCTCAAGAATCGTATGAAAAACAACAGTTAAAATCTAACAGATAAGGTTACGGTGATACGATTTCAAAAACTTCAAATGGGTGCACCTGCTTTTTTATTGGAAATACATTACTGTTGAAAATCGATGGGCCGTGTGTTTCAGGCATGTTTGCCACAAATAGTGCCACAGTGAACTGTTTCTGTTATCTTGCCTTTCGGTAGAACTTCTATGGGTAACTTCCCAACTTTTCAGTGTCGTGTGGAAAAAAAACCTGGAAAACTCCCTTTATTAAAACCTTTGAGTTAGCATATAATTGAAGGGGTTAATTAATTTTTTAACAACTATTTTGCATCATAGATTAGATCTCTACTATCCATTTACAAAGACACCATTTTTATGAAGATCCAATTCTAATTTAACACATTTATTCAGATAGAGGGACCGACTGTACAAAAGAAAGAAAACAACTTTTCAATAATGAATATTTCTACGTTGATTAATGCCCTGTCTCTAATTGTTGTTCAGTCAATCCATATTTTTGTGTTGCAGTGGGGAAGAAGATAGTCCGCACCCTGGAGGACGGTCTCTTCGCGACCCTGTACGGCAAGTCGTACTTCTGTCCTTCACCGGACGTCATCCCCATGTACAGTTCGGACAAGGAGAAAGTGGTACTGGCCAGAATGAAAGACGTTCACCTGCAAGTATACGACGTTCAGATGGGCAAATTCTCTCCCTGTGAGTATGCAAACATGTTCTCTGTCAATTTCTAGCGCAATAGAATTCCGATAATCTGAGTTATTTGGAATCGTCAGTAACTCGAAATAAAATTTGGATGCAATACCTTGTAAAATCCAACATTCCATATGTTTCCATATGTGTTACTTTTATTATGTATTTTTACTTTTTTTCCCATATGTTTTACTACTTCAATCAATCTTTAAATGTAAAAACTTAAAATATTCTGTAGCCATAAGCAATTGGCTAAAATTGTTAACGGAAATTAATTATTTTTAATTGATGATGAAGTTTTTTTTTTTTTTTTTTTTTTTTTTTTTTTTTTTTTACCAGATATTTATAAGAACAGATCTTTTTGAATTTAACTTTATAATTAAGCTTTTTTTTTTTTATCTCTTTTATCCTTATTTTAACACTTATTCTCAGATGAGCCCGGTAAATATAGGGTAATTCAGCTAGGTCTAAATGATTTTCGAGGGTTCTTACCTTTGTGTATGTGCTTCGAGTAACAGTTAATATATGTTGGTCTTAGCAATCAGAAACCGATATCTGGGAATCAGATATCAATAGATCATAGAATAAGTTACACATCTTTTATATTCCATTGGAAAAAATTTGACATTATATAATTGCAGTGGCCATGAATAAATTTTCCTACGAAACGTCAACGTGTAATAGGTCGCTACTCTACATATGGTAATATGATATACATCATATACATATGATATATAAGATACATAAGTATATACATCTGACATACATACTCTACAGTGATGATATCTGATTGCATTGTGCATTCTTTTAAAAACTGATATGGCATTGTATTTTTATTGAATGTGTTTTTCTTTCTGCAGTTCAAAGGTGTAGCCTTGTTAGAATAGGCGGGCTGCCCGAGCCCTTTGCTCAGGATGAGACAGTTCCCATCGCCGTGGGCAGCACGCTGGCCGTCATGTCGGTGCTTGTGGTCATCGGATACGCCCTCTGGAGGAACCTAGCCGCCAGGAAGACAGACTACGACAACATGGCATAACATGGCTGCCCCCCCGTCAACACGACGAGGTAAGCGGAGATCTGTTTGTTGCACTGCGGTGTGCCTCGAAACACTTGAACAGTTGTGTAGTTTGCAATTTCTGTCATTATTTCATTAAAAATCGTTTATTTATTTAAATTTTACCTTTAAAAATACATTTATTTGCTTAACAATACCTCTACAACATTATAACACAGCTACCCTCAGGTATTCCCCATTCCTCAATAAATAATTCTTAGATAGTAGGATTTTAGATATGCGGGATCAGTGAGATAAGGGGTCTCTTTTAAACAGAGGAATTGGAAATATAACTTGGCCGCCAGGAAAACAGATTATGACAACATGGCATAACATTGCCCCAGTCAACACGGCGAGGTAAGCAGGGATCTGTTTGTTGCACTGCGGTGTGCCTCGAAACACTTGAACAGTTATGTAGTTTGCAATTGCTGTCTTTATTTCACTAAACCTTGTTTATTTATGCAATTCCTACTATTAGTTCACACTCGCTATATATATTTTGTTCAAATTTTCAATCGTCAATAAAACACTTTTTATTCATCCACCCAAGTTCAAATACATTTTTTTTTGAACTTGTAGTGGATGACACTGGATGTTAATGCAGTTTTTTTTCAAATATTAATATAACCAAAATGCTCTTGTTAGTAATATACCTAGCGAATATATTAAAAATTGAAGTATTATTACTAATTAAATGCTTACAGGTTGTTTCGGGATATTTATTTTCCCTATATTTCGTCAGATAGAAGAATAAATTTGGTATAGAATTGATTTGGCTCCTCGCCAATATAAAGTAATTCATTATAGAACCTACCAAATAATAAAGTAGGAAATAATTTATAGTATCAGTAAAAAAAAAACGAAATGAAACTACCACATTTACTATTTTGAACAAAAAATTAAATTTCGCTGCTTAAGAAAGGTCCTCTACCTCACTGACCCCGCACATCTAAAATTTCACTATCTAAGAATTATTTATTAAGGACGGGGGAATACCTGGGACTATCTAGTTTCCTAGAAGAAAGACCCTACCAAGGTGGTAGGGTCTTTCTACTGAATCTGCAGTGCTGGCAGATGGCCCATCGATTAGTTGACCCGACATTGCGTGCTACAGGAAATAAAGTACTTTTTAATTTTCATTCGTGGAATTAAAATGTTCATAAATATATCCATCATCTTAAATTTTTAACTCCCTTTATTTTTGGTATTGATTTCTATATTTAACAAACATTGTGATAAAAAAAAATAATTCCTGAGAATTTTTATTTTTTTTATTTTTATTTTTTTTGACGATTTTTAGTTTTGGTAAATTTTATTGAGTAAAGACATTGGTGAAAAGGACAAAAGGAAATGTAAATAGGGATTTAACACATTAATAACTACTAATAAATATGATTTTCAACTGACAGAAACTAAAAAACTTATGTATAACTGTGTATAAATAAAAACAATTTTGACAAAATAAATATAAATACACGTATATAATAGAATTTTTTTTTATTTGATGCAATTAATTAATTTTTAACAATTAACTTTAAATTAAAGGAATCGATATCACAAGACAAAGGGGCCAGGTATAAAATAATTTTTGTTTAATTAAAAATGAACCAATTCGAATTTAGTCCTAATTTTTTTACTAGACTTGAGCTTAAAGAAGCTTTTTGAAAATAATTAGAACATGAAATGTTATAGTTTTTAAGTTACATTGGAATACCATATATTTATCTATAGATACAGGAATATCCCTGTATTCATGGACCAAACTTTAAGGGAAGGTAAAAATAAAGAAGTACATTTTGTGCTGCAATGTACAAAATGTGCAGAAATTATAGGAATGTACGGAAATTGTAATTTTTTGCAGCAGAGTACATTGACTTTGATCTTCTCTGCCAATATACTTTTCATGGGTGAAATTACCTTTACGTATGACGGAATTATGAATTTGCATAATTCCTACGTGTGGGCAACCTCTAACCCACATACTTTTCAGGAACTGTTCTCTTTTAATGTGTGGGCAGACACTGTAAATGATTTACTCACTAAAGTAAGGGCCAATGAGAAAATCATTTACTACATCTGAGTTAAAGTCGGGATTCGAGCATTTTTGGAGGAATCGGTAGTTGGTGTAAAAATCTGTCTTTTATATAAAAATAATTTGTTTTTTTCCAAAATTCTAGGTTTTAATGTTAAAATTAAATGACAAGGAAGTCAATTCGATTGTATCCTTTAATAATATAACTACTGGCAAAGACAGTGACTACTTTTACAACAAACCAAATCAGTGTCGAGAGATTTTTCTCAGCACTCAGGCTTATAAAAAGTAGACTTTGGACCAATGAAGAAAGATCTTGCACAATTTTGCTTGTCATGTGCCATTCGATAATTTGTTGAATTTCATATTGTTATTGTTATAGGATATGTGTATTTTTTATAAACAAAATTGGAGTACAAGAATGATTTTTTTTAAAGGTAGTGTAAATACCACACCTTTAAAGTTGTAAAAAAAATGCTTTGTTACAAAAAAGTTTTATAGATATATATGAGTTTAATAAAAGCCATCGACTTTATTTCACAAAATTGATTGAAACAAAAATGAAGTTTGACTCATAACTCATTATAGAACATTTGCAATTCTGAAATTCTTTTCCATGGGATTTTGATTAATACTAGTTGTTAAAATATTACTCTTCTAAATAAAGCCTTTCACTTTTTTTTTTATTCCCTACTTAACTCTAATTCATTTTTGAGGTAGTTTGCTTTCTTCATCATTTTAATCAAAAAATATTGTTTCTGTATTCTGAATTACAGATTGAATAGATTACAGATTACTTACTGAATTACAGAATTTTGACGGAGTTACGGGGAAAAAAACCCCAACAACTTTGCTTATGTTTTGAGCATCAGTGTTACTATTACTTACAAGTGATATTTTCAGAGACTTAGTGTTATATATTGTTGTATCAGATTGCTCTATAGTTGTATTACTTACAAGTGACTTCTATCTGATTTTACTCATATATTATCATATCAATTTTTTTTCTTATTATTTTGATATCATTATTTTATATAATTTTAACTTGTAATTTCATTTTATTCATTCTAAAAATTTATCCTCATTGAAAAAATGATTTGATTAATAAATAAAGTAAGAAGAGTAACTAACATTTTAATATTTCCGAAGATCACTTGTAAGCAATACAGTCAGTCTCATGGTTACAGTTCTTGCTATGAATATTCGTTCAAATGTTCATTTATGTTAATTTTTAAACAAATTTTTTTCTTCTTTTTTACAGAGAAATCTACGAAAATCTGTCGCAACAAGAGAGTAAAAAAACATTCATTACATGATAATGGAAATTGTTCATCTTTCTCTTTATGGGATAATCCACTTCTGCAACTCGAATGTGTGAACCTAGCACTAGTAGCCAGTGGTTTTTTTAGAGCAAAGACTGCCTTGTTTGTATAACGTGTGTACTTATTCGGTGTTTTCCTAAATGTTATAAATGTGTCGAATGCTGTTGATACTCTTTACAACTAAAAAGAGTACTCCTTCTCACACAAAATGGCTTTCAATAGATAGAAATTTCAATTTTTTTAAACATATTTATATGTAAAACTAAAGATTTTTTTTTTTTTTTTTTTCTAGTTGTGATATTTATTATATACTTAAAAAGAAAGTAATGTTTTGATATTAAAAACATTTGCAAAATGATGAGTGATGAAAAATTAATTTATTTTATGGGTAAATTTCGAAAAAAGTTATTCATTTCTTTTCTGAAAAAGACAATAGAATGGAATCTTTGAATTAAATTAAAAACAAGTTTCTTAGTATAATATTAAATCCATAGAAAATATAACACATTTTTTTTAGGAGAATATAATTCTTTGCCCAATTAATTAAGACTTTAGAATTCAGAAAAAATAAAACTATTAACAAATTACACGATTTAGAAAATTTCGAGATTGTTTTTCAATTATATAAGAATATTTCTTTTTAAAAAAGAATTCTAGGTTAAATGAAAAGCAATTAGTTAATATCGATGAATTTTTTTTATTCAGCTTATATTATAATTATAACCATTTATTTATATGTGAAGAGATTAAAGGAATAATAATGGTTTATTATTCCAAATAGCTTTTCTATTCTCATTTTACAAAAGGAAGTTTCAGTAGCGCCATCTATGCACAAATTATTGAAATAATACTGATTCCAATAGCCGTATTCATTACCTACTCCGATTAATTATTTACAAGAGAAAATTAAATTAAAAACAACTTGTATACAGTTTTCTCTAACCAACTATTTTAAATAAGATATGATTTACGTTCTATGAAAGTTATATTATTTGTTCGAAGAACAGCAAAAATAAATTTAATTGACACAGTACATAGCACTATAATTTATGAATTGTTGGCATTTTCTTCAAAACGTTTAGGTGTATCTCATTTTATTTAAAACATAGATGGCTAATATTAATTAATAATATTATTATAAAGTCCTGTATGATACTCTTAGAATGGGTAGATTAAGTTGTAAACTGCATTCCATAAAAATCATTAAATTTAAAAAATTTACATTTTTCACACTGTATAAGAACGCATGAAGATGTGAAAGTGTAATCTTCTAATAGCAACGCCTTCATTATATCACATGATCTAAACATAAATGTAATTTTCGATTTTTTTAATATAAATAATTGAATGTTTTCTGTGATTGGGAAATAGAAGAGCTAAACATGTTTTTAATAATAATGAAACATGTAAATTAGGGCTTCCAAAGTCTTAACAAATGTTCTCGAAATATTGTGATCGTATTTATTGTCTTCCATTTTCATCTTTGTAAATATACAAGTGTAGAGATTGTGTCTATGAAGAAACAAATAGTTCTCAGTAACTACACATTTGCATCTTCTGCAGAAGTTTATCCTTCCATATTAATAACTACTATATCAGAAAATATATTACATGTGAAAGTCTTCCACTTACACACAGTAAATTTCCAGATGCAAAGAAATGCAGTTAACGAAGCTAAATGAACTTTTTTTTATGAGCATACACGTGAAATGATGTTAAAAGTCATGAATGTAATGTTATTAAGTTATCTTGTCTTTATTACAACTGATAAAAATTTGTGTATAAATAGTTTGAAGTATTAAAAATTATTATTTATTTCTGTGCCTGTTTTATTTAAACAACATGAAGATATTTACATTGAATATAATACATAAAATATTTAAACTTCTGTATTAATCATAAAAATAAATTTTTTCTAAGAAATATAAAAATTGAATTACCATTTTCAACAACATTTTATTCAAATATTTATGATTATTTCATAATTCCATCCCCTTTCCAGTATTAATCCTTTCAAAAAATATTAATCAAAAATAACAGGTTGATAACTTTACTTCTAAGCTGATCAATGTTTAATAAACTATTAATTCTCTTCTTTAAAGAAGTCTCTTAGTTTTTTTTTTTTTTTTAGATGTTTCATACAAATATGTTGAAAACGGATTTTTTTTTTCCTTTGGTAGGTATATCTGAAAATTAACCTTAAGATAAAATATTCGATTCTTCAGATTGATTGTAACTTCAATTTTCTTATTGTATTAATATTTTTGTTTTCTTCATTAAATATGCCAACATAACACATTCAAAATTAAGGGATTAAGAATTAAACTAACATTTCATATTGTGTTAAATGCAGACACAGGAAAATCTGTGAAATTTGCATAAAAGAAATTTCATGTTTGTAAAATCTGTTCATATTATTATAATATTTTGATCCTGTTTACACATTTTTCTGTTACACGCTTATTAATATTTTTCTTACATTAATCCTTTTTTTTTCCCTTGAAACAATTTTTTTTTATGTACATAGTAAGAATATTGCCATGAATTTCTATATGCTTTTTCCTTTCTACCTAAAATAATTTAATTAATAATTTAAAGAAATTTTCAAAGCAAACTTGCAGCCTTATAATCATAGCTTCAAAGAGGAAAAAAATATATTACAAGTGGATTAAATGAAACATTTTAATAAAAAAAAATTGTAATATTTAAATAATATCAAATGCAAAAACAATAATAATTAATTATAAAAATTATGAATGGAAAAAATGTTGTACAAGTAAATAAATTATAAAATTTAAATAAAGATTTTTTAAAAAACAAGCCTTACTACAAACTTGCATTTTTTGGGAGGATAAGAAAATGCGGTTTAGAAACCAGCAAAATATGGTTACCCTTCTTTATTATTCTCTCCCAGCCAGCATTTATTAAAACATAGGCCAATCTAAACTTATTTTGATAATTTATAAAATTGCTTTAAATATTAAATGTGATTCTCACAACTTTATCATACAATTTTTTTTGACCATCTGATTATCTTGCATAAAATAAATCAAGTGTAATTTGATATTTATTTGATTACATTTTGAGTGCAACATACTTTCTTATAAATTTTCATTTTAGAAAAAACTTATTCAACTTTAATTGAATATTGTAGAAGAAAAAAGGAAAAAATAGTTTCATGAACACAGTTCATTGCCTTAAACAAGAAATGTAAAATATGTAAATGTTAGTATTAAATTAAAATCAATGCCTCACAGTAAATAAAATATTATTTTGCTTTCTTGTTCACAAACTGTAATAATAAAATTTAAAGTTATCAATACATGAAATTAATGATCATAGTCTGACTACTAATTGCACAGAAAATTGGCAAGTGGCCAAGTCTAACACATTCAAAAAGAGCACCAAATACGTGAAGAAATGTCTTTAAAAAGTTATTTGAATTACAATAAAAATAATTTTAATGTTTAATAACCAAAATCTTAGATTACATTATATTAAAAGAAAAAGAGAGCAAAAAAATTCTGCATTGTATTATTTTTTTCCTTTGTACAGTGTAGTAAATCTGATTAGTACACCTAACAAATAATTGATTCGTCCATTTCTGCTGTTACACCTGAAGTTTATCATTCCACACTATCTGTGGTTAGACGATAAAAGTGTATCATAATAATACATGGAAGTAATTAAGTTATTAAATTTGTGTTTTTAAGTAATTAAAGTTTCAACTAAACTTTAAATTTTTGCACCATGCTTGTTTGAAATTCATATCAATGAACACAAACTGCAAAATAATTAAAAAAGACATATTAGTTTGGTATTAAAATTTTATTAAAATAGCTTACAGTAAATTTTCACTGCATCACATGTAAGAGAAGTACACTTCAATTGCTTCGATACATTCAATATGCATAAGCAAATCCTGGGCTTTATTCCCATTTCTAGGCACAAGTACATTTTTAAGTTTGAGTATCAAAATATGACATTTAAATACCTTAAAACAAACTTGGCAAAATAAATTAATAAATGAGTATCTTAACAAATTTAAGATAAGTCTTTCAATTTGATTATAAGTATAAAAAAAAAAAAAAAAAATTGGGGGGAATTAAATTTGACAATGTAAAAAATCTTTTAACAGTTCACGAATGTTAAAACAATTGAAATTTGGATATTAATTTATAAAAAATACATTATGGCATAAAATATATACCATAGAATGGTACAATTTCAGAAATTTACAGTTATTAATTTAACTATTTAATAAAAAAACTCTAGCAGAACATGCTTGCAATAGTTTTGAAAAGTACACACCAGCGTTAACTCAAACTATGCACACAAAAAAAGTTCTGTACAAAGTAAATGGAATGCATGAAAATAAAGAAGGGGGGGGGATGAATGAGGTAATGAGAGGAAAATAAGAGAATGGACAAAATGAGGCTATTTACAAATGAGTTGAGCCAAAAGAAAACACAAGCTGCCATTGGCTTTAAAGTACAGAAAATAATATAAATAGAACTAGTGATGTACTTGTAACTGCCAAAATAAATCAAGAATGTAAATAATAGCTACAAAATCAAATCACAATCTACATGTTAATATGCACAACAAAAAAAACAAGTATTAGTAGGATTACATATCTGCAAACCATTAAAAGTAATGTTCATATTAATTAAGAGTATTATAGAATAAAAAATATTTTCATCTTGTCTTATTTGATGGGGATAACTCAAAATTATACAATTATCAAGAGTAAATAAAATATATTTTCATAAAAATGTTAAAATTTTAACATTAGTGCATTATCATTAAAAGCATAAAAATAAAAAATATATTTTTTAACATTATATACAAACAGTTTTATTTTATTATCAGCTATAGCTCTATACATTACTATAAACACTAATGATTTTTATGCATATATTTGGACGGAAAGAAATCTCTACTTTGATAGTTTGTTTATAACAAGTCAATAATAACATTAAATATCCTATCAACATTTCACATTTCCTTAATTAATAGCACATCCATTTTTTTCCCTAAAGAAAAATGCATTTTTTGATTCAACATTTCAGAATCTTTTTAAGCCGTCAAGATTCAATTTAGAAAAATACTTTAGATTCAGTTTAAAAACATTATAAATCATTTCCTGCTTAGATTGTTTATTTCATTATAAATATTTATCATCATCAGTATTATTAATTAACCTAGCAACAATCAAGCAATGAAAGTTTATACACATAACATCCAATTTAACAATTGAATTCAGCAATTTTATTCTTCTTTGAAATAACTAATATTATTGCAATATAAAATATTATATTATAATATAACATATAATATTTTAAAGCATTAACAAATCATGATTGAAAACAAGCTTTTAAAAAGTCAATTTTACCTCTTTTGTGGAATATGCAATTTACAATTTTTTAACAAAAATAGCCGCTTACATAAAATATAAAACTATAAAGAAAAACTCAATTTTGCAATGACTTTAATTTAAATAAATATATTTTTCAATTTATTATAAATGAAAAATCCACATTCCATTTTATTTATTCCATGGTACAAACACTTAAAACAAATCACATTCTTTAGTTTTTCAAATATCAAACATTTCAGTCTGTTATTTATTACTGGTTAACCAAATACTTTTATGGTGTGAAGAATATATAATTAAAACTTTCATATTAAATTATTTAAATTCAATGATTTTGTTATTATTCAATTATGATTTTGTTATTTACTCAATTTATTCAACAAAAGTTTCTTTCTTTTTTTTTGACATTTTTAAATTTACTAACACATGGCTTTAACACTAATGTTAGAATAGTAATTTCCTTATTAAACAATTATTTACCTCTAATTATGTTAAATTTTATCACATAAATTCTCTATATAAAATGATCCGTTTCTTCAAGCATACATTTAAATTCTTCATAAGAATATTAAAAAAATATAAGTACTTCATTATCTTAGTTAATAAAGTAAGGCATCATGGTTTTTGATTTGTCAAGTACAAAGAGGGCCAAGAACTTGAAAGGAAAAAAATGATGTATTTTTATGTTAAGCATCATTTCAGAAATAAAACAAGGAAAGCCAATAAATAAATATTCTATGAATAAAAAAAAAGAAAGAAATCCACAGAACATTACTACTGGAATAATATTAAGCTTTCCATTATTTTTTTTTAATCCGGAGAAAAAAATGATCTACTTCAAACAGTGAAGTAAAAAATACACACAGATGCAAACACCAGTAGCAATGGCACACTCACAACCACCCATTGTGAATTCCTTAAAAAATAACAATTATTCATTCATAACACCTTCACACACCATACCGTTCCAAAAGAACATTAAAAAAGTACAATTAACTCAATAAAACCATTCATTTCTTACACAAAAAAAAGTTCATTTATACATAACAAAAAAAATCCAATGAAATGTAACAAAGCAATGATGGAAGAAAGGAGGAGACCAGCAATGTGGACTCTAGCAAGGACTGTGTCGGAAACTTCTCATGAGCGGCACAAGAAGACTGGGTGCTCCGGCCTGCATGAGGAATGGGTGTTGAAGCAATTCACAGGCAGTTGCTCGTTGGGAAGGATCACGGACCAACATTTTCTCCAAAAATCCCTGAAGACGCGGCGATACCTTGAAGAAAAATAAAGCATATAAAAAATTCAGTTTTGTTATTTACCAAATGTGGGGAGTCAATCAAACAATTCTCCGACTGGGATTGTCAATAGCAACTACCGCTTATTTTCGTAATTTTATATACTCTATACATATTTTTTTTTAGTTTTATGTATGTTTACTAACAGATTTAGAAAAATTTGTGAAATAAATTCAATAATTTTCATTGAACTCTTGTATCTAGAATAGCCTATATAAGATCTTGTTTCATTGTTCATCAAAGATAGTTTTTCATAAACTGAGTGTTGAGAAGTCTCTCAACACTTATTTGGTTTGCTAGTAAAGTAATGTGTCTTTTCTACCAGTTGTATTATTGAAGAATACGAATTATTTCCTCAGACACTTAATTTTAACATTCATACCAAGAATTTTAGAAAAATAAAACTGTTTTCATAAAAGAGTTAGAGTTTAAACCTACTCCTGATATTTACAACACAGCTGCTAATTAGATATCTCTTGACCACTTTTAAACAACAAATCATATATAAGTTGGGAAAAAGCTGACAATTTTAAAGTAATATATATATATGTACACAATATGCAAAACAAACTTTTGCATATACATATTTTCAGGGCATATTATTTGCATATGCAAACCCCTCATAATTTTGAAAATGTATATCACATAAAAAGAGATTCAGACTTAATCTTCAAACTAATAAAATTTTAATTCATTTTCTTTTTAAAATTGCTTATTTTAGTAACTTACTATTTAAACTTCTATTTAATAGAAAATTATTTAACTTTTGATTTACTTAAAGACATTAGCAATTGGCAAGATTCATCATCTAAATAATGTCAGCGGACCAGTAGACTAAACATTTGTTTGTAATCATAATAAAGACAATTTTAAGAATATTTGAACATAAAATATTTGTATGATTTCAATTATAAAATTTCACTAATACTGACAGAAAAAAGGTCAATAGGAATATTTATTATTACTTAAATGCATAATTTGAATTATTATATCATATAAAAACAATAAAAACTTTTTACTTGTACATGATCGAAATTCATACATATTTAAAAAATAGAAAGCGTAACATAATACCCGAAATCTAAATATTAAAATATTTCTATGTACATAAATATTTTCCATTTTTTTTTAATATCACTTATTAAATTTATATATAATATTTAAATATATAATATATTATACATACAATATTTAAAATATATTTATTTACATTTCCATTTTAATAATATACATTATCTGCAAGATATGTATAAATTGTATATTAATAAAATTAAAAAAAAAATTACACTATGATAAGAAGCTTTCTGTTTTTATAAAATGAATTCATTATTGAATTCAACAAAGTAAGAAAATAAAAAATAGAATATATTTCAAAGTCAGAATATCATTCGAACCATTCAACTTATTTTGATGTGGTATTTTTTTAAAATTATTTTATTTGAAACTTTCAGTGGCATTTTATAACTATTAAATATTTTTAAACATGTTTTGAGTAAATAGATTAAATAAAATATTCCAAGTTAAAGAATTTCATGATGGAAGGCAAAATAATCTATGAATCATTATACATAAACATAATCAAATTTATTAAAGCTCGAATTTAAAGGCAATTTGAAGAAGTAATGTAACTTTCTTTACATAAAGATGTAGTGCTACTGGTAGACATTTGAAAATTCTTACCCTATGAGTGTTCTTTAGTTTAGGGGGTGGCATATCCCTAATTCGACGCATAGCTTGTAATGGAGGCTCATTGAAGAAAGGTGGTTCACCATCAACCATCTCTATCACCATGATGCCCAAAGACCAGATGTCCACCTAATGCCACAAAGAGTTTTATTAAAAACAAGCAAAAGGCCTGTTAAGTGTTTTATATATAAATAATCTTTGCAAGTAGCAATTAAAAGTATTAACAATTTTTGCATCCAATATTTTATGTGAGTGCTTTTGTAGTTTTATTAGCATTCAATATTGAATCAAAGATAAGAATTACTTAAACATTAGATATGAAATTTAAATGTAAATTATGTTTTACTTTATAAGTACTATATTAAAGCATTTAGCATAAATTGTATTTAAATATCCAAAAATTATTATTTTTTACAATTAATTACAAATCGTTTTACATCAGGGCTTTACAAACATGATTATTGACAAATTACACATTTACTGAATGAATAATAATAAAAAAAATTTGAATCAATAATAATTATTAACAAAATTTTTAAATTGAAATTAGAAAACATTTTGACTTGAATAATAATAATTCATTGAAAATAATCATTTTTGAAACACATAAAATATAGGTACTTTTTTAAATCAGCGAATATCTTCTCAATCATGAATTACTAAACCTAGTAGCTTGAAAATGTCTTTAGTTTTAAAATATAAACAAGCTTCTATGCCAAGGCAAAACTTTTCATAGGTGTTTGACACCAAATCAAAGTTTTTTAATTGTGGTGTTAATAATATTATTACATTAGCATTGATAATATTATTATGTAGCAATGGTAATGAAATTAATATAAGCACAGTTTTTGTAGGACATAAATTTAGGCAATTTATGAATAATTTGAATTAATTCGGTTTTATTGCTGACGTAACATTGAAAAGGCACTGCAACAAAAGAATATGCAATGCAAATTTGTTTGAAAATTCTTGCATTTCTTTCTTAATTGCTATTCACTTTATTTATTTCTGGTATAAAGAGCTTATAATCTATAGTAATATGTGAATTCAAGTTAGAAATGAATCTTTTAGTAACTGATGATTAAAACAGTTATATAAAAAAAGGTATGGCCAATATACAACTTTTTTTAGCCTTTTTGAAAAATGTTATTTGAAATAATTTATCCCTAGGAAATGCCAGAATAGACATTCTTCTGAGGCCATTAGTATTCCATGGAATTTTCATAATTTTTTCATTGTTTTACTTATGTATTCCCTGTGACACTGTTATGCATAATGTCATTCTGTGTGTTGATTATTTTTACTTTCCTGCTTTTCTAATTTCTGTATACTGATATGTTTAAAAAAATAAATGCATCTTTTTTAATATATAACTAGTTTTTGTTTGGTGCCCCTTTAACCAAAAATTAAGATTATCCTTCTTATATTATTCAGGAAAATATTATTCCTTTGATTATCATAAAATAAAAAGTACATAAGCATGAATTTTAATTCTAAAATTATTGTTTTTAAGCAGCAAATTATAAAGAAAAAAAAAAAAATTCTTTTTAGATCTGAAAATCGCATTATTTAACTGCTAACTTTAACATTGAAATGGCATTGCAATGTAATGATTTCTAATCAGTTTATTTCATGATTAGTAATTCTGAAATGTATTAATATCTGTACAAATATTAAGACACATGTTATACTTATTAATAAAGTACAAACGATGCAAAGCATAATCAAAAGGCCAACAAGAATTAACAAAAAAGAATTAAAAAGCAAAGACTGCATTAATTTTTTTAGGAAATGAAGTAATAAATAAATGATATTTACTTTTAATAAATTGAAAACAAAAATATATAAAAAATAAAAATGAATACAGAAATATAAAACAAATGATTACAATGATAAACTTACCTCAGGACCATAAGGCAAACGAGATATCACTTCTGGTGCCATCCAGTATGGAGTTCCAACGAGAGATTTTCTATTGGGAAGGTCGTTAGAGACTTGGGCACAGAAACCGAAATCAGACAATTTCACCTAAAAAAGTAATAAACCATTAATACAAAAAGTATTCTTTTTATAACTTATAAAGTATAAAAGTTTTAATTTTTATGTTACATGTAAAAATAAAAACCCCTTTAAGGATTTCTAATAATTTTAAATAGCTTTATTGTAAGGATAAAAAATTTATACATTTAAAAAAAAAAAAATGTCATTCAGATACAATAATTAAAAATATTAGTTTTAAATTGTTAGTTATGTATATTTGACAACAAAAACATGTAGAGAAGAAAATATCAGTTTGACAAAACATGTACTCATGAGTTAAGTGCACTAAGAATTAAATAATTCTGAAAACACATATTTTAATAATAAATGTTATAATCATGTTTTAGTAAAATATTGAAAAATATATCAAAATTACTAAAGAAAATTGGAGCATCATTTCCAAGCATTTTATTCAATTTATTAAGTAGTCCACATATTAATAATAAAAACTTAAAGATACATTTTTTAAATAAATAATTTTTTAGAATCTTAAAATTGATCTCAAATTTCTAGAAATCTGTATCTTCTTTAATTTTTATCAATAAAGACATTAACAAATTAAAACAAATGAAACACAGGACAAACATGAAACAGAAATGGATTTTTAAAAACTTTTTTCAGAAAGATTTTTAAGGAGAGTGAAATTTTTATATATATATATATAAAACTTTTATATATATATAAAAGGAAGAAATAATGTATAAATACTAACCCTGCCATCATTTGCGAGCAATATGGAATCACTTTTGATATCCCGGTGTATCACTCCTTGAGAATGGAGGAAAGCTAAAGCTTTAAGGCACTGCTTGCATACAGTGGCTATTTGCTCCTCGTCCATTCTGGAGTGGGTGACTATGTCAGTGAGGGCACCGCCTTCCAGAAACTCCATTACCACCCACAGCTCATCTCCAACCAGAAAACTATCAAACATCTCTACAATGTTCGGGTGGTGATAATCCCGCATTATTACAACCTAAACAATAGTTTCTTTTTATTAGTTCTCAATCCTTGTACACCTTTTTTTTTTTTTTTTTTTTTTTTTTGTAGTAACCTTTAAAATTAGCATTTTTTATTAGTTGACTCATTTTGCATTTGAAACCAGTGCAGAATTTTGGTTCACATAAATGAGATTTAATAACATTTATTTAATTATTTGATCAATACAGACAAATTTTTATTTAATTAGTTGAGAAAAATAATTTGCACATTAATACAAAACAAAAAAATATTCTTACAACAGAAAGAAGTATATCTCACTAATTTTAATTTTAACAATAAAAAGTTATATTTGAAGTATTTCAGGAAATGCCATTATTATTATTATTATTATTATTTTGATTTAGTAATATTAAATAATGATATACAACATTCAGTAACTTTAATAATGACATAGCAGTATTATGAAGTTGCTTGGTTATCAATTAGCATTTCAAGAATTTTCTTTTCATGTATGATTAAGAACTTTATTCTTCTTTATCAATTAGTTCAACATAAATTAGAGAGTTCATCATTTAGAACATTTATGTGAAGTCATTTTTATAATTTAAAAAGAGAGGAAAAAGCATTATAATATTAACTTAATTGAGCATTTTTATGGGAAAGCCAAGAAATTTTCTACTAATTGATGAATTCTATTTACATATTTATAGAAAATTTTATATTAATTGGTCTATATCACTTTCAAGACATACCTAATTGAATATTTTGATTGCTTTTCCATTTTTTACTTCTTCTGAGAATTGATTGAAAAAAGCTATTATAATAATTAAAATAAAATTTCACTATTGCCAATTTTTTCTCTTTGATATTTAGGTACATTTCATAAACTTTTTTTTTCTCCAATGCAAGAAAAAAAAATTAAAAATTGTCTTATTTCACGTGTCAATATAAAATTGTTAAAATGTTCCAAATACAAATAAATCTAGAATGTTAAATGAGGGACTGGTTGTAGTTAGATTAGGTTAGACATTTCTTATATTTGTATTGAAAATTCCACTTTACATATTCTCAGGGTAACAGTTGCTTTATTTTAAAGCAAAAAATTTAACATTTTTCTAGAACATGTAACATTTCCCCATTCCTTCTTTTCCTCATATAATTAAATATTAAATTGTATTCAGGCTTGCAGAAATATATTTATAAAATAATTTGTTTATAGAAAAAATACTTTAAAGGGGCTGCATTTTCAACTGTAATATGTAACAAAATAACCTGAATATCAACTTTTTAACTGTTTCTTTAGATATCTCATAAGTTAACCAAATTAATGTATGTATTTCAGCAGCATATTTCAATGTATGTATTAACAATTATTTTATGATTTAGTCCTAAACATAACCATTTAAACAAAATTTGAGTTAAATAGCTATAAAAATGGGAAGAAGACAGTTACATGCCCAATAGTTAGCATCTATGAAAATATGACACAACAAAATAGATATAAAAAGGTAAAATGTACCTCATTAAATAAGAGCTCTCGTCGTTGCTGCTTATGCAAATCCATTTTCTTTACAGCAACTTGACGGCCTGTAGATATCTCAGATGCAATGCACACAATTCCTGTAGAGCCTTCACCAATTTTAATAAAGTTTTCTAAGTTGTCTCTGGGGTCACCGGGACTTACAACCATTTGCAGTGCAGCACGAAACTGAGAAAAAAAAATTAATCCATTAAAAATTCTTTTATAAATTAATATTGATATATTTATATGAGAGAAATAAGATAATTTTTGAAAAACACTAATTAAGATCTTATGCACTAAAATAAAATATGTATAAACAATATGAAACTTTTCTATATCTTATACTAATAGAAAAATTATATAAAAAATGGATTTAAGCTAAAGTAGATAAGCGCAGAAAATATATAGGTAAAACATATTTTATTAAGTTCAATCTGGAGATGAATACAAATTTTGAGATGCAATATATAATTGATGGTTAAAAAATGCATCCGTAGGTCATTAGCTATAAAATAAGCAATACCGACTCAAAATAAGGTAATAATTCATTCATTTAATAAATGCATTTTTCATTAATGTTGTCTCGAAAATAATGCAAGTGATATTTAGTTTTAAAAAACCTATTGGAAATTTTATTTCAATTATAGAAAATTCTGCACTTTTCCTAACTTAATTTAGTAAAGCTGGCATTGTTTTTAAATGTTTATGACTATTTAACATTTTTTTAGCGCAATCTTTTTTTAAATACAATAGTAGGTGATGCTCTGTAATAACTAGCTTTCTTTTAATACAAATTTTTCATGCATATTAATCTATTATTATTAAAAAATATTTATATTGATCCATTTGATTTGAGAATTCATCAGGAAAATTATATGTACTTTAATCAAGGTAAAATATCATGCTTTTCATAATTTCTACAGAAAAAAAAAAAAATATTTTGATGAATTCTGTATAAGCTTACCTGCTCATGAGATAACCTCTGCTGTTCTAAATGATTTTGATTCTGGTTTTGGCCAGGGGAAGGCTTGTTGGTAGGTGGACGGATTTCTGCCTTGCTATGCTCCTGTATAAATAATGATGCTTCTTACATTCAGGTTACGATACATCAAAATTATTTTTTAACTAAAGCAGTTTGTTGGACAGAACATTACTTCCGAGGCAAGGATGTTTGTTTTAAAATTCAAAAAATAATTCTGAACAATGCTTTCACGTCTATAAGGATGGACATGGTAAATTTTTTGGTTTGAAATTATTTTCCTTGTATTCAAAGAAGGGAGAAAACCCTCTATAATTCTTTTTGTGGTTGTAGCTGTTTATTCAAAAATGCAGTGATGTAATTTCCACCCCATAAATTCAAAAATTGTAAAGAGTACCTCAACTCAAGACACAGTACTGTGATATGTAGTAGTCAACAAATTGATAAAGTAAGTTGCACAATAAATTTTAGATAAATTTAAATTATTATTTCTGAGAAAATCAAGACTAAAAAAACATATATTTCTTTAAGATAAAACCAATATTTTTATTAACTCTTTTCTTTCCCAATAAATTTTCTTAATATAGAGATTTCAATCATAGAGATGTAATTTAAAAGTAAATTTGAATCATTCGTTGTATTATTATTCTAGTTTAAATGTTTATTAAAAAAAAAAGATAACTATAAAATATTTTCACTATATATATCTTAAAGATACATAGAACATATTCTTATTAAAAACTTTATCGTAACAATAATCCAATCCAATTAGTGGTCAATTTTAAAAAACTTAGATTTTGGCTACTAAAGAATTTTTTAATCAAACTTTCAAACATATATAATTCAGCAAATTAATTGAAAGTTAAAAAGCATTTTAAATTCAGTTGAATTATTTGATTTCATCATCCTAATCATAATTAAAAAAACATTATTTAATATACAACCTATTAACAATACCTTGCTCATCAATTTTCTTGATTTAAATTAGATGTTTAATTATTCTATCCTACCATAAAACTATTTCAA
Organism: Caerostris darwini; assembly: GCA_021605075.1. Classification (NCBI taxonomy): domain Eukaryota; kingdom Metazoa; phylum Arthropoda; class Arachnida; order Araneae; family Araneidae; genus Caerostris; species Caerostris darwini. Next base: position 139,815 of record BPLQ01001709.1, on the reverse strand, counting down.
TTAAAGTTATTTAATTTTCATTTGTTTCATACACAGTCAAAAGTTTAGAAAAAAACATAAAAATGCTTTTGTTTTTAATCAAAATTACTCTAAAAAGTCAAAATTCAATAATAAAAAATTCAATTCAAAAAATAAATTAATATCAAAAATTTAAAAATTTATACATGATCAAATTTTATAATAAGCACCTTATTATTTTCCACTGGTGGAGGAGGGTGTGGCTGTTCTTTGGGAGTGAATGCAGGGCGTGTGGGTTTGTTTCCAACAGGAACTGGTGCACGATCCACCGGGTGATTGTTGTTGTTGTTCAAATTTTGCTGATTATTCACATGCTGTAGCTGAGAATTTCCATTAGGCACCTGGGCTCTGTGAGCAGAAGTATTGGCAGGATGATGAGGTGGATGAGAAGGAGGATATTGGTTTTGCTGAACTGGAGGCACTGGTGGCATTTTGTTTGGTACCTGATAAAAAAAAAAAAAAAAAAAAAAAAAAAAAAAAAAAAAAAACACAAAAAGGCATTTAATTTTAAATTATACTTCATACTATACTGAAAATAAATTTCACAAATTAGTTTATTTGCAATAAAATAAAACTAATGTACTCATTTGTTAGTAAGATCTGTTTTTATCAAGAAATCTTAAATCCTACCAATCAAGCTAACAATTGAACAAAAGATATTGGAGATGTGAATTACTATTATGTTTACACATTAAATAGATTAGAATAGGGAAAAACTATAAATCCATTTTTAGTACTTATGTTTATAATTCCATCAATAGTTAATTCGAACAATAGCTACATAATGGAGTTAAAAGAAATATAGGAAATAAAACTTTCCATTTTTATAAGCATTCCACTAACAGAAAAGTAAACAAGTATTATTAATCATATATAGGCATTCTAAAAAATCAATTTGATATTATTCCCACATTAATATATATTTGTTTTTAATTTTTGTAGATTTTCAAATACTTATGTTTATATTTCCATTTTTCAGTATTACTTATTATTTAAAAATTCTATAAATCCAATAAAATATTTATTATATTCATATAAATTATGATTTTAATGTATTCTCAGACATATATCCTCTCTTTAGGCAAGTTATTTCAGTAAAATGCTGAAATTCTAGAAAACTGAATGGAAATATATAAAGTAATTAATTAAAGAAGATCAAAAGAAAGCAGTAATTGATAATAAAATTTTAAAAAATATAGAAATCAAAACATTGTATTGCACTTAATATCTTAAACAAATCTCACTCATAACAATTATAATCTTCTCTCGGTTGCTTTTGGTGAATGCAATATAATTCACTAGTTTTCATTTTCAACAGCTTTTTCAAATTGAGTAAACAGGCAATCACTACTGACAGATTTACAATGTGCCATTGTATAATTTTTAATAATTAATAAAATAGAGACGTAAAATAATTTCAAATTACAAAACAGGTTTCATAGGAACTTTTCAAATTCATTAGTAATCTCTCAGAGGCAACACCAATACATCTATCCTTTATTTAACAATGAAATGGAGACAAATTTAAATGAAAGAATTTATATTATAATTCAGAAGTTAACAAAGAAAGCAGAATAAATTTCAGCCATTAAATTGCTAGCATTATTGCTTGATGGCCGTATTTAAAGATAAAAGTTATGAAAATCAAAGTATCTCCTTTCTACAATAAAACAGTTTGTTTTTAAAATTACTACATAAACTTCTGAAATTTAGATGCTTCTAAATAAGTTTTTGTAAAATTCAAATAAAGCCTAAAATTATTATTTTTTAATATATTTTGAAACTCTCAATTTTTTATAATTATAAAACTATGGTATTTTATTCTATATTTATTTTCTAAATGTGATAAAGAAATTTTTACAAAACATTTTTAGAAAGAAAAAAAATTACTTCAGTATGATAAGGTTGCTCATGATTCCAATCGCCATCTCTGTCTCGAGATCGTACATGATCCTCTATTGAATCGAATGGTGGAGGCCCAACACCTTTAGGAGCTTTTTCTTGACCGTACGGAGAGGCATCTCTTCTATAGCCACCAGCAGGATGGACTTGGCCACGATTGGAGTGAGGAATGTGTTGATGACCATGATGATGAGGAATATGTCCATGATACACCGGAGGACCACCGGGTGGGGGATGAGGTGTCTCGTCTTCAGGGACAGGAGGTGGTAACCGACTTAGATAATCCCTACGGATTTGTGGTGGGCTCTCCTTTCTCAAGGAATTTGACCTTGTGACAGAGATGGGCCCATTTCTATGGACTGGAACCGAGTTTGCACCGTAGCTGCCACGTACAATGGTCTACAAAGAAATACAATAAGAAAGATTTACTTTTTTTATTGTAAGTAATATAAATATATGGCTCTTTGATGCAGAATACAAGAAAAATTATTTTACAAAAAAAATGCCAATAAGCTTCTTTAAAGCAGTTTTAAAATCATTACCAAAATTTTTCACTTCATTTTTTTTCCCCCTATATTCTTGCCACTGTATAAATATTTTTTTAAATTTAGTCAAGCATTATCTAAACTCAAATACATTATAAAAATACTAAAAATAACTTTAATCAGGATTGGATTGAATTATTCATAACAAATGTTTTATTCAAAACAATTACAGACTAAAAATTAGGCTAATGCTAAAATATAATCCTAAAAAAGTTATAACTTATTTGACAAACTGTCTTGTCAAATTCAATATCAAAATGAAGTTTTACATGATAATATGCTAGGATTTATCACCCATACATCATTATAAATGCTATTTTTGGTAGAAATAAAAATGTTAAAGCATATATGTATTAACAAATAAATCACACTTTTTATTTATTATAAATTAATCATATAAAAATATTTAAAATGGAATGTTATTTTAATATTGAAAACTTGAATTTCATTTACAGCAAAAAACTGTAATTTACATTTGAAAAATAAATGGGTTGCTATCAATAATTTTACTTTATTAAAAACAATCGTAGTTTTCCGTTGCATACAATGTTTATAATATGTCAATTCAAATGCAATAAACAGAAATTCAATAAAATGTTTACCCTCATGTATATGCAAATAGTAATCAAAGCTTTAGAACTACTTGTGTGTGTTATACAGATGAAATTTTTTGTAATGCCAATCATAGAAAAGGGTTAATCTTGAAAAGATAGAAAGTTGTGACCATGGTCTATCATGCAACAGTATGTGTTGTTGCAACATGGGAAAAGGCAAAGATTTATCAGATTTTAATTTAAACAAATTGTGATGAGCATATGGTTGAATAAAAATATTTTGTAACTGCAACATTTCACTACTATAAGGTGCTCATAATATACAATAATTATCACTTTTCAAAGGTAGTGTGAACAGATGAAACATCAGCTAACGAAGGGTAATAAGGCATAAGTAAGATATGGGTCGTTCATGACAGAAGTGAACACAAGTTCTGCTGGCATATTTATGCAAGTCAGCATGATACAAAGGCTAATATTTTAATGAAATTAATGGCAATGATAAAAATAAGGTGTTGAACACATAATTTATCATACTATTTTGTCTATGGTATTCCAAAGTCATCATCTTATTTGCTAACTATGATGAGAGAAAGATTTGTGAAGTTATGCTAGTATGAATAAAATTTATATTGTAGATACATAGCTTTATTCAGTGGAAAACTAAGGATTTAAAGGTCAGTTGAACCAACAAAAATTGCTTTATCTTAAATTATAAAATAGTACATTCAGATGGAAAACAGAACACAAAATAGTCTGATTCCTGTTCAAGTCATGATGTGGTACACAACTAATCACATGAATTTTGAATCATCAATGCCATTAAGATCTTTTGATGCCATAAAAGAAGGCTTTTATATATTAGATGAATCATTTTACTATTTTGGCTAACTTGTGTATATATATATAAAAAAAAATTCTTATTCATCAACAAGCAAGAAAAATTTTACTTACATGAGATTTGATGTCCATCATTTCAATTGGGGTGATCTGTGAGGGATCAATAATAGGCTTGGGACGATTTGAGTGGGGTTGGATAAGGCTGGCCCACTGAGGAGGAAGACCCACAAATTTACCCTCCTTTCGATCATATCCTGTGTGAACTCTGTGTTCAAAATTGGTAGGTGCAGAGATCATGGGCTTCTTTTTCTTTTTGGCGAACATTATGTGGTACCTACAAAAAATAATGGATAATTTAGAAATTATAAACAAGATAATGTATTGTAATTTATGATAAAATTGATGTTAATAGTTTAATATGGCTGTATGTAATAAGTACACTGGCCAGGAAATTTACTCAAATGTTGACGCTATATGTTAGCATCATTTTGAAGTGAAAAAAAATGAAGGAAAGAAATAAATGAAGATGTCTTTCTAGAGGTTTCGTTAAAGGAAACTGATCCTTGATGTCTAATCGCAATGGATAAACTGTCTACATCATTAAACTAATTGCAATGTTAAAAAAATGAATTAAATTTGCAACAATTTACACAGACATTAAAAATTATTCAATAGTTCAATGATTGTTGATGCCTCTATTGCTTTAATATACATGAAAACATCACATTCGATGCTTTTTAAAATTAAAGATGAAAAGTTACTAAATTCTAGAGAACTTAGTCTTTATAAGTAATTTTGAGTAAGGAACACGAAAATTTGTATGGGGTTGTATAAGACAATTACTACAGAAATAAGATGTGACGAAAAGATGATATAAACATAAAAAGATTAGAAAAATGAAGTATTAAAAAATTTTCTAGCTATTAAATATATGACTGGGTATTTTATAATACATGAATTTAAATTTTTTTTTTACGATACAATTTTTAGAAGTCAATAATCATAGAGAAATATTAAGAAAAAAGACTTTCATTAAAAATTAATTTATAGATGAGCCAATTAATTTTTCAAATTGTTTTACAAGGCAGAAAAATATATAAAGCATATAATACCAGAATTCTAATTTAAAAAAAAATGCAAGATATGAATTCATTTTCATTTATCTAAATAGTAATATTCAAGGTTTTTTTTTTTTTTTTTTTTTCTTTCCCTAATATAATTAGATATGTATACATGTATTTCAATTGGATGTTATCTAGACATCAAAGTGACAATCTAATTTCTTTTGCATTATATGAAATGTAATGTACAGGGTAACTGTATTAATAGATTCTTTCTATAATTTATGCCTTTTATTATTAAAGTTCTAAATAAATTTATATTTCTAAAAAAGAGAAAATGAAAGAAAATTATATAGGATGAAAGCATGTGAATGAATTATGTCATGGGGCTTTACATTAAATACAAATAACCAATGGAGTCAATGAACATTTACCAATTTACAAACTTAAATGCTTTCTTTTATGTATATTGTTGTATTAATTGTAATGTATTATGATTTTCTCACTTTCTTACCATAAAAAGCTAGGAATGCACAGAACATGGTCTGCAAGTTGACTATGGCATGCCTCCTTATATATTAATAATTGTTTTTTGAAAGATTTTCAACAAGGAATAGAACAAGGAAAATGTTACTTTAATTTAACACAAAAGTAAATATTTAAATATTAGAAAATTAAAATTTTTTTTATCTATTTTATTGCAGATTGGAAAATTGTATTATCTGTTAATAATATAGATTAGATGCAAGATCCCTATGTATGAATATAATATTTATTTTTAAGATATCTAATGCCAAAAAGATGTTCCATTTTAAAGCTCAAAAAAATACACATGATTATTCCTAGACATTACATTTCGATTAACATACATTTGCTCATGAATATTTTTACATTTTGCATTAATATTCACGCCTAAAAATATTTATAAACTAAATACATAAGTTATTTGATCAATTACTTTTACACTTGGTTCTTACAAAAATCAAATAAAACATTTACTAAATTAATATTCTTTATTTTTATTATGTAAAAGGAAACGAAATTTATAATGCATAATTCTTGGTTTTAATTTTTTATGTGGTCAGCTGTGCTCACAAATCCTTGTACCTCTAAGCAAATAGGAAGAATGATCGTTATATTTACATTTACAAAAACCTCAACACATCATTTTATTAAGACGATTATTTTTCATATAATCATCTAAATGCAAATACAATAGGTGTTATTTTAAATATATATAATATATTCAAAAATTGAATATTGCAAAAGTCTTCATACAAATGAAAGAAAATGCCATTTTCTTAATTTATTTTGATAATTCGACACTTGATGCATACCTGTTAGTGACAGTATCAATTGTAAAGGAAAATAAATTCATTTGAGTGAAAGAAAAATTACTGTATATGTCTGATGAAAGAAAGAAGGTGATTGATGCCAAAATTAAAATCGGTCAAATAATTAGAAGAACTTATTGTTTGATAAAAGGTTTATAAAATTTCACTTCAAGAGGGGAAAAAAACAGATAAGATACGGATGTCTATCATGATTTACAATGATACTCAGTTTAGTCAAGCTTATTAGACCATTACATCATTGTATTATGATAGGCAAAATAAATAAAAGCTAAGTTTCTAAAAACTATAATAATGACTCATATACACAAATCACATGGTGAAGCTTTGACTGTTATAAACTACTCCAATCAATTGCTAAAGCACTCTTAACTCTTAGACATCTAATAAGGGATTTTCTAGAATATTTAACTGCAAAAGGATTTGCAAATGCCAAGTTACTTCAAAGGACATATTGAAGCCGTGATAATTGAAGAATAGACAAAAATAACATCTGAAAATGCATCGAAGTTATCAAACTCTATACTAACAGATGCAAATGAAGTTCAGAAAAGAAAAGGATGGACTACTAGTTATTAAGAGTGTGTTAAAATTAAGTTTCCTTAAGATTTCATTTGGTGTATGGAGACATTTTGAGCTCCTTTTCAATGGTGATTTTTGCTTTACTGTTAAATATCAGATATTTTCAACTTATATTTATTAAATAGATATAATGTGAAGAATAAATAGCATATTTATATTCATAAAAGGTTTACAATAGTTTTTTTATATAAATATCATGACTTGATGAACTTAATACAGACATTTCATTGATAATGAATGTATTTTGATGTCAAAATAAGTTGCCATTTCTTTCAAGATTTTAACTTGGAATATGTTCTTTAGATGAATTAATTGGTTAAAAGTAAGACATAAATCAGTGAAGTGCTCACATTTTATGTTATGTATTTTGAAGTTGTTGAAATATCTTGAAAATTTCTTTTCATTAATCTCGTTTATATTTATCATTCATTAGAATTATATGTAAAATTAAATGTATTATAAATATCAATAATAGTAAAGCATATATAAAGTAAAAAAGCTTTTATTACTGGCCCTTCATATGTCTATTAAAAAAGGTATGCATTGTTTGGTACTTACGTACTAACGGTACCTTGGCGACAAACTTAGCGTTAAAAACGGGGCAAACGTGTCGCCAATGGCATCCCTGCAATTTGGCGGTTTTTCAGTGGCGCCAATACAGTAACCCCTGCAGATTTGGCGCTTTTTAAGTGGCGGCAATCTTAACGGCTGCAGATTTGCTGAGTTTCGACGCCATATTGTTGTGCTACGAAAATGCGTATTTGGGATTTGCCAGAAACGGAGAACGATGCAATTTTATTTTTCCAGAAGCGGAATATTTTACCAAAACAACGAAAATGTCCCAATTCGCATGAAATGAAACTTTATTTTGGTGAATGTAAGTTTTGGAAATGCAATTCCAGTCAGTGTGCTCATCGTGTGGGATTCCGAAAAGACAACTGGTTTGAAGGCAGCAGACTTCCATTTCGTACAGCTTTGAGATTCATATACTGCTGGTGCGAGGAGTTGACGTCGATTAAATTCTGTGAAAAGCAACTTGATATATCGGATAAAACTGTTATCGATTGGAGCAATTACATGCATGAATTATGTGTCTTGGATATGGTGAATAAACCAAAAAAAAAAAAAGGTAGGTGGACCAGATTGCATTGTGGAAATTGATGAAAGTTTGTTTACTAATTATCGTTTTGATTTTAAATGAAGTGTTTTATATATTTTATTGTTTTGATTTTAAATGAAGTGTTTTATATATTTTGTTTTGAATAAAAATATTTTGAAAGCGTTTTGATTGTTTTTTAAATGTGGATTGGCGCCACTTAAAAACCGACAAATCTGTAGCGGCGGTTGGCGCGTTTTCACTAATTGTCGCCAAGGTACCGTTAGTACGTAAGTACCCATTTTTTACTATGAAATTATTTAAATATCTTTATTGTTGATGATTAACAGATAAAAGTACATTTGTTGATGCCAATTAAATTACATGTGAACAGAAAATTACAGTTGCATCATTTTCAATCATAAAATATTTAAAAAAAAAAAAAAAAAATTTTTAAATAGATTTTAAGTATCAAATGCATAAAGTTAAAAAAAAAAAAAAAATCCAGAATTTTGAAGTTAGAATTTAGACATCTTGCATTATGTTATATTTTTAATATAAATTTAAATTTTTTTCCACCACAGTATTCATTGAAATCTTTTTCAAAAATCAATGCACCGTATAAACGGACAATAGGATGTGTATCACTACAGACAGCCGGTACCAATCATACAATCTCTTGAACTTCCGCGTTCATCCGAAACGATCAGAACTATGAATACCACCGCCAACCATCCATAAATCACGCGATCACAACTCGAAACGGTTTGATAAAGATCGATCTCTGGGTCGATAGATTAGCTACGATTTCAAAAGTGGACGGCAAAAGGTCTCCTCAAACCCGTCAAGCAATCGACCTCGAACGTTCTCTTCAAAGTGCTAAGAGCAAAAACAATGGCCGACTGAAGCCAATAATAAGTTAGGTTTCCGTTTCGGAACGCGCGTAAAGAAAATGGTCAAGTTTTAATGTGCCGGCCACTGAAGGTCAAGGGGTTTTACGTATTTCATTCCAATAAATATATGTTCATGTTGAGATCGCTGGAATTTTAATGGACAAAAAAGTAAATTCTGTCTAGCCATTGTCACGGTTTGCCGCTTTTTAGTGCCTGATTTGCAAAACCAGAACGGATGACTTAATTTGTCTGCTGATTGAGAAATCAAATTTTTATAATGAAGTAAAGTTTAAAAAAAAAAAGTAGGAAATTCACAAATTTGTTACGAATGTCTTTGTGTGAGTTGCTTATCTTATTTAGCTTGGGGATTTTTTTTTGAAAGTGTACAAACAAAAGAAATTTAAAAAATAAAAAGTTGAATGAGAAAAAAAATATTCGTCAAATATTCATTGAGTTAAAATTTTTAAAAAAAAAAATCCCGATTGCAATATATTTTTGTTGGTAAATTTAGAATACAAATTTATTTCCAAAGTTCTCATCGCAAATAAAAAGAAAGAAAAACACCTTAAAACATTTGAACGTAATAAAAAAAAAAATCATTTTATATTAAAGTCGCAAATTTAGATAAATAATGAATATGAACAAAATAGTTTTATATTGCATATTGAAATAAATAGATGTGACTATGTGTATCTTTATAAAACGAAAACTGTAAAGAGAGGTATAATTTTTTTTCAATTTTTTTTTATAAAAATAAATCAAGAAATTTTTAATTATATGATTAAAAAAAAAAAGCTTTTTAAGATCGATACTGTCACAAAATGGAATCAATTTACTTAACGAAAGAAAGAAAGATCTTCTACTTTAATTTAAGAATTATTAATTTTCTTTAATCTTTACAAAAAAAATTTATTTTTTTAATAATGGCATGAACAAGACAAACAAATTGTTCAATATCAAGCTGTTTTCAAATAATGAATTTTATTTATGTACTCATAAAATGACGATTTTACAGAAAAAGTTGCAAACAAATTTGTAAATATTTTGATAAATGAGATCTAAAACATCAACATCCTTCACTTTTTAAAAACATTTATTATACATTCTTTAAAAAAAAAAAAAAAAAAAAAAAAAATACCCGAATCAAAACAATCGTACCACAAAAAAAAAAAACTGGAATTTTAGAAGTAGTAAATTTAAACACAAGACAATATTTAAGCAGTTGTTTTCAGGAAAAGGAAATTTTATTTACTCCACACAAAAAACATTAAAAAGCCAAAAATGATATCAGCAACCAGATCATGCTTAACTTAACAGAAATAGAACGTGACAAATTACTAAATTAATTTAACATGATTAATACCAGCAAGAAATGAGCGAGGTTATTGGTTATAATATATTAGTGAAGCGGAACAACAATAAAAAAGTATATAGAGAATTATATCGATATAAAAAATGCTAAAAAAATATAAATAAAAAGTTCGATATTGATGGAATAAAAATATTAAAAGCATGAAATATTAACATTATCAAATTATAAAGATCGAACTTTATTTCTTTTTGCTGAAATATTTTATGGCAGGCTATTTGTAATCGACTCTGAAGGAAATTATTAGCTTATTCAATCAAAAACAGAATAATAATAATAATAAAAACATTTAATGGCTAAAAAATTAAAATGCATTTTCGTCACTCTTAGATATTCAGGAATTCTTCATGACGACAGTAATTTTGAACATTTATTTTTCTCCCTTTCACTGATAGGTAATAAAAGCTTCTATACTCCATTCTACACATTAGATACATCTTTATTACACTTTTTTCTGTTTTCTAAACAACATTTTCACAAGAAACATGATTTTGCCGAGATTAATAAAATGAGTAACAACATACTGAAACCATACTTCGCTAATAACTGCCGGTGCAAAGCAATCATTTGTTTATTAAAGCCTTAAGTATTTAAGAGTTGAAGATATATTCTCGAGTTGCTCATTCAGTAAATAAATTTTTAGTTGATAGATTAGGTAGAAATAAAATAAAAAAGAATATTGCAAATTTAGAACTTAGAAAAATCCAAGAGAAAAAAAAAATGTTAAACATACTAATATAGTAAGAATCGTATCGTAATTGATCCTTTTATAGTTTTACACACCAAGAGAAATATGAATTCTAAAAAAAATTCATGTACCTAGAAAAAGTTTATCATACAGAAAATATTGTTACCAATACTAATACATAATTCACTCATCTAAATATTAATAAAAAATATATAGACAATTATATTTCAAACTCTGAAAGCAAATAAAACCTAAAACAATAATAATAATAATAAAAATAACAAAACCAACTGCCATCCTGCAGCGAATTCAATAGTTCGTTTCGACATTTCAAGGAACTGTCAGCAGAAAATACATGATTTATGCGAAAATATGCGTGTTATACAATAAAGAGAAATTGCAATTTCTAAACATATTGATCTAGTATGAGGAAGTAAAATTCTCATAATAACTATAATTAAATTGATATTTTTCAATGCATAAAATCCTTATTTGCCAAAGATAATTGCAAACGCATATGCATAGTTTTATTTTTAGAATCATTTTAAATTACAAGAAATTCAATTAAAAAAACTCAGTAAGAAAGATTCAAAGACATTAACAATTTGAATAAACTTAGTAGAAAAAAGTTAAAAAGGAGAAAATTAGAAAAATAAGATACCTCAAACACATTTTTAACAGTATCAATATAAATTTCGCAAACACCACTGATAAAAATTTATCCTTTAAACTGCGGCTTAGTAATGAAGCATATAAAATCGCGAGTAAGTCATATTACATTATTTATCACTTATAAGAACAAAAAATGTATAAAAAGTTCTTAAAGAATATTTTGGAAGCGAAACGGAATTTATTCACATTCGATTTGTGACAAATGATAATTTTTTTTTAATGCGAATATCAACAAAATATTACAAATTTAAAGAAAAATCATCAATATTTAGAAAGATTTATAATGAAATTGTCAATAAAAGCTAGAAATATAAGAACATATATTTCCGAAAAATATGGCGAAAAGATATCAATATACTGCTGTTTTCTAAAAGGTGCACACACACACACATAAAAATTGGATTGTTTGTAAAATTAAGAATCCGGCAGCAATTCTTTTTTAAATTAATATTTAAAAAGCACAAATATTTGAAAGAAATTTACAAATTATCCAACATTTTAAAGGAGAAAAAAAAAAAAAAAAAAAATATAAAGATAAACATAAAAAAAGAATATTAATTTTTTTTTAAATAAATGCTAGCATAAAAAAAAAAGTTAGATTCTCTTTTAAAAACAAAATTTGTTTACCCCAACCTATCGATTTTTCAATAGAACTGCATTAAAATTTAGGAGCATACAAACTCTTTTTAGCAAGAAATAAAACATGTAATACGTTCGAATAAAATGTTTATAGTAATTATTTAGCACGTTTTTATTTTTTTAAAATTTTTTTTTTTCAAGTTTCACAACTTACTACCTCCTTTTCAATATTTAAAAAATTTACGAAATTATTAAAAAAAAAAAAAAAAACACTAATGTTGCAATAATGATAAATTTCACTATCATACCCGAATTTTTGAAAAACTGATCATTCAGATGTAGCAAAATCTTAATCCTTACTTCTTTGCCAAATAATAATAATGTCCTAGCGCGTAATTATCATTTTCCCTGTACACCAACAAGTATAGTTAGCAAAATGATCGGAAGAAAATGTAAATACTCAATATTATTGTGAACAATCTTGAGTAAATACGCAATCCAATAATATCATAAACAATATCAATATACAACAAATATATATTATTCCAAATATAGTAAGTATCATGTTCTGTATTTTTTTAAATAAAATGAAAACGATTTCTCGAACAAATTTTTGTATCGTTAAAAAAAGAACAGCTTTTTATAGAAAGAACATCTAAAATGTTTTCCACGATTATTTATTGAGTAATTCCTGCTTCAGAACGAATTCCTACAGTAACCAAACAAGTAAGCCACTGCAAATCATAAAAAAAACAAGTAATCTATATATAAAAAAAATTTTTAAGTCAATTCCTACTTTTTTTCCCACCATATTGCAGAAAGTCCTTTATAAATAATTTTCATTCATTTTTTTAAGTTTATCTGGCGCCATTTCTTGGTAGATACATGCAACTTAAATCTAAAAATAATTAATTAAATTTAATGAATAAATTACTACTTGAAAAAAAACTTATTAACATCCAGTGTCATCCACTACAACTTCAAAAAAAAATGTATTTGAACTCGAGTGGATGAATAAAAAGTATTTTATGAACGATTGAAAATTTGAACAAGATATATTATATAGGAAGAGTGTGAGCTAATAGAAGAAATTGAATAATCACTAATATTATATAAACAATCCCGAGTAAATAAATAATCCACTAATATTATAGACAATAACAATATATAAATTATCCCTAAAATTATAAGAATTAATTTTGTATGTTTAAATAAAATGAAAACGATTTCTCGAACAAATTCTTGTATCTTTAAAACCGAACAACTTTTTATAGAAAGATCAACTAAAATGTTTTCCTTCATTATTTATTGAGTAATTCTTGCTTCAGAACGAATTCTTACAGAAGCTACACACGTAAGTCACTACACGTAGATCATAAAAAAAAAAAAATGAAAGAAGTAGAGCAGATGCCACGTGCAGATGTTGTAAGTAAACAAAGCGTGGTACTCACGAGGTGCACATCGGCGGCATTCCTCCATCGCTGAGCATCCTGGTGGTTCGGCAGCTGCTCTGAATGAGTTGTGAACTCGCGGTTTGTTTGGTATGCGGCGAGAAAACCCCGGGCAATCCTTTTCGGTGAGATCAGAGAGAGGGGAAATCGTTTGGCCCATCCAACCAGTTTGCAGCGGAACATCGCGAAAAAAAGGATAGAATTCCAGGTTGTTGAAACACACTGACCGGATAAACATAAACCCATATCTATTTATATATATGTATGTATTTAAAGGAAAAAATGTTTTACTCATGTCTGGTGAAAAAAGTAACGCTTCGCATATTATAATAGAACTGTATTTTTGAATAAACTGACTAGTTTTACATTTGTCTAAAACGTTCCCCCTCAGATTTGAATTTTTATTAATAATTCAAGCACAAAATAAATTTACCATAAAAGTGGCGATAAAGAAAAGAAAAAGATATAATTATTGTTTTTAGAAATTGTAAATAAAAGTTTTTCTAAATGATAGTCTTTTTATAACAGTTTTCACTTCAGCAATGAGTTATTTGCTGAACACACTACAAGTATCTAATTGCAAATCATAGAATTTAATAAATAAGTCAGTATAGCTCAGATGGACAGCTGAATTGAGTGTTAATTCTAAGGCAGTTTGCCGTGGAACACACACACACACATATATATAATATATATACTAGATAAATATAAACCCATAAAGTAATAAAAAATTAATTAGCATGCATTAATTTATATTTTTCATACATAATTTATTGGTCATTAACTTAGAGACACTAACACATAAGTATACTATTCTTTTATTTTATTAATAAAAGTTATTTTAATTTTTAAAAAAATCCCTAGGTAGTAAAACAAAAATCATGACGAAAATTGTGTAGCACACTTTAAATTTACAAAGCACATGAAAAACGTAAAAGCATCAGTATGCTGTGAATGTTTTGATATATTTTTATTTATTCATTATGAACATTCAACATTACCATATTCGATATACATTACATAATACCCCAAAAACAAAAAGGTTTTTTTTTTCTTTCTTAAAACTTAAAAAAAAAAAAATACTTTTTAACTTGAAAATAATTTTTTATATATAGTTGAAATTTGAAAAATCGTTGCTTTATGTATTGAATTCATTCAATACATAAAAAAAGTAGTTAATCGACCGGGCCGATATACAGGTTGGCCATAAAATTTAGAATTTAATATAAGAACAAAACGAATAACAGTAATCTTAAAAAATTTTTTAAAAACTTTGGAATTCCGAACGATTTTCTTTTCTTGAAAGATCCCATGCTCACTTTGAAATAAAATTGTCTTTGCTTCGACAATTTTTTTTTTTTCACCAGCCGAAGTTTTTTTAACAGTTTTACATTATTTAATTAATTAATTATATAATTATTAGCATGTGAGAGAAATTATAAATATTACGTATAAAAAAAATTGTGAAAGAAATTTAAATAAACCAATCAGACTAGGTCATGAAATACATTTAAAAATAATAATAATAATAATTGGAAGTGGTCATTGAAACGAAAAATTGATGAACATGGTAAAAGTGGAAAATCCTAGCTATTCAAAACAATACCTAAAATTTTAAAGGCAAAAAATGAAAAAGTGGCAGTTTTCTAGAATTTTTTCGCGACCTTTCCGGAAGTCCCACCTGCTCTAGACGACGGATAAAGAAAAACAAATGGAAACAAAGTTATTTTACTATCAATTCATTTTAGACCATTCACATTCCACCCTATCTCCTCCCACTCACAATTCTCGGAAAACAGCAGTGAATGGAGACACTGTGACAGCTCTGTATCTTTATCTATTCCAGGAATTTCGCTATCGTGTATATTGTGTAGTGGAACCATCGTTTACCTTTGCATTTGCCTTTTTTGAATTGTGGAATAAAATCCCAACGTCATATACAATGTCCACCTATTAAAATTTTCTTTAAAAAATGTGGATCATTAACCTATCTTAATTTTCTAAATAAAAATTATTTTGCATAATTTACAAGCTTTTGAAATGTATTATGCTAATCCATGCTTTTAAAATGCTACAAAAAATGAATTGTTTGAAATTAATTGATAAACGTGGTTCTTAAAGATATTTGGATTAAGAATAGAATAGCAGGTACACTGTCTTATAAGTACAATAAAGTCTCACATTTATGCTACCACCAGTTATACATATGGTTTTCATTTATACATGTCTACTTGCTCCAAATAATACATCGCTGCAATTTTCAATCTAAACGACGGATAAAGAAAAACAAATGGAAACAAAGTTATTTTACTATCAATTCATTTTAGACCATTCACATTCCACCCTATCTCTATTGTTTTTGAAAGTTTCATTCGAAAAAATTGGTCTTTCTGAGAAAGTATTTGAGGATCTCATTTTGAGAGAGAACGATAAAAACATTTTATACTTTGTTTTAGCCAAGGTGTACGTTGCAGTCACTGCTTTGAAATAAGTAGGGATTCAATTGCAGTGTGTATCAGTATCTTACATCCCCAGTCACATGGCTGGTTAAGTTTTCCAATGTTTTCACGACATGCACAAGTGGAACACCTCTACTCCTTGAGAACCTTCTTGGAAGAAATGTCTTACCATTACCTGTAGGAGGATTTCACGTGAGATTTCATGTAAGGTACAAACAAATTGCTTTAGTTGATTTTATCACTATATCTAATTATATTTAATCCGTAATCTTTGCATTTGCCTTTTTTGAATTGTGGAATAAAATCCCAACGTCATATACAATGTCCACCTATTAAAATTTTCTTTAAAAAATGTGGATCATTAACCTATCTTAAGGTAACAATACCACCTTTTTCTCCTAAAATTAATTTCGCCTAAAAAAAATGGATGTTTGAAATGGAAATTTGTGAAGACATTGCATAACACGGACATTTCTAAGTCTTGGAATTTTCCAAGGTTTTTACTTTGCAAATCTTTTTCTCAAAAAAAAAAAAGTGAAACTATACAATGTGAAAGCTTATATTGAAACTATTCAATAAAATGTCCTGTGAAATACTTAAAATTTAGGCGAAAATAGAAATAATTTCAATTTTCTTTTGATATCAAATATGAATTGTTACAATATTTTTCGATTGATCAGAAAATTTTCATAATATTTTATTAGAAATTCAAACAGATATTTTTAAAAGAAAATCACTCTCAAATTCAAAGAAATTATGATTCTAATTAATGAATCAATAGAGTTTTTGCATACCGTACTTTAAAAATATGGTATTTTTTTTCTCCCTAGCGCGCATGCTCATAGGAAACATTATTACAGATACGCATGCGCAATTTCCTATGAGCATGCGCGCTAGGGAGGAAAAAATACCGTATTTTTAAAGTACGGTATGCAAAAACTCTCCAATAAAAAATGCAAAATACGAATAAAAACACATCACTCTCATATCGTATAAAAAAATGGTACAAGTAAAAAAAATAGTTCCCAAGTGGATGAAAAAGAAATAATTTGTTTTGATTATTCCTTCAGAAAATTATAAGTGGCTACAAATTATTGAACATAAGCTAATACAAGTCACAATTTCAACGGCCAAAAACATTGAAAAAGTCTGTACTCTTTGCCTCCCGAATTCTTATTTTTCTCCCTAATTGTTTTTGTTTAAAATTTCTAATCTCTCCAGATGCATAAGAACCTTAAAAAAATGGCAAACTTTTATCTTTTCTTTTATATTTTGTTTAAAAACCCCATAAATCTTTTAAATCGTATCAAAACCACAAGCGAAGGACGTGCACTTTGCTAAACTCCGCCCTAATTATCCTAAAAACTAAGTCGCTTTACTGAACACAAAGTTGGAAAGGGTAATCTTCCACGTCTCACTTGGACACACTTCAAAATATGCATGAAGAGTAGACAAAAACCTTTTCCAGCGGTTATTCCAAATCCCGGCGAAAAGCAATCGCAAGAAAAAAAAGAAAAGAAAAATGTTTTTTTTTTTTTAAAGGATTTATGCGCAGAGGAATTTGTGAACGGCAAAAAGAGATTCGTTTTTGTCGGCATGTTTATTCTTCTAGAAGAGCCTTCCTTTTTTGTCACGGCCACTTGGGTGGTGAACGACACGGTTGGTCGGAGTTCCGCTATGCGTCACTCGATTCCACAATTAAATGACGACACACCACGCTAAGTGGACGAATGCTGATATTCAGATGCGACCTTCCGTCTGCTAAAATGGTGGTTTGTTCCTGGTAATTTAACAAGAATAACGATTTAAAAACAATTCTTGAAGAAAGGAAAAAAAAAAAAAAAAAGTTTGATACGGAAATGCGATCGAGTTTAGAACAATTTGGAAGTTTTGTTCGTTGTCAGTACTACAAACACTTGTTGAATAACTTGCTACAAGATAAATTCTGTTACAGGACAGGACATGCAAGCAAAAAATAGTACATATTTAAATGCAACTAATTTTTTTCATGAAATAATAAAATCAATTTGTTAAAATTATTTTAACTGTTCAACAACATTTACATTGCATTCGTAAAAGTCGGTTTGATTTGCCACTCTACGGTCATTTTGTGCACACTTTAGACTAATTAGACAGGGACCTACAGTTTAACGTGGATTCCAAACAACTAATAAACATCCATGCCACCGCCAGGATTCGAACCTGAAACCTGTGGTACCAAAGTCCAGAGCGCTAGCCAATTGGTCATCTGGACGCTCGTAAAAGTCGGTGTGAAATATGACATCAAAATAATAATAATAAATATAAAAAACAAACAATACAATAAACAAAATAAACAATTTACAACTAAACCTAAATGGTATGCATTTCATTCATGAATTTAAAGATTAATAAAAGAAATAGTACATAAATTAATTTAAAAGGTCACTAAGATTTTTTAGATGATATATATTTGGCTAAATAGTGCAATCTTAGAATGTAAAACTTGGCGATCAGATTCTTTCCAGAACGTTACAGTTTTTACAATAAGCGGCTAATGTTGATAGAATATTTAATTGGAAGATATATTTTCACATTACAATTTCACAAATGATTTTTCACGTGAAATTCCAACAAATATTTCAAGTTAGATGACTACAACTAAAGAACTAAATTATAACATTAACTTAAAATGAGCTTATGCCGATGATATAGCTTTACTCTTTGCTTAAGCAGATGATATAGTAATCATAGTGTGTACAAAGATGCTTTATTATAAATTTTCCCGCCCTTAGGAAGTCGGCTGAAATTATGCAGTTCATTATTAATGAAGACAAGACTAAATATTTGCAAATTATTAAAACTCCATTCAGCTATAAATATCTAGAGACTGAAATTTTTTAATTTGGTCATTTTAGTTATCTTGACACAAACACTGCTCTAAATGATATAGATATTAAAATAAAAAGATGTACTCTGGCATATAATAAGAATTTTCTTACAATCAAAATTAAAAGGCATACAAAAATTATGTTATTTAAAGCAACGTTAGGCAATATGGATCTGAGACCTCGACCTCGACTGAATCACAGGTAGAACAGCTGGTCATCTTTGAGCGAAAGGTTCTTAGGAAAATCTTTGGCGCTGTGAATGAAAATGGTTTGTGAAAACAGCGCCATAATTGTGAATTATAAATGTTAATTAAGGAGTCAGATATCATTAAATTCATCAAGATTGGTCGATTGAGATTTGCGGACCATATATGTCCAATGGGCCCCTCTTTGACATTTAATATCTTCAGCTACAAACCTATTGGAATTAGAACTAGGGGAAGATCCAAGTTGAGATGGACAGAGTGTGTAAAGGAGGATTTTATAATTTTAGAAGTTATTAATACCGCTTGGAGGTCGCCACCAATTCATGCATAATACGCCGCTAAATATCCTGGTATGTCCTTGCAGTGCTCCTGTCCTATATCTGCTCAAACGGCTTTAGCTAGACTAAGGACTGACTAACTAACTGGCCACATTAAGAATTTGACCTTCAATGGAGACGAGAAGACATATACCCTTTGTCATTGTTCGGCCCTCGCGTCTCCCTCTCATCTCATCGATTGTATTGGTGCCTCTGTGAGGCAACTGTTGAATGAGGGGAGGACAGTTTACGATCTATTGTTGCAGCATAATCTACTGGACTTGGTTTAAGATTCTAAATCAAGGGGATAAGCAACTACAACAGAAGTTATTAATTGGAGAACTATCACTAAGCGAAGATCGGAATGGAAGAAAGGCTTTGGTCTACCAGAGGCTGTCGTGTCAATAGAAGAAATTAAAATGATGTAGGTAGCTTAATGAACGGGGCAGAGACATAGTCATGATGTTATTATTTTTTCAACTTCAGCTTGTTCTTTTAGTCAATAAGTGGCCATTTCATATACATTTATATATCATGTGTCCCGTTTCTACTATAAAAACTAACTACATTGCCACAATTAACTTTTATTCCTTGCAAAAAATCCGAATTTTTTTTTTTTTCCCCATGTTAATGAAATATTATTTGCCAAATTTTTTTCAACTTGTATCCAGTCATTTAACATACAAAAATAACATGATTAATAAAGTCCTACGGTTCTTCGTTGAAACTACCTTCGTGATATAATTAATTTGTTTCTTGCTGATTTCCTATGCGAATTGTTTCGCCCGTATTTTTTGTACACGTATATTTTTTTAAAGACATTGCAGTTTTTACCATTTAAATTTTAATGTTTGTGAATGTTTAATGATTTTCCATTTTGTTACTGCAGCTTAGACTTATGTTCACTTCAGATCTTAAAAAAAAAAAAATTCAATAACTTAAAAAGTATATAAAAATTTTATAACGAATGCTGTTATTATACAACTGAATGTGTTTTTAGCCATTAATTTATGGATTTTATTCTCGTGAAGTGTACTTTAGTTGAACATTATATTAGCTAAATAAATCTTCCTTAATAATATATATATATATATATTATTAAGGAAGATTGGAAAATTCATATCGATTTCAAAGAATGTTCCCTAACTATTTATGAAATATTCATACAATCTAATTATATAATACCAATTATGATTAGACAATGCCATTACAATCATACAATCAAAATTACAATTCATTGTAGCGGTTAAACTTTTTTTATCATTCGGAATTCCTTTTGGTACAATTAAAAAAAAATACAATGGAATTATATTTTAATTCTATGCACAGTTCCCTGTTAATTTTCAAAAAGTACAATTAACATTTATGCTTCGATAGTAGCGGCCGCTTTTAAGCTCCCTCCCCCCTTGATGTCTGATAAACATTTCCACGGTCAAGTTTCAGTCACAGATAATTTCATATCTGTATAAATTGTCTTTACGTGCGCTGCGAATTTGAATACACGGTCAACAATAGAGTAGATATGCCGCTCAAAAAAGATTAATTAAAAAATGAGTGGATTGTTCTTTGCAATTAGATCTGAATATGTTGATATCTAAATAAATTTTTTGCGATTTATTCATTTGTTACTGTATGGTACATTGAATTATGCCGCCCACGTTATTATATCTATGAGACATTTTAATATAATAAATGAAACTTTTAACTAGGATATAACATTGTTTCCAAAAGAACTTCAAAAAATACTCTTATCTTTCAAAAAGTTAAAAAAAAAAAAAAAAAAAAAAAAGGGTAACAATCGATCTGATTGCATAATTTAGAATAATTAATAGTTAATATCCTTTAAAAGAAAAGAAGATTCGGTCAATTAAAACAAATGCATGCGATAGCACGTTTTTAACAAAATGGGAAAAAGCAATTAATTCCAATAAAAAACTAAATTTTAAAATTAAACACTGTAGTTTATTGAAACATACTACACAAATTAAATATTTCAATTGTAATCCTTTTAATTTACATAATAGTTTTTAGTTATCATTATTTGATATTTCGTTCTTATTCATAGATATTCGTACAAATACAAAACAAAAGCTGCAGACTTTTATTCTTAAAGAAGAAAATCTGATCTGACATTTCTCGCCAAATTTAATTAAGGTAAGTTAACTTATTTTTACTTCTAAATAGTGCCACACAGATATCTTCAGAACAGAAAATTTCGCGTCGTGGTAAGATTGAAAATAATTTTACTTGAAATAATGAGACATTTGCTAGTTATTTTGATTTTTGTGTTACCTTGTAGTAATAACAGAAAAATGCTGCACTTCACTAACAAAACAGATAAATCGAAATTATAATAGTAACTAAGAATACTTTTTCGCTTACGAAATTCTTAAGTTTGCATTAAACCCGGAAGTGTCTCTTCTCAATGGGTGAAAATGTACTGCTATTAACAGAATTAGTGGGAAGATTATCTTCTTACAAGATCACAAAAATAGTAATTAGGATGTAGACAGCGATATTCTGTATAAAGATATAACAGATGAATTACAAAAGAAATAAGGTTTAAAAGAACAATGGCAAGGAGAAATTAAGGCTGGAACGCTCAATGAATGTCAATGCTGATCGGCAATTCAACCTTGGATTAAGTGCTCTTTTCAGAACAAAATATTCTATTGTTTAATTTTGAAAATAAGCTCTTTAATTCGTGTTTAAACTATCAAGAATGTGGTATAGGTTCTTTAACAAAATTTATTCAACTTTGATCTCATGTTTCATGAATTGTTCGAACAAATAGAAATCAGAGAACTCTACAGAGGTGAGAAGTAAAGAGTTGACCATTTTTGAAGGAGACGGAGTCGATTTAATTATTACTATTTTTCAATTCTTTCTATTAGCTCACACTCTCCCTATATATATCTTGTTCAAATTTTCAATCGTTCATACTTTTTATTCATCCACTCAAGTTCAAATACGTTTTTTTTTTTTTAACTTGCAGTGGAAGACACTTGATGTTGATACAGTTTTTTCAAATATTAATTCAGTAATTAAATTAAATTAATTAATTTTAGTTCTTTTTAGATTTAAGCTGCATATATCTATCAATAGATGGCGCCAGACAAACTTAAAAAAATGAAATAAAATTATTTATAAAGAACTTTCTGCAATATAATGAAAAAAAGTAGGAATTGACTTTAAATTTTTTTTTTTTATATTACTTGTTTAATATTAAATTAGATTTATGCACTACAAATAAAGAAAAGAAAATTGATATAAAAAAAATCAGATTCAGTAGTCGGAAGTTTGACCGATTCCCCACCTGTGAAAATCGACACAAAAAACACCCCAGAAAAAATTAACATTTTACTATTTAAAATAACTTACAAAAATCTAGTACATAAATATTTTTTTTTAAAATTACGTTTTAACTCATTGGACGGTTTCAGGTTATTTATTCATGTTTACAATAATAACAAATATGACCTTTTAAATTATTAATACGAAATGTTTGATATTTATTAATTTTTCATAGATAAAGAATTACCTGTGTTAATTCCTTCACATATTAGAAATTTTCAAGAAATAGTCCCTTCTAAATTGTCATCAAAATTATAATCTGAGGATTAATAAACTAGAATTTACATATAATTTAAAAGATATGATCTTATTACTAAATATATTCCTTTATTTATGCCGGGGAAAAGCACAAACGGTTAAGTTAGTAAGTTGAATTCCGAGGATTATAAAAATTTCATTGTCACTCCAAGACCATTAAGGAACAACGTAGATCGACATATACCAAGAGTGTGTATAGATTGTAGATAATAGATATAATACAATTTTAATAGTATAATATAATTTTGTTGCCCCCCTTTTAAACTCTTTATACTGGTAGAAGAAAATTGGAATTTGGACTCAAGGTGTTAGGATCTACTAAAATCGCTCATAAAAACGCAACAGAACCTTTCATTTTAATTAGAGGAAAAAGGGAGGATTTCCAAGTTTTAAAGCAACCTACGGTCTTACAGTAAGCTATAGCCTATGTACGTACCAAATTCGAAACGCCAGGTTATAAACTGAGTTTGTATGAAGGGCAAACAAATAGATTTTTTAATAATCAACTTAATAGATTCATATCTTACATCAACCTAATACATTCATTTTTTTTTCCTTTCAACTTTATTTGCCTTTTGTGTAAAATGCCTCCGAAATTGTTAAATTAAACACAAAAAAAAAAATCAATTCATTCATCAAGTTTATTTTGTCATCTTCAAAATAGGCTCAATGGAGTGGAATACAATTATGACAGCACTTAATCCAATGTTGTGTGGGGTGATCGATGAATGGCTTTCAGTTCCTGCAGCGAATTTTCTTTTATGGCCTCAATCTCGAGTCAAAACGCCTTCCTCGAAGTGGTAATTTCAACTTTAGGAACAGAAAAAAGCCACATGATGGTGTCACTCGTATTCGTAAACCCATGTCTCGTCACTAGTTAAGCGTTTCCGTAAAGGGGAAGACCATAGAAAATCGAGAAATCATATCTTCAGCGACTTGCTTTGGAGGCTCTTTTTGGACATAATTTAGCTCTTTCGGCACTAGTCGTACGACAACGCATTTCATGCCCACAATATCAGTCGTAATGTTATGAACGAATTTAAAAGTTATGTTCATCTGTTCAGCCAACTCTCTAAGACTCGTATGACGAATTTTAACCATCAACTACTGGACTTAGTCGATGTTTTTACCAATCGTAGTAGTTGAAGATCGCCCAGAATGTGATGAATTAATTACCAATGATCAATCTTCTTTGAATACTTTATGCATATGTTTCAAATGTTTGTGTTTTTGACATGCACGCCGTAAGATCTTATGAAACACTTTTAGACATTAGACACACGAAACTTTGTTTAAAATACAAAATTTAAGGCAAACTCTACGATCAACTAATTTTTCTATTGTAAAAATTGCAGAGCACTCAAAATATTTTGATTACAAAAATAGCTGTTGTCACACTGAATGACAAACCGCGCTCACATTTCGCATGTTAACTCAATACAGTGCTATCAATTTGGCAAAAAAAAAAAAGTAGCAATACCTTTTACGTACATATTTTAAATAATAAATATACCTTTTGGATCCATATCTTAAATTCCTTTCAGATATTGAAACATTACACAAACTGAATTTTTTTCATTCAATCACCAAGTCAGAATAAAATAAATTTTGGGATAGCTTTTAAATTCAGCAAAAATTGAGTTGAAAAGTTGTTCAAAAATTAGTGCCATTATGATTTCCATATGAGTTAAAAGTAATTAAACAGCATAGTAGTCATAAATTTGTTTCTTTGTGTACAAAATTCTTAGTTCTAGTTTTAGAATATGAAGACGTTAATTTTCTATTGCTTATTTTTATTTTAAAAAAGTATTAATTCACATACACACATGGAAAATAAAAAGAATAAGGGTGAAAAAAAAAATTTTAAAAGCCACATCAAATATACATTTTTTTTTAATTAATTGTTTGGAATTATTTCACTGATAGCAGAAAAACAACAGAAATAAATCATAGAGGAGAATTTCAACTTTTTCTACATAAAAGATTGAAATTAAACAAGCATGAAACAAAAATAGCTTTACTTCTACCTCTAAAACCTTATCATATGAAAATTTAATAGTCTTTTCTTTGAACAAGCTACCATCTACAATAACACAAATTTACGATGCCACTTGAATTTTATTATTCTCACATACTGAGCATCAAAAAGCACATTTTAAATTATATTGCTAGAACCAAAACTTTGCCATAAAAACTATTTCTTTAGTAAAATATTTTCAGCTATAGGCTTATAGCAAATTTTTTTAATAATTAAAAGGCAAAATTAAAAAAAATGAACTAGAAAATTCTTAATAAACAATCTCTCTTTAAAACAAATAATTTTAGATTTGCACTTAAAATAGTTTTTCCTAACTTTTGAAATTCACAATTAAAATTCAAGTTAAAAATAATTTATCTGATTCCTTTTAAATTATGAAAAGACTAATTGCTCAGAAATTAATAATAAAATTGTTTTTCTTAAATAACAATTTAAGAAGAGAATTTGCATTATAAAAATTATCATTTTAATGTACTTTTTAATGTCTGTCTATTTAACCTAGTTAGCAACAGGGTTTTGTATCTAACTTATAAATTTTTGAATAGTAAAAAAAATTTAAATTACAAAGAAGATAGTATTTTACTGTAAAAATTATTTGGTTATTTTTGCATAGTTAGAATGATGTTGAATTGATAATATTTGTTTGTGATAATAACCTTACAGCAATAATATATTATGAATTTTTAGTGATTAATCACTGTTTTACAGTGTAGCAAAGAAATTCCATGATTAAGCATTCCTCATAACTACAGAATAAGAAACATCAGTGTTCTTATTAATTTCCCAAACAGTTATAATTAAATTGTTTCAAATCTTTATTATAAGTATGTCAAACAGGTACATATGTAAAAATTATATTAGTGGTTAAAATTATGAAAATCTTTTGTGATAATGATGTTTTATTTCTTGTGTCATTATAAAGGTTATTCAGTAAACGTTATTTATAAAAAGTTTTATTTTTTTTTAAATTATTACTTCCGCTGTTATATAAAAATGGACATTTCTTATTTTAGCCAAATTTTCATTAACAAGAAGAGGATCACATCGGGAAACTCATTTCGAATTATTATTTTTTCAGTTAAAAATTTTTGTTATTACTCAAGGAGTTTTTCATTTCAAAGGCTTTAAACATTTTTTATGACTCTGTTATGACTTTTTAAAAAAATTAAACCTTCCCTCCTTATACAAAATGAGATTCTTGTCAGAGCCCATTGAGACAACCCTTTTTCATTAGCAATGGCAAACATAACTTTAAAAAATCAGAAATAACAAAGTGACAAAACTGATTTATAAAGTGGCTTATGTTTACAAAATAATTTGCCAATGAAATGTTTATTAAACAAGATGAATGTAGAAACTAAATATTTACTAAAATAACTAATCACTTATTTACAATTACATTTAAAAGACATAGTTTATTTTCTATTTTTTCAATTTGACCACTATATATTGAACAGGTTGAGTTGCAATAGAAATTTTTGCAAAAACTTTATTACTATGAAATTATGTTATTTTCATCCCAATGCATTTGTATCTCAGTTTCTTGATATTTATCGATATTGCCATTTGACACTAATTCAATATCAGTATCCAAATTAATTTTTTTTCTCTAATACAGCTGGCAATACAGAGACAGTTACCTTTATGCTATAAGCAACGGCTGCACCGCTGTTACTCATTTAGCACTGCCCAGGAGGTACGTGTAACTTGAAGATATGTTTACGGACGCAAGTAACACTACTACTACGCTCTATGGTCATATTAGACTGGGACCTACGGTTTAAAGTGGATTCCAAACCACTACTCACATCCATGGCATTGTCGTGACTCAAAACCGAAATCTGCGGTACCAAGCATCAGAGCGCTAGCCACTTGGCAATCAGTCCCCTAGTATCCAAATTAAGATATATATTTCTTTTCAACTCATTTTCTGAATTAACCATTAACATATGTACAAACAACTCTAATTTATCTATTATACTCAGATTAGAAGAAAAAGGATGCATTGGGAGTAGTATTCCAATGTATGTGATATATGAAGTCACAATATGCACTAATTAGATCATTGCCAATACAATTATCTAGAACACATAGAACACTACAATTTATATTTGAAAGGAAAATGCACAATTGTTTATAAATATATCACTTTTCTTAAATTAATTTTTCTCTGCTAAATGAAATATCTACTAAATTAAGAAAAATTACTTTTTATTAAATGAAACCAACTTAATATTGCTTATAACTAGTAAGTCTCCATGAAATGAGTTAAAACTACAAGTAAAAACATCTCCCTCTAAATCTGAAAAACTAACCCAATTTACCTGATCAGAAAATAAAACTTTTACACCAAAGAGATAATTTGGTATATTTTTCCATAGATAAACTTCTTTTTTTTAGCATGGATGTCAGTAAAATATATTTTAATATAAATAATAAATCAAAAGCTTGTTTATTTAGTATTGCATAAATATTAAAGAGATACAATATATACATATTTGAATATATTCGAATTCAAGATGCAATACTTTTGCATATTTTATTTAATAGCCACACTTTAATTAGCAAAAATTACATAATTACCATGTAAGTTGTATTTATTTACCAATTATAGCCTGATAGTAAACAACAGTTCTTGTTTTCCCATCGTTTGCAAACACAAATATATTTTTTTCACTCGCAATTCTACACATCGCCACACATAATTCAGCATGACTAAAGTAGTCCAATTTCAAATTAATTCCAGCAATTTTAAGTGAATGGCTTTATGCTTTGTTAATAGACCAAACAAAAGCAAGAAGTAATGAGAATTATGGCCTATATAACTCGCCATTGCTAACAATAATCTTCCCCCATAAGGATTTCATATTTTGAGCAATCAATGAACAATTCATTAAAATGAACTATGGTAACTGAAAGGAATTGACAAGATACTTGGGGTTGCAATATTAACGAGTTTTTTATGGATACAAGCGTCGAGGATTAAACTGGAACATTTTTATTGGTAAAATGGCAATGAATTTTTTTTATTTATTTAACAAAATTTTAGGTGATTGCAATTTAGAGGATAATATATTTTATTTATTTTATGTCAGGCTTACAATACATAAATGAACAGTATAACAGTATAAAAATTGTCAATCATGAAAAATTCATCAACCACGAAAAGTAGCCAAATTTCAATAAAACTTAATTGGCTAATTTCTTAACAAATATTGATACAATTAAAAAAAAAAAAAAAAATTCTGTTAATTTAGGCTTTGTATTAGAAGTATTCCTGCAAATTTTGAATGTAAATTGTAGTTATGCATAGGTGAACACACAAAAAGACTTTGAGAAATATATATAGAAATTAGAGACATTGGATTAACAAGTTCTCCTCGTCTTTCTGAAAAGCCTTTAGCTGCAGTTAGAACACTAAATGCATGCTCTAATGAAAGTAATTTTTTTTTTTTTTTTTGTAAATATTTCCTTCTGCCACAGCCAAACATAGATATTTTAGCTCCGATGTTTTTCTTTTGCTACTCAAAAACAGTTTTCCAATTTTTCACACCCATTATTGCATTAGGCATCTTTTCTCAACAGTTTCTTAAACAGTTTGTATTAGATTTGATTAAATTTAATTTTACTCAATTAAAAATAGCTCTACAGTTTAAAAATTTCTCCAATAATTAGGTATCTGCTTTCTTTTAAATAATTATTAAAATATATCGTAATTATATTATGTACAATTCTTTTATATTGATTTATTTATTTTGAAGCTCGCAGCTACTTTGCCATTCTAAATAAGTTGCATAATTTAATTGAAGAAATACATAAAAAAATGACAAATTTAATTGAACGACTCATTAATAATGATAACAAAAGAACAATTCTTTCCTAAGAACAATAGTTGAATTTCAAGAATTGAGTTTTAGAAATCATTGCTCTTTAAATAATACAGTTAAAATTCCTTCTTATCTTTATTCAGTTATATATTTTTTATAAAACAGACAGTTTACTGTGGCTAATGTAATTGTACTTATACAAAAATTATCTTACAAGAGATATACAATTTAACAGGAATTGCTTTAAAAAGTAATTAAGTTATAGACAATTAAACACTCAAAACTCATTCTTTTCAAATAGTTTCTACAATTTTGACAGTTACTGAAAATACCACTACAACAATTATTGAGGCTAATTATAAGTTATTGTAAGTAAAAAACGCATTTAATTACATAAATTTATAATTTCTAACTTTTCCATGATAGAAACATTTACAAATAGAAGTGCTACTAAAAATTCTAAGCATTATTATTATTGCTATTGTTAGGAAACAATTTTGCAAGTTCGGGAATAAATAAAATTTCAAAACATTTGAAACAACACATTTGTTGAATTTATTTATATGTTCCAATTGAAAATTTTGTAAACAAAATGAATTTGCTAAAATAATTTATATAAATAATGATCAAATAAATTTGCAAGATATGTTTCCTTAAATTATTGAAATAGAGAAAAAAAAATACATCCATCTTTAAATTACAGAGACATCTATACGAAATTTAAAAAAAAAAAAAAAAAAAACCCTAAATATTTCAGTAGGAGAGTAGGTACGCAACAAGCAGATTACGCCCATGATATACCTTTCGTGTGTACATAAATAATAAAAAAATTTCTCACCTTTCAAAAGCTAAGAGCTTCACTTAAAAAAAACGCCGCTGCCATTTACCCATTTCTCTAACACACTAATTATGAGGGAAAATGTTATCCAACATAATTAAATCATGCAAAACACAAACATTATTAATTTTAAAACTTTAAATTTTAATAAAAATTAGTTTTTAAAACAGATCAAAACAGACACACAAGAAACAATCTAGACTATATGTTTACGTCATAGAGAGTACATTTGGGCTACATAAAAAAAAAAAAACATGCAGCGTCCTCTTTGTATTTGACACATTGTAGAGAATTTGGATTTCTGTGGAATAAAAATTTTGATTGTGATAGATTGTGCAAAAATAAATGACATTATTTTTTATTTGTTAAATGTAAATCTTTTCAGTAATGCATTAATGAAACTGTAGAAAATAGTTTAAATTCCGTCCTAGAGCATACGCAAAAGACAGCGTTAATAGGGATGAACGTTACGACGGATGTCCGAATTAAATGTTTTCAATATAATTAATGTGTATACAAATAAAAAAAATTACGCTTTTCAACATTTTTTTAAAAAAAGTATTTAAAGTTTTCCTGTTATTTAAGATGTGCTAACAAACAGTAAAAATAAAACTTTTGACCTTTTATCAACCTTTCTTAACTTTATCATTATTTCTTATTATTTCTCTTTTTGTAAATTTTTTTCAGTTTTCTTTCATATTTGCCAAAATCAGATTTTTCCTAATTAGGCATTTATTTTAATTGACTCTCAGTTTGTAACACTAGAGCAAAGCTCCATTAACTCAACAAGGAAAGTAGATCTTATCAAGCAGAAACATTTTTTAACATACCTCCAGTGAAAATGTGGTAATTGGTTCATGATGTCGAAGTAGATAAGACTGCTACTTTTTCCAAGCCTCAAACCATCATAATTTCATGCTCACTTATCGCTTTTTAGATATTTTACTCCATTTACTATTCTTTCATACTCTGCTTTTTGCTCCATTGATCTGTACTCTTTACTGATCATAAATTTCTTGTTACGTATTCATCACCGATGATTTACATTTTTCTTACTTTCTTTTTTTTTTCACTCAATTCATATGATTACTATTATCTATTTATCATGACTTTTCTTTCCTACTGCCATTACATACCATTGAGTAGATGAACGCTTCGCGTTCAGGCACTCGACATTTTTATTCAACTTAGTAGCTATGTTTTCCATTATTCGCGCTTAAAAATAATTTGATCATGCATTTATTACAAATGATTATTGATCAAATATATTGATAAGGCCATAAGTTACCGTGACTTTACTCGTTTAGCCCTACCCAGGGGGGCTTGTAAGCTTAAAGATAAGCTACGGAAGCGGTGTAACGATATTTCTGCAACTCTCTACGATGATATTAGACCAGGACCTATGGTTTAAAGGGGATTCTGAACGACTCATCTCGCAAACTTCCCTGCCATCGCCAGGATTCTGAAACCAGGATACCATGGACCTGACGCCTATGATACCAAAGGCCAGAGCGCTAGCCACTTGGACATCAGGACGCTATTTATTGAGGAGGAGAATAGGTGAGGCCATCTAATTTCCTAAAAGAAAGATCTTGCCGAACCTGCATTGCTGACCGGCGATCCATCGATTAGCCTGCTACAAAAAAGAAAGCACTTTTTAATTTTCATTCATGGAATTAAAATGTTCATAAATATATTCATTATCTTAAATTTTTAACTCCTTTTATTTTGCGTATGGATTTCTATTTTTAACAAGCATTCTGATAAAAAAAAAGTTCATGAGAATTTTTTTGCTGTTTTTAATTTTGTTAAATTTTATTAAGTAAAGATATCAAGGTTTGGCTTTGATTTGTCGTTCTACGGTCATTTTGTGCACATTTTGTGCTAATTTGACCGGGACCTACAGTTTAGCGTGGCTTCCGAAACAGTAACAAACATCCATGGCTCCGTCGGAACTCGAAACCTGGGGTACCGAGTGCCAGAGCGCTAGCCACTCAGGCATCAGGCCTCAAGCAAGATAATATTGATTATCATATACCAACTAGTTACACTTCGATTGGTCCGTTTTCACTTTTGTTTTCAAACGCTACATTATGCAAATTGACAAGTACGTCAACGCTGTCTGCATATTTGTTTCACTTTTTCAAACCTGACGCCATAAATACTCGGCAGCCTCGTGCGGTGAAGGTGGGTTTTTAAGCCCATTTATAAGCAATCTGTAATTTGTATACTGTAATGTTTTTTTTCTCTTTGATGTTGTCGCGATGTATGCATTAAAGGTTGTTTGTTAATTTTATATCAATATTTCGGAAAGGCTCCTCTGCTAGATTTGAATTTCTGAAGTCAAACCGATTCATTCAAACCGAACTAAAATCTCCTGTCGGCAATGGCTACTGCTCTGAATGAGATGCATGTTTGGTTCGCACTACATGAATCTCGATCTTCAGCGATTGAAAATCTATTTTAAATTTTAAAAAATGATACTCTGCGAACTGAAAAATCATCTAATCTACTGTTACTTGGCTGTAATGTCAAAGTAGTAATACAGATACTTCTTGTTTTTAAAGCACTTCTCTATTTGTGTAACTGATTTTATATTGTACTGCTGCAATAAAATTTTTTTTTTTTTA
The DNA here is from genome assembly GCA_021605075.1 of Caerostris darwini. Lineage (NCBI taxonomy): Eukaryota > Metazoa > Arthropoda > Arachnida > Araneae > Araneidae > Caerostris > Caerostris darwini. The sequence continues at coordinate 107,416 of BPLQ01001709.1, read as the reverse complement.
TATATCTTGGTTTCTTTTTTACCGTTTTCGTCAATCATAATATCTCAACCCACTACTATTCTCGGGAGTGCCATGAAGAAAACAATTTTAAGAATGTATCTCTTGACTAAAGAAAACATACAATTGATTCGTGCATAAGATGTCCAGAATTTAAAATTTTATTTGACGCCACGCTATTGATTCCAATTTTTAAATGGAATTGTGAAATTAAGAGTAGTTGAAGTGTGCAATCGGATTAAAAAATTATTACTATATGCATCCGCTTTCCAACTAGTAACACTTTATGCGTTATAAGTAGGAGAATGTATGAATATTGTGCTTATTTCATCAAATAAGGGATCAGATCATCTTATAACAAGTAGATTGTTTTCGAGAAACACGATGCTTTCGAAAATATTTTCGACTCCAAATTATCTTAAAATATGAATCCCCAGTTACCATCTTATCTTTGAGGATTTGATTATCTTCTATTATGTCTCGCTGCCTGATGGTCAATTTACCAGCTCTCTGACCTTTAGGACCACAGGCTTCAGGTGCGAATCCTGGCGGTGGCATGGGTGTTTGTTAATCGTTTGGAATCCACATTCAACTATTACTCTCGGGCTAATTGGTTTAAAGAGTGGATAAAATGACAGAGCGGCAAACCAATTTACCCAAATAATATGACGCACAAAAATACAGCTCTGAAATTATTTGACTTAATTCATCCAAAAAATGAATAATATAATAAAAAAAAAAGTTATTTGGAAAGCGTTATACAACATTAATTTAATAAGCGTTTTAGGGTTTGATTTAATTTCTGTAGCGGCCAAACGAAAAAATAACCTTTATTTGTAGATTTTATTTTTCGTGGCCAAAGATTCTCAAATGTGTGTTGATCGGTTTCAGGTTCGAATCCTGGCTGTGGCATGGATGTTTGGTAATCGTCGGAATCCACCTTAAACTATAGGTTCCGGTCTAATTAGCCTTAAATGTGCACAAAATGACCGTAGAGCGGCAAACCGAACCAAATCTATTATATCTCGTTATAGTTCCAAGAAAAAATAAGTATCTTATAGCTACTCTAAGTAATTTAATTTTTAAGGATTAAAATGACTTTTAATAAATAAAAGAATTTCTCTCGAAAGTTAGTAACGAATAGTTTATTTAATGGAGTCAATTCTGAGGACTGGGTGAATAAACTCGCTGGCTACACATAAAGGGTCACGATTTAGAATCCTTCTGCTATTCTTCAATTAGAAATTGTTCTACTAAATCGAAACCTAAAAAATTTACTTATTTAAAATATTATTCACAAATTAAGACTCTACACCTATTGTTATTATTAACTAAGTTACGCGACAGACAATTACAATACAACAGACACCTACAATAGACAATTGTACTCTTATTAGTCATATTTTTAAGGAGCTTATGACAGATAAATGCTTTTATAGTGTCTCGCGAGTTTACGTGGACTTTAATAGCATCTTCAATAAATACAGTTATTAGGATAAAAAAAATTGGCTACCAAGGAATAAAAATCATAAAAACTTGCGCGTGTATGATAAGCACAATTCAAAAATATCCAACTAAAAAATCCGTAATCCAGTTTCAAAAGGGTTTGTCGAATCCCAATTACGATATCAACTTCTTGAAATTTAAAACATATGCTTACATATTAGAGCATAATTGAAACTTAAAAAAAACAACAACAATTTTTCTATTTTCTTTAAAAAATTATTTTTTAAATGTGCTTGCCAGATAAATAGAAATATGTAACAACGCATAGCTGAATATAGTGTTCGGTAATTTTTTTTTTCTAATGCAGCTGGCAAACACTTAGACAGCTGTCTTTGAGGGCTTAAGCCAAGCGCTGCATCGACGTTACTCACCTATCACTACCCAGGAGGTGTGTGTAGCTTAAAAATAAGCTACAGACGCGGAGTAACAATGCCCCTTCAACGCTCTACGATTCTGTTAGACCGAGACCTATGTGGATTCCAAATCTTTACAAACACACATGACACTGCAGGGACTCAAACCAGAAACCAGTGGTACCGAGCGCTGGAGTGCTAGCTACTCGAGCATCAGGCAGTGTTCGTTAAATAATTTCAAATATTTGTGTTATTCATAACTCAAAGCGGCCGGTTGGTCAATTGGTTAGCGCTCTGGCCGTTGGTACGACAGGCTTCACTACGGTGGCATGGATGTTTGTTAGTGGTTCGAAATCCACTTTAAACTATAGGTCCCAATCTAATTAGCCTACAGTGTGAACAAAATGACCGTAGAGCGAAAAACCAAATCATAATTCAAAATGCTATTCGTAAAAAAATGCTGTTAGTTTTTAAATGTAAATGTTACATCATAATGTTCTTAGAAGGAGTAAACCCATGCTACAGAGGATAAAACAGTTTGAGATTCAATAGCACCATTGTCGTATGTGATTATAACATTTTCTGTGGTTTTTCTACTTCTTTTTAGTAAAAATGAGCTTAAGTTACGTTACAATAATCTTTCGAAGAAACTAAATTTTTTAGAAGCATAAACAATAGCAATTGCATTGAGTAAATTATGTGAGGGCATTTTAGTTCCAAAAGCTGTTTAGGATAGGCAACTTGATCACTTGAATCATCACTTAAGGCTGTCATCTGTTTCATAAATTTTTATATTCTTCAGGCAAAATTTTCAAAACACGATTGTATTCTTGTACCTGTAAATTAAGTACATTAACATTATCTCCACAACGGTCTACGATCCTATTAAACCGGAACCTTTAAAGTGAATTCGAACCACCGCTAACATCCACGGCCACGCAGGATTCGAACCCGAGCGCCAAAGTACTAGATACTTGGTCATCAGGCCTTCCTAACAATTTTCCAGTCATCGGAATACCACTTATCTGCGTTACAACAGCAAGAAGGTGAGAATTCAAAAGACTTTAAAGAACTGGATTGCAAAAACCTATGTTGATTTGAATCGACGATGAAAAGCAAAAGCGATGACAAGCGACGTCAAACAGAAATTATGAGATCCTCCACGATAAATTCCTGAGCCGGAAAGCTGTTCCGATGTTACTTTTGAGAGTATACTTTTTAAAAATAGTGTAATAACACGGCATTGTATAAGTAGACTCCCCATGGTCCTTATTGAGTACATCCGCTTTTGTGTAGTTTAAATTTAGTTGAGGGCCTGAATGTCTGAATGGCTAGCGCTCTGGCGCTCTGAAGCACAGGTTTCGGGTTCGAGTCCAGGTGGTGCCATGAATGTTTGTAGTGGTTCGGAATCCACTTTAAACCGTAGGTTCCGGTCTAACAGGATGGAAGAGCTTTGCGGTGGTAGTATTACTCGCGCGTCCGTAACTTATCTTCAAGCTACACGCACCTCCTGGGTGGTGCTATATGAGTAACATCGATACAGCGCTTGCCTTAAGGCATCCAAGGCACCTTTCTAAGCTTTTACCAGCTGCATTATAGCAAAAAAAATGTAGTTGATAGATTATAATCTTAGTAATATTTCTAATAATTCATATATAATAATCTTTTTATCATTCTTAATATTTATTTACATATTCAGCTATATTATTTCGATCACAATCAAGTCCTATCTTAATGATAATATTTATTATTATAAATTAACTACTCTTTGATCAGTCTGTTTTCACTTTCGTTCCCAAAATGCTGCATTATGCAAATTGACAAAAAATCGTTTATTGGTGAACACGTCAACGCTGTATGCAATTTTTTTCCCAGTCTGATGCCATAAATACTCCACGATTTCGTGCTGGAAGTTGGGTTCTTAAACCCATTTATAAACAGTCTTTAATTATTATACATCGGCTTTTCGTTAGTGTGGATGCGGTATATGTGTTAAAGATTGTTTAATAGTTGCATTTGAATGTTCTCCAAAGAGCTGTTATGCTAGATTTTAATGTGTTCAGCGCTCAACAGTTAAAGGATCGTTGGAAAAATTGAATCTCTGTTGTCTTCAATAAATCCATGCACCAATGTAGTTCATACTATCTTCTAAGGACTGCGTGTTATACTACGAAATGAAAAAATCTGAAGATCCGCTGTTGTTTATATCTGAAGTTTTTTACTTGGATTATTACTACTCATCTGTTAGCAAGTTTTGCTTTTATGTAATTAATTTTATATTGTGATGTTGAAATAAAATCTTGTCTTTATTGTCAATCGTGATGTCTTATTACTTTAAAAAGTAGTATTATCCTTAGAGCTCGATAATAAAGTAAAGAGGCAATGCATCAAATCTTAATTCGGTCCGGTTCAACAATTTGTTTTAGAATAAGATGGTAACTATGAAATGAAACTGGCTAGTGGAAATAAACGTTTCGAATTAAATATTACTGTAGTTATTCGTTTACCTAATAATAGAACTTCGTATATTGTGATATACCGATGTAGTACCTACTAACTGAATTGCCATCTAGTAAGGCCGAGAATATATTTATAGAGATGGGTATATTTGCACAATTAAGGGGAAAAGAAGACTATCATCTTCCCACGAATGAAATTTAAAAATGTTTTTCCAAAACTTTGAAATGTGTTGCCTCAAATTTTTTTATACATGATGAATATTTTGGAATTTAGATAATTATTTATTACAGAATTCTTCCTAGAAGCCATTTCGGAAAAGTTAAGTTCTATCCAAATTGGCATTTATTTTCAGGGATTGACCTTGTTTCTATTGTATCTCACCATGATTCAGGATTTAATGTTCTTCTTGAGCTTGCTCCAAATAACATGCTTTTAATCGTCGGATTAAAAAATAACTTGTTAACACGAGGGAAATATTTTTAAAAAGTTCGTAGTGAATCTATTCTGAGGTAATGGAATCTATTCTGAGGTTCGAGTGAATAACTTTATTGGTTACATATCGATTAATAATGGTTGTGGTTCACGGGAATTTAACATTTCTTCTGCAGTTCTCAGGATAGAACTATAAGGAAACGTTGAAAAATTAATTTAACACATTAATTATTAACTTTAATTATTAATGGGATTATGTAATTAATCTTATTTGTCAAATTAAGCCTATACCCCAATTGTCAAATGTTTATTTACATTATATAAGTTAAAGTATTCTAAGCAAATATAAATTTAGTTGTACTTAAAACAGTCGATACAAATTCTTTTCAAACAACGTAAAAGTTTCATATTGTACTAGGATTGCAGTCTCATTTTACCCAAAATCAATATTTAGTAATGAAATATTGGGAAAGTTTGAATTAAATTACACTATAATTTTGGGCTATTAGAAAAAAAAATCATTGCTTAATAAATCTGCTAACCTCTCTAACTGTACAAAAGCCCTAGAAAAATTACGAATCGTAACTAATTAGGAAGTCAAGTATCATTGTATTTTCTTGAATAAAATTATTTTTTGAATCATATTGGATATGTAACAGCATAAGTTTTGAAAAAGAAAGTATTTCACTTGTGTATTCCTTACCCTGGCAAAAAAGATTCTTTTGTACAAAGAGATTTTTAGACTTGGTGTATTACCTATGTCTCATCTGGGGAATTACAGCAGTTGCAAAATATTATGACTACGGTTTTGCAGAAATTCGTATGGATCTTAGAATTGATTCGATCAAAAAATGATCTGCATCTTTTAAAGAAATTCTTTTATACACTAGTAAATAATGCCTAATTTAAATTCTATTACAGATGACAATAGCTAACATCCACCTTCATATAGTATTTGCAGATTAGACATTTATTTCATCACCTTTAAATATTCTTAGCTATGCCGATCTTCAAAATTTCTTTGATACCATATGATTAATTAAGTAATCATATGGTATCAAAGAATATCTATCAATAAACAAGATCAGACTAATTTAGGTTTTTTGCAATCCCTTAAAAATTCTAGTACTGTGTTCTTGGAAAAACATGCATTCATTCATCGTTGATGCGTTGATATCCAATAGAATTGAAACTCTTATGTGAAGTTTAAAACGAAATAACCCTTTTAAGACCCAACGTCTATTATTATTGGTGACTTGATGGAGTGCCTTGATCGCGCAGCGACCACACCTCCACTTGGCGAATGGTGAACAGTGACTGGTGGTCGAGCCCTTTGCCAATTGTAAGAAAAATTAAATAAATCAGAGAAGGAATAATAATTTCTAACATCAGAGAACAAAAACATTACAATTAAGACAGAAAGTCAAGGTTACAAAAAAAGAGTAAAAATAAAAAAAATAAAAAAAAAAATAAAAAAAATCATCCCTAAGCAAAAAAATATTAAAAGAAACAAACAAAATGCAATAAAAAGAAAAACTTTAACGAGGCGACAGCGAAACCGAAATCGAAAAATCTCCAGAAAGGAGGAAATTATTTGTTAATGTTAAGAGTATAGCGAGGTCTTTTGCGATTTCTGGGTAGAGTGACGTCATAGTCGTATATTTTTAAATCATTTAGTACAGTGTTAGTGGATCGGGAAACGGAGTCATAAAAGTTTTTTGCAAGTTTCTCGACGAATGCGCGGAAACTAGGAATATCAAGAGAGTGCCGAATATCATTATTTCTGAAATACCAGGGTGCATCAGAGATCATACGAATAATTTTATTTTCGAGTCTTTCGAACACGAGAAAGTTGCTATTGGCTGTAGAACCCCAAACTGGACTCGCATATGCAATGACAGGTCTAAGATAAGAAAGGTAGATTAATTTTTTTAGTTCAATTGTTAGTGAGGAATTTCTACAAATTACGGGGAAGAGTTTTCTCAATTGATTATTGAATTTAGTGCGTAGATAATTAATATGCGATTTATATGTTAGTTTGCTGTCAAGTATTACGCCAAGGTATTTAGTTTCTTTGGACCAGGAAATATTAGCATTATAAATAGTTATGTTAGGGGGAATTAGTTTATTTTTCCTGGTGAATAGCACTGCTTCAGTTTTCGCGACATTAAGTTTTATTTTCCAGTTAATGAGCCAATTTTCAAGCGTGTGTATATAGTTTTGTAAGTTTTTCCTGATTATGTTTATGTTTCGCCCCTGTGTGAAAATAGCAGTATCGTCCGCGTAAAGTGTTAATTTAATTTTTTTATCTTGTGGGATGTCGTTGGTGTATATGTTAAACAAAAATGGTCCCAAGATCGAGCCCTGAGGAACACCGGCAAGGATATGACAGTTTTTAGAATCAGTGTTATCTACAGAAACAACAAAATTTCTGTTTGTAAGATAATTGTGTATGGTACGGATTAAGTAGGTAGGATATTGATATTTTATCATTTTATATATTAAACCATTGATCCAAACACGATCGAACGCCTTAGCGACATCCAGGAAAACTACTGCAGTGTCGAGTTTCCATGAAAACCCTTCTGAAATATTTTCTGTGAGATTATAAAGTTGATGCGTAGTTGACAAGTTTTTGGTAAACCCGAATTGCTGCGAAATTAAAATGTTACGTTTATCAGATTCTTCATTTAGGATGTTAACAATTACGCGTTCAATTAGTTTACTTAGGCAGGAGAGTAGAGAGATGGGTCTGTAGCTGTTAGGAGAGGTTGAGTCTTTGCCGGGTTTAAGGATTGGAAGAATGCGAGCAGTCTTCCAATTCTTAGGAAAGTGATTAGTAGAAAGGATAGCATCGGTTATTTTGCAAATTTGTAGAACAATTTTAAAAGGAATATTTTAAAGCATTTTGTTAGTAATACGATCTAAGCCAAGGGTTTTACCGATTTTAAGATTAGTGATGCAGTTTATTATGAAGGAAGCTTTAGTGTTGGGAAAATCATCGTTATTATGAGGTTGGGCGAGAAAGGAAGTAATGGTGTTTTCTACTTCAGTTACAATGTTAGTGTTGTTAGTTTCATTTTCTTTAAATTGATCCTGTAAAATTGTAGCTAAAACTTCAGCTTTATCAGTGGCTGTTGTAACAGTGGATTGCGAAGTTTGGAGAGAAGTTATTTTAGTCCTTTTTTTCCTAAAATTTTTACAGAAATTCCACATGGATCCATCTTCAACATTGACGGTTTGCAGTTTGCGATCCCAACAGTCATTTTTATATGTGGCAATTGCTCTACGTAAGATATTTTGATGATGATTATATAGATTTTTACTATGAGGATAGCGATAAATTTGCCAGTATTTACAAGCGTTATTACGGTTAGTGATGAGTATTTTAATTGGAGGGGGTAAATAGGTACGGTTATTAGTAGTAATAGGTTTAGAAGCAGCATTATGGGCAGAAAGGATTTTATCAGTTAATTCAGAGATAGCATGTTCAATATCAGAGGGATTAGTTAATGGGATGGGAGAGTAGATGAAATTAGCATCAAGAATATCCGAGAATTTAGACCAGCAAGTGGTGACACTAGAACTAATGTTAAAATTTAGATAATTAAGCTTATAATCAATAATAACTGGGTTATGGTCAGAGGAGAGCTCATCGTGTGAGGAAAGAGAATGAGTGAAGTGAAAATTGTTAGTTACTACAAAATCAATGATAGATGTGGTGTTAGTTCCAATTCTAGTAGGGGTGTTAGGTGCAATGATTTCAACATTAAAGTTAGAAGCATAGTTATAAAGAGCATTGCCAGTACTATTTTTATTGTGACATCCCCATGCAGTATGATGCGCGTTAAAGTCGCCAGCCAGAATGACGCTATTGTTAAGTGAGAAAAGAGTGTTAAGATCAGTATTAAGGTTAGTAGTAGCAATGCCGTTGGGAACATAAACAGAAGCTATTGTGAGAGGGAGAAGATGAGGAAAATTGAGAGAGACTATTGTGGATTTGATCCCGATGAGTTGAGGAGTAGGAAATAACGAGTGAGGCAAAGAATTTTTAATGAATACACCAGTGCCGCCAGAAACAGGATCTTGTGGACCATCATTGCGGTAAAAAGTGTATCCCATTAAGTATGGTGTCTGTGTGTGCTTAAGATGTGTTTCCTGAAGCAGTACTAAGTCTGGATTATAGTTATTAACAAAAGCAGTGAAGTCAAACATTTTAGTCCATAAACCACAAGAATTCCAATGGCAAATGCGGAGTCCAGAAATCAACTGCGTCATTACGGAGCATTGGTGGGGGTTTGAGATGCCAGGCCATTAATGAATACCTGGAGCTTGTCGGCTTTCTTGTTGGCTTTACTTAATTGATGGAGAAGTCCATCCATGTCATTTAAACTGGTGAATAAAGAAATGAATTCCTTCATTATGAGAAGAGATTTTTGAATAAATTGGGCGTGGTTTTGTAAGCTCAATAGTGGTCCCAGTTGATTTTGGGTGACATCAGTAAAATTAGAGTTAGTATTGATTGGTTGTGGATTAATATTCTTAGCAGCCGCGGCATAGGAGAAGTTAGGTGTGACCTGTCGTGCAGGGGTGAATTTTGGAAGGTAGCGTATTTGGTGGAATTAGTCTTAATCTTGGGAAATTTCGCACATCCCCGCCAGGCAGCAATGTGTCCTGACTCACCACAGTTGATGCATTTGGGTATTTCAAGTTTTTCTTGAAGTTGACAGTCCTTATGAGAATGTTCCTCTCCACATTTAAGGCATCTAGCTTTAAAACCACAATTACTCGAACTGTGATGAAAAAAGTTACATTTGTAACATTGTAGGGTGAGAGGACGTTTGTTATACTTTTCAACAACAATGGATAGATAGAGTAACTTGGTGAGCTGAAAGATTTCATTATTTTTATTTGACCGAGCGAAAGTAACCTGTAAAATTGGTAGGGGTTGTTTATCCTTAGCCCTGGTTAATTGTACTACTTTTTCTACGATGAAGTTTTTTTCAGCAAGCGCTTCCTTAATTTCCTCAGTGGGGGTGTTCTTTGGAAGGCCTTTAATAACCGCTTTGAGGGGTCGAAGAAATTTTGGCGTTATTACGAAATACTCAATTTCATGCTGATTAAGATAACGAGTAATTTCCCTATGTTGATCTTCATTGTTAGGGAACATTTTCAACATCTCCCCTGCTAATTTAACATTCACATTACCATCAAATTCTTGATCGAAACGTTTAAGCATTTCGTTTAAGTTTGATTTCGGCTTAACCATAATAAGAGGCATTTTCCTCACAATTTGGACTGGTTCCTCTACTTCAACATTATCATCAGTGCTCAAGGTACCAAATTTGTTAGTAGTCTTAACAGAATTTTGAGTGCTAGGGATGAAGTTTGCTTTTGCAATACGTTTTTTATTAGGAGTTTTAAACTCTTGGGCTGCATTAGTTTTATCATTTTGATTGGTTAGTTCGCTAACAGGTCTTTTAGATTTTTTAACATTACTATGATGAATATTACAATTGGCAAGAGGACAAGTAACTCGACTCACCCATTCCGCCAACAGTTGGCGCTTTTGCATCAGATTGGCGTTCATCTGATCATAATCACTTTGAAGATCAGAGTTCTTGGTTGTGGCAATAATATCGTCCAGAATCTTCATTTCCTTCTTTGCAGTAACTAACTGCCGACACGTATCCTCTGGGGAAGCTTTTTTGGGCGCATTTGTCGACACATTCGCTTCAGCTCCCAGCAATGGTACTCCCTCCGGCGAATAACAACCGTCGGTCACTTCCATCTGCAACACCAGCAAAAATACTCATCACATCATATACAATGAAAATAGTTCAACTAGTAAGTACCTAGGCAAAATTCAATCACCGAAATAATATACTTCGAAGAACCTCAAGGATCCAAGACCAAGTATCAACTTTCAACTCAGAATAAAAATCGCTTAAGACAAAATATATCACCAATCAAAGGCCGACGTTTTGAAAAAAAACATCAATCTCGCTTATCCGCTTCAGATCAATCAAAACAAATAACCGACCCAACGTCTATAAGATTGACATTTCGTTTTTCTTGATACACGTGATTTGGACCACGTGTATCAAGAAAAATAAATAACTGTTTTATATCTTAAAATCCTATAATCTACTATATTGCACAGTTAAGCCTTGCTGTCTAAGCAATAGAATTTAATTTGGGTGTGATCCATGCTCATTAACAGACGTGTCAAACTCGTTTTAACTCTGGATTAGTTATTACGACCAGTAGGATTCACATGGTCCAAATCACACTTAAAATGTTTCTTAAAATTTTATTTTTAAGGGAGAATACAGGAATGGATGTGAATAATCAAAGCACATTTTGTAGTGAATTCAGTTAATTAATATAAAATTATTGTAGTATTACTTTTATTTAGACATTTGATGTAAACGCTTATAAAACTGAAATGTATTGTTTCTACCAAAAACTTGCCAAAAGTTTCCACCAACTAGTTTCCAAAATCTGGATTCGAAGATTAAAGCCAAACTATCTTCTTCATTATATATAGATGTTTGAGTTAATCTTGACCTGTAAGCCTTTTTATTTAATTTCATGCATAAAAACAATTGCTAATATAAGTGTATGTACTTCCAAAAAAGCACAAAGTTTGGTGTGCACACTTTTTAATTTCCGATTATCTTTTACATAAATAGAAATATATTTTAGGAGTTCCTATTCCTCGATATTTGTTTTTTAACAAAGAACATTCTGGAAATCAATTATTTTCAGTTGTATCATATTCGTTTTTGATTCCTTCTTTGTTAAAACGAGTAAATTTAATTTTGCTCTTTTAACTGCTCACATGTATGAAAATACGACAAAACGTTCTTTTGCGAATGATTTATAAACGAATACTTTTTTTTTACAAAACTTGCAACTGTTTCGTACGTGTTCGTTATTAAATGACACACACATACAGTAACTTGTGCGATGTTTCTTAGGTATCTTATGTCTCTTATATCCGTGCTTTAATCCCTCGCAGTGTAAAAGAACTCGATTTTGAAAGTTATTTTATGTAGTCGTGAACTGATATCATTTGCTATTTCATTAATTTTATCCGCCACTCTATTTCTTGATAATGTGTTGTTGTTGTTGCTTATCCCCTTGATTTAGAATCGTAAACCAAGTCCTGTAGATCATTCTGCATCAATAGATCGTAAACGGTCATCCCCTCATTCCACAGTTGCCTCACAGAGGCACCAATACTTTCGATGAGATGAGAGGGAGACGCGATGGCCGAACAATGACAAAGGGTAAATGTCTTCTCGTCTCCATTGAAGGTCAAACTCTTAGTGTGGCCAGTCCTTAGTCTAGCTAAAGCCTTTTGAGCAGATCTAGGACAAAAGCATTGCAAGGACATACCAGGGTATTTAGCGGCGTACCATGCATGAATGGGTGGCGACCTTTGATAATGTGATGTCTCGAAATGCCCGCATCTTTTCTGGACAGTCAAATTCGACAGATTTTATCGTACATTCATTAATTAAAAAAACATCGTGAAAGAGTTTTAATATTTTGCTGATAAATAGCTTATATCGTAATGAGCTCCTGTTATTGATTCATTACTTTTCAAAAGTTTTGCAAGCACTCTTGCTGCCTATTTACTGAATTCTTCATTGTTTTTAATTTTCTTCTTCTGCTTCTCAAATGTTTTTTTTTAGTTTTGTTCTTTTTTTTTTTTCAATTCCTTCTCTTAGCTCACACTCTCCCTATATATATCTTGTTAAAATTTTCAGTCGTTCATAAAATATTTTTTATCCATCCACTCAAGTTCAAATACATTTTTTTGAACTTGTAGTGGATGACACTGGATGTGAATACAGGTTTTTCAAATATTAATTCAGTAATTAAATTTAATTGATTCATTTTAGTTTTTTTTAGATTTAAGTTGCATGTATCTACCAATAGATGGCGCCAGATACACTTAAAAAAATGAAATGAAAATTATTTATAAAGAACTTTCTGCAATATAGAGAAAAAAAAGTAGGATTGGACTTTACAAATTTTTTTTTTATATTACTTGTTAGTCTTATATTGTCAATTAGGGGTTTGATGGCCAAGTGATTAACGCTCTGGAGCTCGGTGCCACAGGTTTCGAGTTCGAGTCCCGGAGGTGCCATGGATGTTTTTAGCTGTTTGGAATTCACTTTAAACCGTAAGCCCGGGTCTAATATGACTGTAGAGCGTTGGGCGTAAAGCTGACAACTCTACCCAGTAAAAAGAAAACATCTCGCGTCTCGAAATCTGCCAGTCGGCAGACTGTTTTGGCCAACCATGGAGCTGTAGTGAAAATGATGTTGATGATAAGGTCACTTAATGTTGTATTTTTCAGATGCATTAATCTTTTCTTTGCAAATTAAGTTTAATCTTAATGCTCACTTCGACACAAAAATAATTCAGCTCCCGCCTTTCTCTGTAATGAAAATAGAGGTTATAGAAAATAGAGACTATTGAATAAAATTTCTATTTTATTGGTAAACACTTGCTAATGAGAATATTGTAATTGTTATGTGATAAGATTTTTTTATTGGGTTGACAAGGAAGTAATTTCGGTTTTAAGTATATTATAAACGAGTAATATAAAAAAATGGCTGAATAAATGGCTTTTATAATGGCTGAAGTATTGACAACCAATGCAATAAAAAGAAGTAAGATAAAAAAAAAAATTTTAAAGTCAATTCATACTTTTTTTTCACTATATTGCAGAAAAGTCCTTTATAAATAATTTTCATCCTTTTTTAAAGTTTATCTGGCGCCATCTATTGGTAGATATAGGCAACTTAAATCTAAAAAAAAAACAAAACAAAAAAACTAAAATTATTTAATTAAATTTAATGACTGAATTAATATTTGGAAAAACTGTATTAACATCAAGTGTCATCCACTATAAGTTCGAAAAAATGTATTTGAACTTCAGTGGATGAATAAAAAGTATTTTATTAACGATTGCAAATTTGAACAAGATATATATAGGGAGAGTGTGACCTAATAGAAGGAATTGAAAAAGGAACGTACTTTCATGTCAGTACAATATTTTTACTGGTAATACATTTGCAACTTTATTTTTCACATAAAACCCTACCATGAATACTAGATTTACTTAGAAATCAATAAGAATGGAGATTCTGCCTGACTCAAGGAACATCTTAACCAAACTCACTGACCCTGTATGTTATAAAGAAGAAGGAAGTTCGAATGTATGTTATAAAGGGTATCATGTTAGTCTTTTGCCAAACTAAGTTCAGATTTTTTCCTTGCAAATAAATAAATTCTCGCCTACAAACAGTGTTGTCCCCAGTGTTGTTAGGTTAAGGGGTTAGTTGGTTCTTTTAAATTTTGTATTTTGAACATAGAAAATGAGCCAGATATTTTCCTTTCATGCCTATTTTATAAATCACTGTTTGATTAAAATTTCTGCCACATTTCAATGAAATCCAATCAATACAATTTTCACTGTCACAATTTTTCTCAATTTATGGAAATCAATGTACCTCATTTTTTCATTGCTCCTCCATATGTGCGGACCTGAATGGCCGAGTGGCTAGCGCTCGGTACTACAGGTTTCGGGTTCTAGTCCTGGCGGTGCCATGGGTGTTTGTAGTGGTTCGGAATCCACTTTAAACTGTAGGTCCCGGTCTGTTTAGCCTAAAGTGTGCACAAGATGGCCGTAGAGCGACAAACCAAACCTCGATATATGCAATATAAAGAGGAGTTGTTGTATTACATTTTATTTGACTGAGTCTCATTTTAGCGGAAGATATATTTATTTTAAATACATGCATGAAGACATGTTGTGCAACCAATGATTATGTTATCATCTCTTTTTTTCTAACTCCGAATATTTTGAGAATCATTATATTTTGAAGTATTATAAAATTATATACCATTTATGGTATTTCATAATCTCTCTCTTATAAAATAGACAGATTATGAAATACCATAATTGGTACTATTTAACTTGACATGTATTTATTTAAATTGACAAAGTATGAACTAAGTATGAACACATAGTATAAATGTACTACATACACTAGCAAAGATGTATACTAGTTTAGGTTTCGGAAAAAATCCTTTTTAAGCTCCCACCAATTTCTAATGTAGCTAAAGTTGACGCATTTGTTAGAAAAATTTCTTCCTATTTTGGAATATGCATAAATTGTAGTTACTACTTTTGGCATATTTTTCACCCACAAAAAGTTTTCCCCCAAAAGTGAATTAAACTATATTATAGCGAAATAGTTCAAGTTATTTAAATCACTTTCCGTTAACTTCAGTCGCATTATATTCTTTTATTTGCTTAAAAACTGTTTGACATCTTCGAAAAGCGATAAATTTGAATTTTTAAATATTTGGCGAGAACATGCATTAATTAGCTTCTTAAATGAAAGCTAAAAATTTCTTAAATAATATTTGACTAGTAGTTCAGTTTGAAATTCAAAAGAATAAAAAGTAAAAAGCATACAACTCATATCTTCTTCATTGCTAACGGTTTAAAAAACATTCTTATAATATATATTAAAGAAAATGTACTTTGTGAAGTATGAAGTAAGAAAAATATTTCGATTTTGAATGATTTCGTTTCCACATCACCCATGAGGTAGAAATCTCGACGCGTCTTTTTTAGAGAGGTGTCGCCTATAGCCCTAGTCCTCTTTCTGATGGCAGTGATAACTTTGCATAGAAGAATATAAACTATTTTTTTTATCTGCTTGGTGTAGGAAGACACAACTATTTTGATAGGGTTTTTTTTTTATATCTATTTGTAAATGTTGTTAGGTTTTCTTGATACATAGTTCCAGGAATTTCATATTATTAATACTTCTTCAAATATCAATTTTTTAAGAAGCTTAGCTTAGATTTGATAGCATCCCACGAATTTAAGTGGACTCTAACAGCATCTGCTATAACCCCAGTTATTAGGATGGTAAAAATTGGCTGCCAGTGAATAAAAATCATAAAAAAGTGCAAATATATCAAAAGCACAATACATCCGTATCCCAGTAGTTCGACTTCAAAGGGATCTCTCTTATTCCAATCATAATCAGTCCAGTCATATCCATTATCCTTCATCTTTTTACCAACAAATCCAATCAACAAAATCACACTGGTGACGTCAATAACATCCAATGCAAACCAACTCCTAAAAAACATCGCTGTCAAAATGAAGAAACTCAGTTTCCCCAAAAACAGTTTGCCTTCCTCAATAAAACCCATCATCAATCCGTTTGAAATATCCAATAAAAATCAATAAACCTCTTTCCTCTTCAGAAGAGACAGTAGAGTTACAATATCGCACGAGTTATCCGCTTTTTTGCAGAAGAAATCAATATATATATTTAATCGCAATCAAAATAATCACTGTTCGCTCAAATGGCCACGAACGCAATGTGAATAGTAACAGAAAGTGCCTAAAACAATGGGATACTTTAACAATGCATTTCGTCTTTGTTTTGTTTAAATTGTTATTAAACAATAAATATACTCTATTGTTATCAATAGTATTGTTACAATTTGTTATTATTTCTGAGAAACCTAATTATCTATCTATCTCTCTATCTATTTTAATAAATTGAGAATAATTAGAAGTATACGGCAGAATAAGAGTGTCAAAATTTTCTCATTAAAATGGATATACTTACGTATAAACACCTCATTCAAAATTTCTATAAAAAGTACATTTTTCATTAGCTGTTTTTCGGGCATATGTTTCATCTGTTTGGACGAGTTTACCGTGTAAATAATCAGATGAAATTGAATATAATTGAAAAAAATAGTAAACTGTTTTTAGATATTTGTCTTTGTAGTTATTCTGTCTTAAATACGTAGGGGTTTGCACGGTTTGCTTTTTATTTAAAGAAAATGCCGTGTTCTTATTAGAAGACGCAAAGCTATACTAGAGTTGACATCAGGAATAAGTTTAGATTCAACAGCAGTTTTTCTAGATTTGTGATGTTAAGTTGAACAAAAATCATTCGAAGAAACATTATTTGGTAGAACCAAAATTATTTAAATTAGCCTAAATAATTTGTCGGGTTATAAAACTTATATTAGGTTGTGAAAATCTTCTGAACAATTCACCTGGTCACATGAATCATCACTGACTAGGCAATCGACACTTCCATATTTGCCAGGCATAATATCCAAAACATGAGTGCGATCTCTACTAATCTCCTCTAAAAGTACATTATATATTAACTTGAGGGTTAAAAATTTTCAACAAATGGATTTATTTATAATCTGATCCCATCTTCTTCTTCCTGCTATCCAATGGTAAGGGAGTATAATGGTAAGCGCTGATGTAAGACATGCATATCTGGGAAAGAATGATGCATTTATAGCAGGCAAGTTAAGTATAAGTAAGACCCAATCGTATACTTTTATCTCTCGACCTGCGTCAGAAAGAAGGTGCGATGAGTTTCATTGGAACACACATATGAAGATAATCTTTACACCACTCTTCCTTTATTAGGGTGAATTTTCTGATTTTTTTTTTTTTCTGGATAAGCCCTGATGCACAAGCCTCGCCAAACATTATTCGAAGGTACCTTGGCATATAAATATGGACAACTTTAGTTTGTTTGTCATGCCAAAATTCTTTCACCAGCAAGATCAATGATTATTCTAGAAGTTGAATATACCTTTTGAAACACATTTAAGTCAAAGAGATGCATGCTGTCAAATTTTTGTACATATTTCATTCCTATGAGCAACATTCGTACATAATAGTTTTAATATAAAAAACGCCACCGTTTCATGTTCAAAACAATTTTGAATCTAAAATATTTAGCAAAATATATCACGTACAAAAAACGAGCGCTTATTAGGAAAAAAAAATAATATGTTGCCATTGAAAGAAATGAAAGCTATTTCCGTAATTATATTTGTTTTTCTATATAAATTATTAAAATCAGTTTATAAAACTAATTATAGTTTGTAGCTGGAAAAAAACTCGTCTCCTTTTTGTTTTAGCTTAATAGAAACTGGTTCTAGAAGAGCAAATATTGGATATATTTACCATGGTAATGTCATATTTTAACAATATGATATATCGGATTTATCTACAGAGTGACCATAAAGTCTCTTTGTAAAAGGGCGGCTTTTTGATAAAGAGAACTGTTTATAAATTTCACAATCCCTGAAGTTTTTCGGCGCAGATTTGTAATGGGTCCCTATTAGATTTGATGGTTTGTCAAAACTGTATATGAAATTAGATGTTGATGAATTTTGAGTGAGGATCAAATGTGGGCCATCGCTCTTGAGCATGAACTTCATATATATATATATGAAGGCAGGGGTGATAGACACCATGCACTCGACACCTTGTTTCCTACTAGATGGTAGCAGCTTCCAGATGACAACTTCAAGCCATGATAGCTAGATGGTTCTTAAGTTCCTAACAGAAGTGGACAACTCCGGCACCTGAGACTAGAGTAAAGAGTGTGGTGAATGAGGAATTGAGCATTCAGCAGCAACGACATCCATGCTAATGTTGTGTTAATTGTTTATTGTGTAATTGTTTTGTATATGTGTTGTAATTAAATAGTTTTTTTTTAATAGTTTTTTTGTGATGGTATCTGAATATTTAATCATCTAGTTACTACACCCCTCCACACCCACCCATACATACATATATATATATATTTTCTAATGCAGCTGGCAAATAGACCGTGATCTTTTATGCTATAAGGGCTGCACAGACGTTACTCATTTTGCATTACCCAGGTGGCGCATGTAACTTGAAGATAAGCCACGGACACGGAGTAACAATGCCCCAGCAACGCTCTACGATCCTATTAGGACCGGGACCTACTGTTTAAAGTGGATTCCGAACCACTACAAACACCCATGGCAACGCCGGGATTTGAACCCGAAACCTGTGGTACGGAGCGCTAAAGCGCTTGCCACTCGGCCATTAGGCCCCTATATATCATATATACCCATATCATATATATATGTAGTTAATAAAGTCAACAAATGCATTTGTCTCTTAGGCTATCCTCTTTACTATATGAAATATGCAGAACAAAACCAGATATACTTTAAATATTATAATTAACTATCAACAAGATATTAAAACTTCCTCCATCTACAATACCGACTTCTGTAATTTCAGTTTACATGAATTTAATCATGTCTCTATTGACAATATAAATAATATATGGCAACGAAGAAAGATTTTTAACATAAAATATGTGCATGATAAACTTTAACACAATCATACCGTATGAATTTGATGTTATTTTTCCAATAATAGACAAATCACGCTTGAATACACTGACACTTGCCAATATATTCATAACACAGAGAAAACTAATAGAGGTTGTAGAGAATCCAGTAAAAGTACTTCTCCTAATAATAATACTGAAATCTGTCAACTACTATTCATTCTTAAAGAATTCGCTCAAATCTTCTCCTCAGACGGCATTCAAACCATGTTCAATAACCTTCAAGCTGCCACCACCAAAGAAGATAAATTATTCGTCATTCTGCATGGATTTTCCTCTTTCTTCAACAAATCTACTTAATGTCTGCTCCCTTCACTGGACAGTTACTCGTTCATTTTATTTCTCTCCCATGCATTTTAATTACTTAAAAATAAAACCCTCCCTCTATTAAACTTTCTTTTGGTATTTGGACAAGATTCCATTCAGTCTTTATCACTTTCTTTCCCCAGCAATGCTCTTTCATCTCTCCAATGGACAATCTAAGACAGAAGCTGACGGCTGCTGCGCAGCCACGGAGCTTCAGCAAAACTCAAATCATCATCCAGTAAAAGTAAAATTAAATGTGTCACTTGCTGTTATCTTTTCTTTAAAGATCTAGAAACAATAGAGTATTCTTTTAATACCACTTTTTCTTGCAAACCTGTTAAAAATTGTATTTTCTCCTTTAAAAATAAACCTTCATGTTCCCTACACAAAAAAATTTAGTTTTAAAATCCTTATTTACGATTTTATCAAATAAAGAATAAATAAATTTACAAACAAAAAGTCTTTCTATTTAATTTATTTCGCTGTCAACTTTCATCGCCTTGTTTTTGATAAACTTCCTTTCAAATCCATACTCAATGATAACCAGAGACTATATATATATCGATACTCAAACAAACATTGAAATATAATAACACGTTTGGTAGGATATTTTTCAACTATAATTTAAATTGCGGAGACATATCCTGTTTGAGAAAAAAAAAAATTGCATGCAGTTGAAAAGATGGAAAGTTTACTACATTTCTTGATACGGATTCGGGTTATATCATTGTCATTCTTTAGAATTGTTGATGACTTGAATCTTAGAGATAACAGTTGGGCTGACATGTTCGTAGGCTGACACATAGATGGCGCTACTAGTATTAAATCCATATAATTTTTAGTTAGCCCTAACCTTCAAAAGACACGTGTATAAATTTGACAGCTGTTACACTATTAGTATGCGAGGTATAGCATTTTTAGTGAAGCAACTTTTGTTAGTTTGAAAAAATGGATAAAAAGGAATTTCATGCGTAATTAAAGCATTGCTTTTTGGCGAAAAAAATACTATTGAAGCCAAGACTTGGTTTGATAAACATTATTCGGACTTCGCACCAGGAAAATCAACCGTAGAGAAGGGGTTTGCTAAATTTAAACGACGCGAAATGAGCACCGAGTGGACGCCCCAAAGAGACTGTTACCGACGAAAACATAAAAAAAGTCCTCAAAATAATTTCTGATAACCGTAAAGTGAAGTTGATTGAGATAGCTGAGACCCTAAAGATATCAAAGGAACGTGTTGGGGATATCGTGAAGGAATATTTGGATATGCGAAAGCTCTGTTTATAGTGGGTGCCTCGCAGAGCTCACAATCGACAGTCAGCCGAGGAGACTGCACGTGATGAACACTAAAAATGCTATAACTCACATAATAATAGTGCAACAGCTGTCAAATTTATACACGTGTCTTTTGAAGGTTAGGGCTAACTAAAAATCATATGGATTTAATACTAGTAGCGCCATCTATGTGTCAGCCTACGAACATTTCAGTCCCCCTATTATTCTTGTTTAAAGTACAAAACTCATAACGTCTTTCAGACCACAGATGTTCCACTTTAACCTTTCTAAATTATAGAGGCTATGTAGCACTGGAGAAAAGGATAAGTACTAATGTAAAATAAAAGTAATAGATTTGCAAAAGGAATGGGAGTGCATGCAGGAAGGCTCAGATTCAAATCCGCTTGCCGTTGTAATCATGGTTTTCATAAACGAGCAGTCTGGGTCAGATTGTTTGGTGGGATTTCTTCCCATACAACAAGCAAATGTTGGACAGTTATTCTTAAAAGTCCTTCCGTAAGCTTACATTTTCCTCGTCCTACTGTTCCATTTACACACCAGGCACAGAACAACTATTGCAAAGAAATTTTTAAGTGCACTTCTAATTTTCATCTTTAGTAGTTACCATTAAAATGTTTTGTTTTAGCTGAAATTATATGGAAGCAAAAGTATTATCAAACTGTATTTTGAAAGAACAACGACAAACATTTTTTTACAAAAATGTTTGTCGTTTCCTGACCATGTTTTAATAATTTTCAGTTTTTACTTCAATGTATTGAGTTTTTAAAGGCTTTCAGTTTTCTCAAAATCCAAAGTAAGAAAAAAAAAAATTCAGCAGTTGTACTAGAGCTGAATACCAAAAGCCTTGTGTTACGAAAATTTTGCATTGTTTGCATTTGCATTTGCATCTATAGAAATTATTTATTTACAGAGTGAAGAATTGGATCGCAAAATGTTGGTTTAAACTTGACAAGCGATATAGAACCCGTAAACTTGCAATTCTCTACGATAAATTCATAAGCCTGAAAGTAGTTCCGATGTCATTCTAGGGAATGCTCTTTTCAAATTATTGTAGAACAATGTGATGTAGTATATCAGATTCTTCATGTTTCTTACACAAAAAATTTCGTTTTAAAATCCTTATTTACGATCTTACCAATCAAATAGTAAGTAAATTTACAAACAAAAAGTCCCTCAACTTAATTTATTTCACTGCATTTTGGGCAAGTTTCCTTTTGTCTACCTTGCTGCTGTTCCTGCATCGTATTTGTTCCTCTTCTAAAATTTTTCCAAGTTAGAAGCTCTCGGCTGCCACCATGCCAAATCATCAACATCATCAAAGCACAAGAAAGGAGTCGCCAACATAAAGAACAGTTTCCTTTTTCTACTTTGCTGTTTCATGCACTGTATATTTTTCCTCATCTGAAGTTTTTCCAGGATAGTAGCCTGCAGCTGCCACCATGCTATATCATCAGCATCACCAATGCTGAAGAAAGAAATCGCCACCACAAAGAACAATTTTCTTTTCTACTTTGCTGCTATCTTATGCACTACATATATCTCCTCATCTGATGTTTTTCCCTGATAGAGGCTTGCGGCTATCTTGTAGCCAAGGATCTTCGTTAAATATAAATTTGTTGTTGTTGTTTATTTCACTGCCAACTTTCGGAACCCTGTTTTTGAGAATAACTCAAAACCAATGATAATTCTAATGGTTCCTTTAGAATGATTTTTAGTAATTTTTAATAATTCTGAGGTGTATAAATTATAACTAATTCATATCTGAAAGTACGACAATACATATTATTATAAAGAAACTTTTCTTCGATTGGCTGCTTTTACTTTCGTTTACGAGATCTACATTATGCAAATTAATAAAGATTCTTTTATTGGTTGGCACGTCATGGATGTTTGCATATTTGTTTTACTGCTTCGAACCTCACGCTTTAAATACTCAACAATTTCGTTACGAAAAATTGGGTTCTTAAACCCATTTATAAATAATCTGTAATCACTAAGAATTCGTGTGGTTTCTCTTTGGTGTGCGTGCGTTTGTTTTGCAGATATATTTATTGATGATTGCTTGTTGACTTTAATGGAATATCTTGGAAGCGTTGTTCTACTGGATTTTAATTTCTGACTGGCTGATTGCCCAACGATTCAAGGATCAATCGAAATATTCGAACTTCTTCTGTATACAATAAATAAATAAATCAATTTTAAAACAAGATGTTTGGTTCTTCATACGATCTGAATCAACGTCTTCAGCCTTCGGAACAACAGAAAGCTAAATTCTTCAAGAAATCGTATTCTACGATTTCGGAAATCTGAATGTCTACTACTGCTTGTATGTGAATATATACTCTTACTACTGTTATTACTATAAATCTGTTAAGCTAAATTTTGTTTTTATGTAATATTTTTATAATGTAAAAATAAAAAATCTTGAATATATATATATATATATATATATTGTTGTTGTTGTTGTTAACTGTGTCTCATTCACTCAATTATTTCCCAGAAAATCTCAATTCAGTTCAACTCAACAATGGTTTAAAATTTTAAAATGGGGAAAACTTATAGCTGATAAGATAGAAAACTGATTACTTGGATGCACTACGCACTCTACTAGTTTCAACTAGTAGCACTTTCTATGCATTATAATCAGAGGTTCTGTTTATACAGATGGATTTACTTATTCAAGTAAAAGGGCTTGGAGATGGTCTTCCGACAAGTCGCATACAAAAAATATTTATACGAAACATTGTTGCATAAAGTTGTTTTATTTATCTACGATAATTACAGAATACTTGACTGATAGTTTAATACTGTAGTAACTTAATAAAAATTTAAGATGATAAACTTGTTTATTTCTGAGAATGGTTGAATAATTCGTAATCATTCCGGGTGAAAAATTTTTCTTATGGATACTTCTAGTGAGTTACGATATTAAAAGGATTTATTAATATTCAATTTTTTTTTCTTTTTAAGGTTTGTAGTGCATTTTTAAATGGAATAAATTCTGATGTTCGAGTGAATATCTTGATCGTCTTATACGTTAATTAATAATGGTCATGAGTGACAGAATTTGAATCTCTTAACATTTAATCTGTAATTGTACATATGGAACTCATTATACTACATGAAACCCTTTAGAAATTTATTTACATTTAACTTGCTATTCGTTTTTATGTTAAGACAATATTTCGACTGTCAAAATCTTGTTTGCATTATAGTGAAGTAACTGTTTTATTCGTACACCAAACATGAATGTTTTCATTAAATATAAAATGTTCGCATTCTCCTAAGTTGCAGTATTATTCTACCCAGAACTAATGAAATATTGGAAAGTTTGAAATTAAATTCCATAACAATATCGGGTTTTTGGCCAATTAACTCAATTATTGATGAATAAAACGCCTGGGAACTTGGTGTACAAAAACAGTAAAACTAAGATGGGGACGTTACATTTAAGAGAGTGGTTTAGTGCAAGTTTTCCTTGCCTAGTAAGCAAATCTATTAAATAAATGTCAGCTTGATGTTAAAACTCGAGAATAATTTCAGTTTGTAACTAAAACTGTTTTCCTATTTTATTATCAGATTTTGTATTTTTAAGTATTTCAGAATCGGATTTCTTGTGTGACTGCACAAGTTTTGGGAAAAGATTAATTTAAGCATTTCGCTTGTGTATTCCTTACCTTGGCAAAAAAAAAAAAAAAAAAAAAAAAAAAAAGCATATTTTTCATTCGTTATACTAAGTTTTCTATTTTTTTTGCGTGTAATACGAACGGTATTATATTAAATAATTTTATAATTTCAAAACTTAAAAGCGTTTTATTTACAACACATTCATTTACTATTTTTAAAACCTAGGCAAATTTCTGATACCTATATGAACATAAATTAACACTTTATAGTTCTGTTCATTAAAAAAAGGTAGATTTCAAGAGGTGTACTGAATAATTGCTTTCGTGAAAGTTTGGGAATCATCGAAGTTGACAAATCAATTTCCTCTACAATTGAATTAATTTTAACAGAAGAACTTTTGTATCGTGCTGCCATCTATCGATTATAAAACAATTCATTCTCGTAGAAAGCAGTTGAAGATTTTGATGGAAATGGAAGATATCTCTTTTTAAACACTTTCAGAGTTCTAACTGCCATATTGTGATAAAAAGAAGAAACTCTTTCCTTTGGTGTAAGAAAGATATTTCTCCAAACGTTAGTTCTCGTATTAATGAAGGAATGGAACTACACGCCAGTTTCATTTTTGTAGGAAATACCTTGATCCAGAAGTATGAAACATGATCCAGATCATATAAATGAAACAGTTTTTAGTGAGTATACTATCCAAATGTGAATGAAATTTTAAATAATTTATTAAAATTAATGAGTTTCACAAAATCTGAAATTTGAAATTTTCATTTCGAATTCTGAAAAATGTATAAAAGTGGTGGCAAAGTGGTTTTTTTTTTTTCATGGCAAATTCTTACAGATCCTTGAATTAAATATGTATTGAATTCTATTACATCATGGCATCGTCTATAGTACCTTAAATATACTTTAAATTGGTCGTTTCTTACTGATATTTTTACGTTATACTCTCTTTGTTTCAAGTAAAAAGTATATACAAATATTTTGTGATGAATACAAATACTATGTGAATTATATTAATTATTGAAGAGATTCTTTTTGTACAAAAAAGAAAAAAAATTGTTTAGTAAGTATTTTTTTAATTTTTTTCCCCCCATTTTTATTTATTTCACTGCATATTCAGGTCGAGTTTGTTAAAATCTTGAGAATTTCTTAGAATAGATATAAGAATATGCTGATTTCTACATTTTAAATTTTGCACATTTGCATGCAGAATTCTGATGTGAGTTTCATGTAACTTAATCTTTGTAAAGTGGGCGTTCTTTCGCTTATGGATAAGTTTTCTTCATAGATGTAATATAAATTATTGCATTATTTTCTGGGAATTTTTTCGAATTTTAGATTTTAGACACACTATTTCGAATTTTAGGTTCTTAGTCAGTATTTTTTGAACAGTTTTTTTAATGCCACCAAAAAAATAACTAAAATATCTTTATGTTACTTAAAAATGAACGGATGAACTAGTGGTTGATTTCGTTTCAAATAAACTATTTGCCTCTTACATTTCTAGGGGGATGTAAAGGATATATTTAGAAATACCATGTTGCTATTAACAAAATTGCAATCTAATACTTTACAATCATGATATATCTAAATATTTGACTTCTTTTTGAAAACGTTTTGGTATATTTCTAAAATTTAGAACTCATTTTGTATTTAATTACAAACAGGAAATGATGTTCATTTGAATTGATAATACTAAAAGCTTATTTATCATGACTTTCAATCTTAAATAAATTTGTAAGCATTGTAAGATCAAAGCAGAATTCACGAAGAGTGAGCAACCACAAATTTGGAAATTCCTCCATGTTTTTAAAAGTTATTAGGTATCAAAAGCATTATATTAATTTCAGTTAACTTTTTCTATCATTTCGGATGTATACATTTGCACTTTACAGATGTTTTATAGGCACGCAATTAAACAATAATTAGGCAATAATTTTTACACTTTGTTGATCATGCATTGAATTGAAAGAGTTCAAGTTCTAATGTAAAGGATTAAAGTTTCTGCCATATAATGGAAAACTATATTATCAAGAAGATTGCGTTTTTATTGTTCTGGAATTATACTTGATAGCGTTGAATTCAATCACCTGGGTTTTCATCCTCGAATAACATTTTACTTGTCTAAGTTTCTGTACTCAAACAACAAATTACTTGATAATTTTTGTCTCTTATCATTAACTTCATGTACAAATTGAAATTGCACTCTACAATTACTACAGTGATATTTTCGTTCATTTATTCCCTGTCCATATACATTTTAGATGTACAGAAATTGCTTTATACACATATGTTAAACTAGCGTGCAAAATATAAAAAACGACTGTTTTATTTACTAATCTTTTGCCTGTAACCCGAGAAAAAATAGGTAAAGTTAAAGGCAAATGTTTTTTAAGTTACAGAGTGCTCGAAGAAAATAATTCCTTTACCTCAAGTTACATAATTAACTAATGATTTCGCGCTAATTATAACACATTTTATTGAAAGTAAGATAAATAAAGAAATTAGAAAAATATAATTTTGCTGAGGGATTTAAAAGTTAAAAAAAGTAAATATAACTAAAAATAAAGAAATACCGAATATTCAAACTAGGCGTTCTACATTCGTAGCTGAAAATGTCAAGGCATGACTTATTTAAACCACATGACCGTCACTCGAGCTAAATACGCCTAGAAATTACAATTTATTAAAAGAAACAGTTAAAATATTTTGACTTCGGGTCGAAAACCGTACACATTTCTTAATAAAACATGACAAAAATTTTGAGGGAATTAAAAAATAATAATAATGATATGTTAACTAATAAAAGTATTTTTTTTTACCCTCAAAGTTAAGAGTTCAATTACAGTCTCTTCTGCCGATATTTTTCTGGTTCAGTATATACCAAGCTGATTTTGATACAATTTCTTGCTTTTCTCTCATCTTATCCCATGTGCAATTTAAATAACTGTTTTTACAGAAAGTCGGTAAAAAACAGAACAAAACAAAACAGAACCAAAAAAAAAAACAACAACAACGCTAGACGAGACCACTTAAAGTGCTGGTGTCTTCTTCGGATCATCGGTTGTAGACTCGGAAGATTACCCAGGGATATGAAATGGTTTGGAAAGAAATTTTTCCATAACTTTTTGCTGAAAGAAGAGAAAACTTGACTTTCGCAGCAGAAATCTCTAAAAACAACAAAATTTCCTTTACATCTATCTAATCATTTGATGGTTTTGGATGGTGATGGGGGGAAAAGGATTTTTTTTTTAAAAATTCAGAATTGTTTTAAAACTTTTTAAAACATAATTTGGAATTAGGAATTTGAAAAAGAGATTTGAATCTTGACACAACCACTAAGCAGAATCATTAAATGCCTTCTTTTATAAATTGATGAAGTTTATTTTTTATATCAGATTCTTCTATATATATATTGTAAGAATTATTTCAGGATTTATAATCTATTTATTTTAAAACTGTACAAATACTTAGAAAATGTCAATGAAAATAACTCTAAAGCATAAATGTAATCAAAGTATTGTAAGTGTTGACATTAGTTAAAATAAATGCTCCTTACATCTAAATTAGAACATTAAATTATAAATTAGAAGGAAAAGTTTTAAAATCAAATTTTAGTCTTATTTATTTCTCCTACAATTTCTGTTATTTTCTGGCAAACTTTAGATTACAGAACTTAAAAAATTTCATGGGTTTTGTTCATCATTTTTTTAATTAAAAATATTTTTGAGTAAAAAAAAAAAAGAAAAGATTTTTTTTCAAATAATATCATTATTAATAATATTACATTTGTAGAATTGATTAAAAAACTTTAAATGTCTGCAAATATATTTACTAGTTTACATAATTTATAAAAAAAAGTTTTGAAATTTTGTTTGCATTTCAAATATGTGTAAAAATTAAAAAATACGACTTAAAAATTACATTTACCAATTGTTATTCTTTCTTTTTAAAGTCTTATTATTGTATTAATAGAATTCAGTAAGTTGTTTTGCTGCTGCTTTTCACATTAAAAGTTGTTATTCTATTTTCCAAAACAAAACATTTCAGTAATGATTTAAATAAATAACTCATTATATTTTAGCTTAAATAATTTTATAATTCTAGATTTTTTTTCTTGGAACGATTGTATTTTAAATTAACTTTGTGCAAGAGAATTTTTTTTAAGAATTAAAGCCTTAAAAATAACACAATATTTTAATAAATTCACTAAAAAGAATCTGTCGGAATTTAACTCGCAAAACTGAATAACAATGATATTGATGTAAATTTGTCAAATCTTTCTTTGTCTCTATCTACATCTATCTATCTATCTCTCTCTCGGCACACATACACACACGCACATATACATATGTATATTGTTGATAGATATTTTAAAATGTATGAAAATTTTAAAAATTATAAAGTAAATCTTTTTCAAATTTATTATAATATTAATTTAACCACAAAATTTGATTATAATCAGATTATTCTCAAATTCTGACAATAGCTTTAATTTATTTTCCACGTGTAAGAGTAATTAAAATCTTTGGTGAGCATATACTTGAGCAAGTGATATGAAGCTGCCCATGAGAGAAACATGGCAATCGCAAATCCACTTACTAGTACTTAAGAGATTTCCCCTGTGGATCGTGTTCGCAAACGCAAATCTCACTAGAAATTGAGTAGTCATATGAGTCGTAATGAGTAGTATCCGTAGAATAAAAACTGTTTCACTCTGTCTCCTTCTTGTTTAAATAGTTGCTTCTATCACATTAGGGGCCATGGTTGTTTTGGTTCGGAATCCACTTTAAGCCGTAGGTCCCGGTCTCCTATGACTGTAAGAGCTTCACGGAGCAAAAGTCAGATTCCTACCTACGGGTGCTCCATCACAACAGAAACTGCCCCTTTCCCTCCATCCATAAGTAGATCACTGATGGGTTGTCCGTCCCGCACTGCAGGACATTGAGGATTAGTCACAAACAAACAAACTGTCTATAGCATTAGCATCATCATCTTTTTTTACATACAACTTTGTGCCATTGCATAGTTTTGGCTGCTAGAGAAACGTAGTAATATTACTGGAGATCCCACTTTAAGTATAAAACTAAATGGTGGTAATCCAGCCGAATTAAGTGAGTTTAGGAACTCTGGCAGGTATTTGACGACTTCATAAGCATAGTGGTTATTCCTGGTAGCATGATAAGTATTTATTGTATTTCAAGTATTCGTTTGTGCAATATGGCAAACATATTCTACAAACAAATACTTGCTTCATTATTTCTTAGACGGCATCATTTTTAGCAGCGAAAATAGCCTTCACTTTGGGCAGATTTAAATTGTACTAATTTTGGGAGACAGCTATATAGTAGATCGACTTTATAAGATCATGGCGGATAGCACCGTATTACAAAAATCGAATGGCAGTTTTATCCTATGAAAACAATCTACTCATAATCTATATTTTCCAATATGCAGTAGGTTGTCAAAAAAGTAGTAAGAATTGTCGAATTCATTGATTTAAACAAAACTACATTTTAGCTCTTTTTATTTTGTCTACATTTATTAAGATATAGAGGACTACTTGGGGCTATCTAATTTTTCCAAAAGAAATAAATTCAATTTATTAACCTTTTATTTTACTCTTTGTTCTAAGTTAATGGAGTTTTTTTTAATTATTTATTCTTTTCAAATTATCTTCGCGCTACGCGTTGACTAGTTGATCCAGAAGGGTGTGATCCAGCGATGTCTGGTTACATAAAAAAAAATAATTAAGGGAATTAAAGTACTCACGAATAATCCCTCTTAAATTTATCGTTCATTTTATTTTTTGTATTTCCTTTTGTATTCTGTTTTTAGCTTTCATTCTGATGAAGAAATAATTGAAAATAGTTTTCGAGATTTCGATTATTTGAAGGCTTGTTTTAAAAATTCTACTAGAAAGAGGAATCATGAAGAAATCTAAATTAACAATAAGAATGCAAGATTTCTTACACTAATTATGAAAAAATTATTGTAAATCAATATTTATAAATAAAGGAAATTTAGAAAATAAAATACAAACAAGTCTATGTAACAGCGTATTTTGAAGAAACAAACATATATTTAAAAATATTACAGTCGCAGAAATTTCAAAAATTGAATAGTTGAAACAAATAACTTTAATTTCATTAATTTGTTAGCAATTTATTTTAAATTAAAGAAACATTCTATTTCTATCCACCAGATGGCGCCAGATGACAAAAATGATGTTTAATTAAAAAAAAGATCTACAATAATTAATATATGTCCCTAATTTTTAAACTTGGTGCAATGTTACAGAATCATAATGTCAGAGAAAAAAATTAGAATTCTAATTGTTACAGTTTTTAAGTCACACTGGAACGTACTTACATGCATACAAACATTTTATATATAGATATATATTGGTGGTTAATGTTAATAATGTTATTAATTTTTATTCCTTTTACTTTAAGCGGGCCTGAATGGCCGAGTGGCTAGCGCTCTGGCGCTCGGTACCACAGGTTTCGG
The DNA here is from genome assembly GCA_021605075.1 of Caerostris darwini. Classification (NCBI taxonomy): domain Eukaryota; kingdom Metazoa; phylum Arthropoda; class Arachnida; order Araneae; family Araneidae; genus Caerostris; species Caerostris darwini. The sequence goes on along the minus strand of BPLQ01001709.1, from coordinate 76,653 downwards.
GTTCGAGTCCCGGCGGTGCCATGGTTGTTTGTAGTGGTTCGGAATCCACTTCAAAAAAAAGTAAGTCCCGGTCTAATAGGATCCGTAGAGCGTTGTGGGGGCATTGTTACTCCGTGGCTTATCTTCAAGTTACATGCTCCCCCTGGGTAATGCAGAATGAGTACGTCTGTGCAGCATTTGCCTTAAGGCATCCAAGGCTGTCTGCCTTAAGGCAAATGCATTTGCCTTAAGGCTGTCTGTGTTTGCCAGCTGCATTAGAAAAAAAAAAATTTTACTTTAAGTAATATATAAACCAGTACAAAGAAAATTATTGTTTCTGTAGATATTTTTTAGCGTTGGCATTAGCAACCTTTTACAATGGTTCATACATTCCCCACGCGAAGATACTTGACCTATCATACTTACTATCATATTTTGCTTCATAATTGAGTGTAATTAATCATCCTTTTTCTCCGACTAATTTTATTCATTCTATTTTTTTGTAATTTCTTCTCTCCTTCTCTACTGGCATTACAGCCTTGTACAGGTTTGAGCTTCCAACACAGCAGCTCTCCATCTGTCTCGTTCCAATCCGTCTTTCAGCTAATAATTTTCAGTTGTCTAAGATCCTCTTCGACACTATCAATCCACCTTTCCCTTGGTCTTCCTCTCTTCTTATTGTTGAACAATTTACATAACGTAATCCTTTTAATGATGTCTCCCTTATCTCTGCGATGTACATGTCCGAGCCAGCAGATTCTTTTTGATTTGATGTATCTCACAATGTCTCTTTTTTTAATAAGTTGTTCAATTTCTTTGTTGGGTCTTCCAATCCGTATATTATTGTCAACTCTTTGTCAAAAAATTTTTCTTAAAATTTTCCTCTAAAGGCCCTGATGTAATCCAAGTTCTTAGGGTTTAATGTCCACGTTTCTCCAGCATACGTGACAATCGGCCTTATTAGAGTCTTATAAATAAAAAGTTTTGTTTTTTGTGAAATAAACCTGTTGTTATACAACTTTTTATTTGCGTAATAATGCTCGATTACCAGCTTGTCCTCTTTCGAATACTTCTCTATGGATACTACTGTCGTTACTTAAGTTAGTTCCCAAATATTTGAAATGTGATACTCTTTCAAAAGCCTTCCCTCCATTTTTTTTTAAATCTGCTATGCTAAATTTGATTATTTTCTAAAAATATTTATGTAATTTTAGTTTCTTGAAATAGACCATTACACCATGACTTAAAACATTCGCACAAAAAAAATAAAGATTAATGAATTTTTTATATTAATGACATTTTTTTCATCCTATTCTTTGTCTGAGCAAAACAAAAATTTATTAGATAAGGAAAATGATGAAATTGACAGCTGATTTTAAACGAAAAAAGGTTAAATTTTACATAGCAATATCTCATTTTACTGTAAGAAATATATATAAAAAAAATTGAAATTTAGAGAGGTATTCCTCTAGTATCATACTTTGACTTCATAACTAAACATAAACCATTTTTTTGCACAACTAATTTCGTTCAGTTTGTTTTTCTTTTTTGATCAATTATGTTAAATTTGATTTATTTCAAGAAAAATGACTGTAGTTTGAGTTTCTTGAAATACACCAATCACATAATGACCTAAGACATTTTCACACACTATAAAAAAAAGGAAGATTATTTGCTGCGACTTTAGTCATTTAGTTTATAAATATTGCAACTTATTATAACTGAGACTCATTTTTAGTCTTTTTGTTTCAGAAATATTATTCTCATTTATAAGAAGCCCGTATTACTTTAAAGAAAGCTTTAACTGAAGAATTTCCGTTCGCATGCATAAGAAAAATGTAAATATGAGTTAAATGTTTGGGAGTCCATTTATGAATATGACTTGGTATCATATACCTCTTTTCATCCTCTTCAAACAGTTTAACTTTTTGCTGTCTTCCTGAAGAGCGAATCCTTGCTACCCAATGCGAAGCATCCATGCCATGATTAATAACTTCTTTCTAAGAGAAGAGAGGAATTTTCTACTTTTTAAAGTCGAAAACTGAGGAATTTGCTGGTTTTAGTTTTAAGTTATCTTTTGGAGAGAAATGGGATTTTTCTGAAAGTAGTTGAATATCGAAAAAGTATCTTGAGGAATGAAAGCAATGAATCTTTCTGTATCGCTGGCACTAAAAATATATATATGCAATGCGATCAATGCCGGCTTTCAAATTTTATTCTTAAATTCAAAGCTGAGATTTAAAATCTTCTGAATTAAAAATAGTTTATTATAATTTATTAAGGTCCTGATTTCTTTTTTGTTTATTCTGAGAATATTTGTAAATAAATGAATTCTTTTTTTCAAAAATACAATCTATTATTATAACTGAAACAGTTGCACTTATCAAATATTTTTAAGCGAAAATAAACATTACTCTATGAAACAAAAAAAACAAAAAAAAATATTTTCTTGTACGCAAAATAAATTTTGAAAATAAGCAGTGCTATTTCCATGCAGGAGAAAAAAGAATTAATGCAAATTCTATACAACGTTCGACAAAAAATATCGACCTTGTTTTTAATAATTCATTCATTTATTAACTATTTTTTTATGAGGCACGTTTATTTTACCATTTTTTGCGAAATATGTACGGAAAAATATTTGAGCGAAGTTTGGAAAAATGAGGACAGTTAATAATATCCTGTCGTCGATGCTTTTCTCTTGATTGACTTGTGGGACAATCAATGGTTATGTGCCTAATTGGTGTACGGGAGGGATTGAGCATGATCGCATTGGCAATGATCTTTGATAGCGTGTGGACGTCCAACACCATGTCGTCTACTGCTGGTTTCACCGTCATTCATCTGTAGATCATCTGTAGATTAGATTCATCTGTAGCATAAGTACTAACAACTGTAGATCGCGAACAACCCACGAGTCGTTCAGTTTCGGAAATGCTTGTTCCAAGCCTTCGAGCCATTACAATCTGCCCTCTATCAAAGTCGCTTAGATCCGCAGCCTTTCCCATCACACACAGAAGTAAGTGAAAGAATGATTCTTCAGACTCTCCAGCAGCAGTTAAATACCACTTCCACCTGATCACGTGCCTTCCACGTCATCCAGGCGAGTTCATTGCAAAATGTAGGGGTGGTCATAATGTTTTGGCTCTTGAGTGTATATACTTAACTGGTCGTTGCCAATTAACGAGTTGCCTCTTCAAAGAGAATCCCTTCGCCTTTTCTTTTCGACAAAAACCCAATTGCAGCTAACTGTGTTTATATGAAAGAAGAAAAAAAAAAGGATATAGTCTTCTCTTGTTTCAACCATGTTCAGAGTAATATATGAAAATATATACATGATATACTTTACAAATTTTAATATACCATATATAATGAAAATTTTAATATAAGTTATACATTAAAATTTTTAATACACGACATATATTTAAAACATTTGTAGCAAAACACGTGCACTCCTACGATAGAAAAGGATAAATTACAAATTTAAACATTAAATATCATCCTTTGATTCTTTATTTCTATAAAATAAAAAAAAATCTCAATGTTTTTAAATAATAACAGACTTCTTGAAACACGATAAGGCAATTCAAATTACTCCCACAATCTTTTTTTTCATCTTATGACAGTGATTCCCAAATTGCGGAGTGCCACTCTCAACTGAGATGCTACATGTTTCCTGCAGATGCAAATTAAATCTTCTTATGTTAGCAAAAGAAAAAAAAAAACAATCCCAACAAATTTTTTTTATGAGGGCAAGTTGTAATTAAGAATTTCAAAATTACTAATAATTAGATTCTGAATTGGTAGTACATTGCGCAATTTTACATATAAAAATATTTTTAAAAATCCCGATTCATTGCATAGCGACGTATTTATCCAGCCTTAGGTTTATTTTTATTTGAGTACTATCAAATCCAAAAACAAATTAAAATAATTCTAAATAGCCTAGAGAGAGAATTCTCTAATTATAGTTAAAAAAAAAAAAAAAAAAAAAAAAAAAACCTGAAGAATAGACAACCATTTCATTTATAATCAATTAAATTACGATATTTAAAGTAAGAAATTTTGTTTGTCAAAAAAAAAAAAAAAAAAAAAAATTAAATATATGTAACTATTAATTAATTCAATTCAATACAATAGATAAAGGGGTGCTAATAATAATCTGAACTTTTAAATTTTGACGTTTTCAACGTTTTATTTGCACGATCCATATTTCATATACCACTGCTATAAGAATACAAGATTTTTTTTTTAAACTAAGGAAAAATACATTTTTAAAGTTGTAAAAAATATTTTGTTCTGCAAAAATTATTATTATAGATAAACGTTTTCATTAAAAATTATTGAATTTATTACTCAAATTTTGCTAAATCTATTTGTAACGATCAACATAATAAGCATACATAATAACAATACATATAACCATATAGTTGTTTATGTATGCATGCATAGTAATAGGATACAAACAAGTGATTTGATTTATTTTTGAATTGACTCTTCAGGTCCTTCTGTCGATAATTTCATATTACTATTATTTACTAAAATATATTAATGTAAAAGTGTATTAATAAAAATTTTGATATTTTAATACTAAGCTTTATTCAGTGTTTTACAAGCATTCTATTCGCATTGTTAACAATGCGTATAGAATACAGCTTAGCTGTATTCGCTGCATATACACAGTCCAGTCACATTAATGTGACCGCCTGCCGGACCGCTGCGAGACGTGCAGGAAGAGAGTCAGTTGGGTTTCTGATGGTGTTCACTGGGATGCTGAGCCATGCCGACTCCAGTGCCGTGGCCAGCTGCTCTAGATTACGCGGTTGACGACCCATGGCTCGAACACCGCGATCTAGGTGGTCCAGCAGATTCTCGATTGGGTTTAAATCCGGTGAGTTTGCTGGCCAAGGGAGTAAGGTAAACTCATCCTGGTGCTCTTCGAACCACGCACATACACTGCGAGCTGTATGACACTTGATTCGCGCATTGTCCTCCTGGTAGATGCCATCATTCTGAGGAAAAATAATTCGCATGTAGGGGTGGACATGGTACGCAAGGACAGATGTGTACTTGCGCTGATCCACCGTGCCTTCCACAGTGATGAGTGCACTCAGTGAATGCAAGGAAAACATTCCCCAAACCATATTGCTCCCTCCTCCAGCTTGGACCTACCTGCAATTGTTGCAGGGTGTTTGCTGTCCGATGGATCATAAAACGTGATTCCTCGGAAAAAGCCACCTGTCGCCACTCTGTGGACGTCCAGTTTTGGTACTAGCGTGCAATTTCCAGTCTTCATCGCCGATGAACAGCAGTCAGCATAGGTGCATTAACCAGGCGTCTGCTGCGGAGGCCCATGACCGGCAACGTTCGCTGAACCGTTGTTGAGGATACACACTTGGTAGCCCCTTGGTTCATCTGGGCTGTCAGTTGCTCAACAGTTGTACGTCTATTCGCCCGAACGCATCTCCATAGCCTTCGTTCGCCTCTGTCATCTATAGCCCGTGGTGCACCACATGTGCCGCGCCGCTGATTTTGGATAATGCCATTTTGCCATGCACGGTATACTTTTACCACGGCGGCACGCGAACAGTTCACAAAATTAGTTGTTTCCGAAATGCTTCCACCCTTGGCCCGAAAGATAAGAATCATGCCCTTTTGGACGTCGGATAAATCGCTACGTTTTTGCATTACGTCACCGATTGAAATGCTTTCCAATGCCCTAGGACATCCTTTATATACACTCCACTTCAATGTGCTGCCACCTGCCTCTTGTGATTGGTTATTTCACGTTGACGTAGAAAGTAGGTGATGGTCACATTAATGTGACTGGACTGTGTATATTAGCTGCACAAGAGCTCACCTTTCAAGTTGAAACCGGTTTTGTAGGAGTAATTTTTCATACGCCCGATGCCTACGAGTATTCGTACCTAGCGTCCGTACCGTACCGTCGTGCCTACGAGTATCCGTAGGTACTTAATATTAATTTTTCTGCTTCCGAAAGGTTGTATATTTGTCTGGATTCTTTAATGCCAAAAAATTAATAAATATCCAAAAACTGTAAATCATGAATCTGTCTAAAAATTGTAGCCATTTTAGTATCTAGAAATGAAATATAAATAAAAAATGAATATAATAATAAATCATAAACTCTTAGCTTCATTATTTATTTCTATGCTTACCACCCACGTTGCTTCAACAGTAGGATTTTTCTGGTAAGAGCCAAAGTTAAAGATGAAAAAAGAGAGCTTAGGCCGAAGATTTTTTTTTTGCTGACGCCAGTGGATCGACACAACAGTTGTAGGCCCATCACAACACGTTGTTTTAGTTCTTGCAGGCTGATGAGTGGAATAAAAGAGTTTTACAGTTAATAAAACACTTGAAAGGAAAAGTTTTAAAATATGCTATTAGAATTTAGTTCTTGTCATTATGTTTATAAGTCCTATTATTTAGATCTTGTCAATAGTTTTAAAATAGTTTTTTAAAACTATTTTTTCTCATTAAACTGTAGCTTTTTAGTTTCAAAATAATAATTTTCATCCCTTATTTTAAAACAGGATGAATGGAAAAATGAATATCCAAAACGATACGACAAAAAATTAGTTAGGCTAAATTGAAAATTTTAATTTGGAATATATTTTGTTTCGTATTTTATAAAAATCATATACAGTCTCATATTATTTGCACTATAACAATGTATTGCTAGCTATAGCAATGTGCAATTCTATAAAAATTCGAAATATATATTGAAAAAAAAACATACTTGTATTTTCATTTTCCTTCGTACCAGCATCCAAAACCTTTTCATTTCAGCCAGTAAGATTAAATGCTATTATAAATGTCATTTTCCAAAATGTATGGTTCAATATTCATATACCCGTTTCTTAAATTCAGTAATCCTCTTTAGCATTTGCTGGCGCGCATATTGGAAAACATTTCATTGCAACGTTTTTCCATCTGGATAAACTTCCTTCGGATTAAACATTCTGGGAAAAAAAAAAGGCATTTTGTTGCAAAGCCTTAAGAAAACGGGCCATAGTTCATCCATATTTCGAATCCTCTGCTAAAAATATACCCGTTTCGTCGAGATAAACGCGTCTATTCCAATTTCATTGTGTGTTCCTCAAGAGATTTTCCCAAAAGAAGAGCTTACGGGCTCTTCAGTGCGCCAATGCAAGCGGGAGATTAAAAAGTAGCATTGCGTAATTGATCACCGAAATGTTTGCTCTTCCAATATCCGAAAATGCGCTACAGGATAGAGATAAAGAAGGGATATAATCCAGAAGTTTAAGTATATTTTACTCGGTTTGTAATAAATATATTTGAAAGGTTCGCCATGGAATTAGTTTCAGAAATAAACATTTAAATAATGCTTTTACATAGCAAAACCTCCTAATATGCTCTGTCGAATACTTCTGTAAAACAGTAATGCCCTTATCGTAGCTTCCAGTAGATATTCTGACAATGTATTAGAATGCATCTTTTAAGACGTCGTTGGATAGAAATTTTCAATTTACGTTTAATATATATAGGGATACAATGGATATTTGCATGTACATTAATTCGATGTATTTTAAAATCTACAAAATTTAGCATTCTAAATTTTTGTCTGAAATTATTATTCTTTAATATTGTATTTAGCCAAAAAATACAAATAAATTGTAATTTTTCCTTTCTTAATAATAATGATAATAATAATAAAAACACTTTGTGCTTCATGCATCAGCTTGCTGCTACTTGGTGGCCTATAGCTCCATCTAGTGGCTTTATTTAGAAAGTGTTTTTTATTTAAAGTTAATAGCTAATTAAATTAGAATTAACATGATATGTATATTCATGAACATTTTAATTACATGTCAGGAAACAAACAAAAAAAATTTTGTTTGCATATCTGTAGCCGGTCAACTCTGTATATTATACCGACAATATTTCGTCCGGGTAGTTAATCGAAATGTCTCTGGTCAACTATTTTGAAAAGATGAAAGGTTAGTAGTGCGGGGTCAGTATGGTAGGAGTGCCTTCCTTCTAGGAAACTACCTTTCCCTATTGTTTCCCTTACTCATTAAATTTTGCATTTGCTGCATTTTATCGCAGATATATATAGCATTGTAAGGAGATAAACTATTTTTGTAGATTAACAATCTTTATTTTTTTTAATTTTTGAAGAGAACACCAGCTGCTATTTATATATTTCTAATATAAAGTAAACTATGTAAGACATAAAAACAAATAAATTTACTAACGAAAAATGGTTGAAGACGAAAATAGAATTTTCCTTTGCTAAGATGAAAGGTCTGGTTTAGTTTGTCGCCCTATGGTCATTTTGTGCACACGAGGGCTAACTAGAACCGCCAGTATTCGAACCAGGCCAGATAGCTAGACAATTGGCCCTCAGTCATGTAAGATGAAAGGAAAAGCACAAAGGCCGAAAGTTTTAGAAACTCTACCATAACTGATTGCTAAAACTTAGTCGATTCGATTCGATTTCTTTCCATTCAACACATAATTCCATCTAAAAATAAAAAAAAAGGAAAAAAACGAGAAAACTTCAAAATTTGGTGACATTGAAGTCCTAACAGAATTTTCTTTGACTTTAGTCTGTGTAATTTTGTCTTAAGAAAAATAACACACGTTTAGTTTATCAAAGAGAAGTCCCCCCTGAAGTTAAAAAGTGAAACAGAAGCTGCTCCCTCGTCGGAACAACTTTAATTTGCAGACGGAAAGAATTCCACTCGAGAGAGGTAAACCCGATCTCTTCTTCCGAGAAGAGAAACGTGACCTGTTAAGCGAAACCCCGCACAAACTTTTCTGCTGTCTTTCCTCTGCTCTGTTGTAGTACACATCGCAAGAGTTTTACTTCTACAACAGTTTAACTGTTAGCCTGCAAAAAAGAATACGAAGCCACATACATAATTTCGAAAATTTAGAAAGCAAAACTGTAAACTTTTCAATGTATTAGGGCATTAGAATTTTTTCCCCTAATAACTACCAAACTAAAAACTGAAATTGATATAAAGAATTACTTTTTTTTCAATTAATTCCTGTTTTTTTAGCATCATCTTTTTATTACTTAAAATCATAACCTTAATCGTGAAATCAATAATTATGTTCTTTAATATAATTTATGTGTTATGTTTATTTACGTCATGTAAAGGATGAAACAAGTAATATAATTTTTTTTTAAAAAGTAAATTCCAATTTTTTTTCACTCTATTGCAGAAAGTCCTTTACAAATAATTTTCATTCATTTTTAAGTTTATCTGGCGCCCTCTATTGGTAGATATATGCAACATAAATCTAAAAATAACTAAAATGAATTAATTAAATTTAATTAATGAATTAAGCTTTGAAAAACCTACAAGTTTTAAAAAAATATATTTGAACTTGAGTGGATGAATAAAAAGTATTTTATGAACGATTAAAAATTTGAACAAGATATATATATAGGGAGAGTGTGAGCTATTAGAAGGAATTGAATAATACAGGAATTGTTTTTTCGTAATTGCTCATTATATCACGTGTTTTGTCATAGATCTTAGTTATTTTTCGATATTACTTTTCTCCCAGCATGCATCCTATAACGAAAGGTTAAGGTATTAGTACTATGTCAGTTGTGAATATTTAAAGAATTGTGAATATTTTTTAATGCGATGAAATTTTTATTAAATAATTCATCTCGTATCTTTGAATATTTCCTAAGTTGCAATCTGCTATCTTCTTCACTTCAGTCTTTCAAAAATTCTTTTATGCTCTTCAACTTACTCGTGCAAATATTTTAGAGATTTCTTTTAACAACATTAAAAAGATTTGAGAATGAGTAATAATTTATTTAATTAACAAATTAATTTTTTCTTTTTAATGTAGAGAGCCATTTTAAATCATTGCTGAATATTTTTATACAGGGTGACATTTACACTCATGTCCATAAATTAAGGATAATTCAGAATCCCACAGAAATTGAACTCTAAAATAAAAATTTCACCTGCAGAATTATCACACTCATCTTGAAGAAGAATATGAAAATTACAGGAAACCACCAGATGGCGCGGATAGTACGTCACAATGACGAGAGTGTAAGAGAGGGGTATATAAGGAATGGTGGCAAAGAAGTAAAATTATTCGCAAGCGCTTTAAAAGCCTTTCAGTGCAATAATCGCATAGTTACGGCACAAAGGAAGCATTTGGATGATTTTTTACGTGGTACAATTATCGGACGACTGGAATGTGGACGTACCCAGCTGGAAGTATCCTAGGAACTTGGAATCGTCCAGAGTGTCATCTCCAGGCTTTGGCAACGATTTCAAGATGATGGTAATGTGAGTAGATGTTACAGCACAGGTCGCCCCCGAGTTACAACGCCGAATGAGGACCGGTATTTAGCAGTTACTGCCAAAAGAAACAGACGGAGCACAGCATCATACCTGTCTCGTCAGCTGTCTTCAGCTAAAGGTACGACAGTTTCAAGGCAGACCGTGTACAGACGCTTAGGGCACATTGGTCTATATGTTCGTAGGCCTGTCAGATGTGTTCCACTTACCGCAACTCACTGTCGCCTGCGATTAACCTGGAGTAGAGAGCATGCATTGTGGACACCGCAACAGTGGTCTTGTGTGATGTTTACCGACGAGTCCAGGTTTAGTTTGCAGTCTGATTCTCGCCGGACTTTCATATGGTGAGCGCCAGGTACCCGTTACCACCAAGAGAACACCATTGAACGACACCGTTACGGTGGTGCAGGATGGCTCGTTTGGGGAGGAATTATTCTTGGTTCCAGAACTGACCTGCATGTTCAGAGTGTAATGATGACAGGCCACATCTATCGGGATGTCATTCTGGAACAACATGTAAGTTTGTTTCGGGGCACCATGGGTGCTGAATTTCTGTTTATGAATGACAACGGCCGTCCTCACCGTGCAAACATTGTAGACGAATGCCTTCAATTGGAGGATATCACCCATATGGGTTGGCCAGCATACTCACCAGACTTGAATCCAATAGAGCATGTGTGGGATATGCTTGCCCGACGAATTGCAGCCCGTCAACCCGCTCCCACCTGTCAACCGGAACTTCGGAGGGCGTTGCTTGATGAGTGGTGTAATATTCCCCAAGATCAGATTGATAATTTGATACTCAGCATGCCTAGGCGTTGTATGGCCTGTATTGCATCGTCCGGGAGACAAACTCCATATTAACTATCATACTACCCATGTTATACTGTTTTTTGTAAATAGGTTCTTTTTTGAAATTTGCACCAGGGAGTAAAAATCGCAATTTTTATTGATTATGTCAAACATATAGCATCCTTTTTGCTCTTTACCTTTTGTTTAATAAATAGACTTTACGAATAAGTCAAATTTGTTTTGCTTCTGTCTCTTTCTTTGCCTGAACTTCATTATCCTTAATTTATGGACATGAGTGTAATTAACTTTCAACTTTTAGCTGAAATAATTCTTGAATTGTTGCAGATAGCTCTACAAACACATAAAAAAAACATACACACAAGGAAAAGGAATTTAAGAGACGAGTTTTCAAAGTGACCATCTTCAGGGGGGATACATTAGGGTAACCGAGTCACAAAATTGTCAGTTTTTGAAGATATATTTCAGAATTGTGTTGAAGATGTCATAAAATGTCAGTAATATCTTTTTTTTTCGTAAATACATTGACATGCATTGACATACACACATACAATCAGTTAATCAATTTGTTTAGTACTGGTAACTATGTTTTGATGTATAACATAGTAAGTAAACGTCAAGTGATATCAGAAAATTAAAATTTTTTTAAAAGTAAAGTATTATTTTAGTATTAATCAACTCTTATAATTTAATGTGAACAACTTTTATCTAACATAATAGAAATGCCTTATTATATTCCCTTTTTTCTCAAATCTTTATAATTTTAAATAAATCAAGAGCAATAAAGTACGAAAAAATTTTAAATATGTTGCTATTTTCTATCCCCAATCTATGGAAATTATCTAATATTTATATATATTTAATAAAATTAAAATAAAATATATAAAAACATAAATTAAATTTATAATTCCTTTTTAAAAAGCCCAAGAGCAATATATCGTGAATTTGTAATTAACGAATGAAATAAAATAAATGTAGGAATAAAGATCTTTGTTTTTTCATGTCTCAACCAAAAAAATATATCTTCTTTTATTTAATTATCTGAGATTCCTTTCTTTCTCACTCTAAATTAACCACTTTCTAGATAAAAAACACTATTATGAGATAATTGAATTCAACATCCAGTTAAACCAAACTAAACCAAATTAAATTATCAGCCTTTACTTGAGTTTATATAAGACAATTAACCACAGTAGTTAAATCAATTCTTTGATATATAAAAGAAGAGTAGACGTGTAACAGTTTCTAGTTGAGAGTAGATTAGTGCTTAGAAATTTAATTTAATGATAAACTAACAAATCAAAGAATTTGCTGTATACAAATTTTGTAAAAAAGTATAGTAAGTTTAAATATTAAAAAAAGTTTTAATGCTAATAAAAGCTTTGATCTTCTACTTTTAGTATTGTTATCTATTAAAGTTTTACGTCAGCGATTAAATCTCCTTTTTTAAACTAGGAATTAACTTAATTAATTAGAATTTAAAAACTTTTAAATTCTAATTAATATTTACTTTTAATGAAACTAGTTTTATTTCGGTGAACAGAGGTAAACATCGTGAAGAAACTAATTTTGTTTTCTGAAATGCAGGTAGCAAATACTTAGATAGTTATCTTTATGCCATAAGCATGGACTGCATGAACGTTACTCAATTAGAACTACTCAGGGGGGCACGTGTAGCCCACCCCGTGAAGATATGCTACGGACGCGTATAGCATTACCCTCGAAAAACTCTGCGATCCTATTAGACCACCACTATGGTTTAAAGTGCTTTCCGAATCACTACAAACATCCATGGCATCGCCGAGTCTCGCACCCGAAACCTGTGATACCTAGCGCCAGAGCGCAAGTCACTCGGTCATCTGGATCGTAGAGAAACTAGTTACATATTAAAATTTCTCATTTGAAGTGTGTGCGTTGGCGCTGCAGCGAAAAGATCCTAGTTGTTAGAATTGAAATTTTTGGTCTGAACTTACCGCTTATTGTGGGCATTCGTGGATAATAGCCGAGTATCACTAACACATAATATATAGAGTATCCCAAGTGCATAGCATATAGTCGAGTATTACTAAAGCATGACATGGAGTCGAGTATCAATGACACATGGTATTTAGTTGAGCTTACGTCATGTATGGTAGTACAGAAGGACATCGCCGAATATCAATAATACATAAAGTCGAGTACTACTGATACCGACATGCAGTAGAGCATCATCAATACATGCCACATAGTAGAGTGTCATAAAACATGACATACCTATTACGATCAAACAAGAAATCTCGCACAGAAATTCATTGATTTTGCCGTTACGTTGCAAGTTAATAAAACATTTTATTTCTAACTTTATTTTATCTATAACTTTGAAATCTGCACTCTGATTCTTAGGCATTTGTATATGAATTAATCCAAGACTTTGTGTTCCAATAAGTGTAAAAAAATGTCATCAGTTCTCAAACTGAAACCGACTCTTTTTCCAAGTACTTTATTGAGTATAAATATTATTGTAATATATGGCGGCTTTGGGTAGCAAATTGTAACATCGATGCTCCTTCCTTAGAGAAGTTGGCCAAAAGTGCCGTTATGGAAATTCAGAAGAAATTAGTTTGAAGAAGAATATTTGTACTGGTAGGAGCGTTGTCTGCTTCGAGTGTGAATTTCGAAAAAGTTAAATAAACCTTTTTTTTTTATTGTTTATAAATAATCTTTCTGATTATTTATGAAATAAAAGACACGTCGTTATTTATATACACTTTTTGTGCTAAATAAAAATAATGCTTCTAATCATTATCATTATAAAATCGTCCTTCTTTAAAAAAATATTTATCCATTTAATTATATGCTATTTAAAATTCTTACTTCACTTGGCTATACTGCAATGTGTCATATAATGTTTGTAAAGGCTCTTTAAATTATAAAAATATAAAGGAAATATAAAAAAAAGAATCCACCATTAAATAAATAAAGTAACAATAAAGCATTATATGAATATATGAAGTAAATTTATATGAAGTGAATATATGAATGAAATATAAACTCCTGTTTGTGAAAATTGCAACACCATGAAGGAATCGTCATAATTAAATGAAATTTAATACACAGTTTTGTGGTAGTGGTACAAATAAATGACTAAATGTTCAAAGCAAACAAACAATAACAATAGACAGGAATCAGTATTTTGTGTAGCCATCATGCGCCGCAATAAGTGCTGCTACACGACGTGACATGGAGTCAAACAAATTTTGAATGTCCGCCTGAGGAAGAGCATTCCATATTGTTTGTATGCGCACCCAAAGTTCGTCTGCAGAAGCAAAAGGACGAGGATCACGAGCGAGACTCCGACCAACGAAATCCCCCACATGTTCAATCGGCGACATATCCGGGGAATACGCAGGCCAAGGAAGAAGCTGTACCTGCCGCGTTGCAAAGAAGGATTGAACAGTCCTAGCGATATGAGGGCGGGCATTATCCTGTTGAAATACAGCGCCTGGAAAGCTTTGAAGGAAGGGAACAGCTTGGGGCTGTAGAACTTCACTGATGTAACGGTTGCTGTTCAGATTGCACACAATTCTTAGCAATTGAGATCGTCCATGATATGCTATGGCACCCCAGACCATAACTCCGGGTGTTCGTCCACTGTGGCGTTCGATAATGCACTCCGGAAGGTGGCGTTCACCGACATAGCGTCTGACACGAATGCGGCCATCATGGTACCACAAATTAAAGCGAGATTCGTCAGAAAACACGGCATGCTGCCAATCAGCATGCCAGTCTCTATGCCGAGCGGCCCATTATAGCCGCCGCCGGCGATGGTTTAGCGTGAGAGGGATCCTGTATAAAGGAGTCCTTGCACGCCGTCCACGCTGCAGCAGACGTCTACGAATTGATGAAGCACACAATGAAACACCTGTAGCTATTGACCACTGTGCTGCCAATTGTCTAGAGGAAGCTGTACGGTCCGTCAGCGCCATGCGGACCAGGTGTCTATCATCGCGAGCTGACGTCACATTTCGGGGTCTACTCCCAGATTTCCGAGTTGTCCGACACTCATCCGTCTACTGCTTCCAAAGACGCATCACTGTGCTGCTGTTACGCTGCACACGAGCAGCTACTGCACGATAAGACAATCCAGCTTCACGAAGGCCGATGATTTTCCCCCGTTCAAACTCTGTAAGTTGTTCAAATCTCGCTCTCTTTCGTCGAAGATGCATAAGTAACGATTGAGCTAACGTTTACCACTAGCATATAACCACCGATAACCATACACGCCTCGCTACAACCGTCTATTTATTCGGATCCATCCGCCGTTTAGAGGGCGCTGCTCAGAATACGCATGCGCTACGGATTTGAAATTCTAATCATTTGCATATCATGCGCTAATTTGCATTTCCTGAAAATTTCAACTCACTCGCGTAAGTCCTTCATGGTGTTGCAATTTTTACAAACATGAGTATATAATTAAATGCCAATTTATTGGCTTTATATATGAGTTAACTAATCAATACATATGTAATTTATTACAAAGTAAAACTTTTGTAAGCTTTTGCCTGTTTTGGGAAAGGAAATTGCAGTTATTACGATTTACAAAGATTATTTGTATCAACTCACGAGGTAATTATTTCTTAGAAAAATGTGACACGTCTGCAAATACTTTTAATTAAAATTTTATTCTTGTCAAGCAATTGAAAATAATTAATTACGGTTATGACTGACAACAACAGCTTAATTAATTCTTCAATTAAAATCAACAAAGAAAATTACGCAGTCAAATTAAGTTAATTACAAGAGAATAGCGACAGTACGTAGCTCTTTTTGTTTATGGCAATATTTGATGGAAAGATTAATTTTTAGTCAGTGTATACCATATGGTATAAGCTTGAATAAAATGACAAAAATGGCCTAATTAGTTTCAACATTTTTATTTAATAAATATATTTACATCTTATTATGCCCCTAAACAGAAGGCTTTCTTTTTAATGAATTGTAACAAATGATTTTGAATAATAATTTGTAGGAATCAAAATGGACTGTTTACTTATAAAAAAAGGCGAGCTAATCAAAAAAAATGAACTTGACAAGTTGAATGATAAAATTTAGTGGAAAAATTAAGTTATAGAAAGCATTGCCTCTAATGTTTTTAAAGGATTTATGTATGAATAAATAGGAACCAATATAAATTTATTTCTATAAATATGAAACATTGTTTAATATGAAGCTTGAGGATTACAACAAACTTAATGAAACAACTTTCAAACAACCTTATTTTATGACAATTTTAGTAAAATTTAAAATAATGATGATGACGAGGATGATCAAAAGTACTAAATATGATGTAATGATGATCAATAAAAGTATTAAATTAAGGTGTGACAGTTTATTTTCATTAAATTATTTATTATGACGACAGTTTTGTGTTTGACATACATGCATAGTATGCTTTCATAGCATTAAAATTGCATGCATACAATGTATCATATATATATATATATATATGGAACCTCACGGCCGAGTGGCTGTGGTAACGATGGCCCTTCATACCACAGGTTTTGAGTCCCGGCGGTGCCATGGATGTTTGTAGGGTTTCGGCATCCACTTTAAACCGTAGGTCTTGGTCTAATAGGATCGTAAAGTGTTCTGGGGGTAGTGTTACTCGCGTCCGTAGCATATATTCAAGTTACACGTGCCCCCTGGGTAGTGCTAAATGTATAACAATGGTGCAACCTTCTCTTATGGCATAAAGATTAACTGTCTTTATGTTACTAGCTGCATTAGAATAACAACAACAATGTACCATATTGTAAGCCAAAATAACAGCAGCAATATATTAACTACAAATATATTTTATAGATGAATAAACTGATTGGAAGCATAATTAAAAGTGAGTGGCACTATTCAGGACATGACAAATTTAATCTCATGTCATCAAATTTCGTTGTGACATATATCTATAAAACTAAATAATTTAAAAGGGTAATATTGGTAATTATAGGTTTATAAATAAAGCAACATAAAGCGTTTTATTATTGATATTTTATATTTTCTGTAAAAAATAATATAGTTTTAATAATGTCTGAATAAATTTCTTAGGATTGAAGAAAAAAAAAGCTGATGTTTTTAAATTGAGCATAAAAGAATTTAAGTTATTAATTTAAAGTATATAAGAATTTCTGAATTTTGATATAATATTGTTTTTTTTTTACTTAGTTTCCAATAAAAATACTTTCTAAAATGTGTTATTTCTTGTAATAAATACATAATTGTGATATTTTTACAGTATTTTAAACCCGAATTTTAATTACAATCACACCCCTTCCAAAAATGAACTGTCTTCATAACTTTTGAAATTATAACTAAGTGTCTACAAAAATGATATAATTGAAAATAGCATAAAAAAATTAATTCATGGTGCAAAGCGGTTGATTAACAAAATTAATTGCTAATTAACTGCTAACTCGAAATTTTCTCATTACAGAGGCCAAGTTTCAGCACAATCGATATGTTGATTTTAAATATTTAAATCTAAAATATTTTTTTATGCATGTGGAAATGTGTGGAAATCTGATAAAAAAATCCTTCACATTAAGTAAGTTCACAAATTAATTTTCCCGATGTTAAATGAAGCTTAATTATAATGAACAAATTCATTATCAATTCAGGTTCTAAATAATAATTTTTTAACGTTTTTAACCAGTCGAAAAACGTTTTTTTTCAATAAAAAATAATAATTTAATTTCAGTAAAGTTATCTAAATATTAAATATTAAATACCATTAAGAAAAATCATTAAATCATAACATATTAAAATTTCTATTATTAATATTATTGACAGGTAATTTATTAAAATATATATATATATATTTCTAATATTTTATATATTATAAAATATATATATATATATATTTCTAATATTTTATATATTACAAAATATATATATATATTCTTGAAATATTTTTCTAAATTTATTTTTTTATTATGAAATTATTTGTGGGAAAATATCTATAATTGTTTAACGAAAGCCTTAATATATTATCTATAATTGTATTGCCTCATAATAAGAGCAATATTTAATTACAGCTGGTAGTCAGATCAAAAAATTATAATTGAATACTGTCTAGATTCTAATGAAATTCCTCTTATATTTAATACTTTAGCATAAAGATTTATTATTAATGAACTAAATTTATAACAGTACGAAATTATGCAATCATTAATTAAATCAATATAGTTATCAGGCAAAATGTAACAGCTGCACTGAATTTGGATACGGGTAAACATTAGAATATTAATTAATTAGTTAAATGTATTCGTGTGGCATGTTTTATCAAGAACTTAAGCAAACTTATTAAATTTATCATTAATAGAACATAATTACATATTTGTTCTACGTTGTTACCATAGATTATGCATGAATATTCAACTTCGATTAATATAATAGGCAATAATTATTGAAAAATAGCTTCGAGTTTCAAGTCGCTGTTTATCTTGCTGTGAATAATATTTTCTTACCGTCTGACGCCTCAGGAGTATTGCATTTCCTAATAAATAAATCCTCTCACAGGTTTTCGAGTCGCTAAGGTTTCCATTTTTTTTTTTTTTTCATTATGGACATCATTCCCATTGAAAAGGCAGCTTTGATGAGCCTGTCCCTCAAACAACATTATTTCGAGAGCTTCCATACTCAAGTAAATTGATTCTAAGAGATATATAATGTATTTTCTGGTAGTGATTGGTATTTTCTTTCATACGTTTCGACGCTGACTAATGGATTGCAGGAAAAAAAAAGAAACTTCGCTTGAGTTTATTTGAAAAATGCCTCGCAGATTTACGTCGAGACTCTTTATGGATACCATTGGTGTTTGTCGTGATTTGATTACTGAAACATATTTTTTTTTTCTTATGCCTTTATACAGATACTTTCTTAAAACGGACTCTTAATCGTGAAAGGAAATTTGTGTTTTCAGTCATTATTTAGATACAGTATTAAATAGATAAACAGATTCGTAAATTTCTAATCACGATATTCTGTAAGATTAATTATTATAGAAAGAGTAATATTTGCTCTCCTCAATGGTTTAGAAAATGTTTCGATTATTAAGTTATGAAAAGTTTTGGATTATAAAAGAATTTGTCTAGATCATATTATCTTGGTATTTCATTTATATTCGGAGAATATTTCATCTTTGCATTCTTTAAAAATGAGCTCGTTTCAACCTATAATATTAGATTTAATATAGAATAAAAAATGTCTACATAAGAAGTGTTTGGAGAGCAAAGTATAACCTCCAAAGAATAATAATCCAATGTAATAATATCACAAATTTTTGCTGAAAAGTGTTAAGTGGTAATACCGTAATTATCTTAACAAATCGTGTAGTACAAGCAGTTCTACGGTAATGTAATAATCAAAGAAGGAATAACATCGTAACGATTTTTGTAGAAATGAACAATGTCTAATTGTACATCTGCTGATCAATCAAAAGTGTTTTTTTCTTCTTATGTAGTTGTCAATATGCATACAGTTATCTTTATGTCATAAGCAAGGGCTACACCGTTATTACTCATTTAGCACTACCCAGAGGGCACGTGTAGCTTGAAGATGTACTATGGACGCTAGTAACACTAACCCCGCAACTCTCTACGATAATATTAGACCGGGCACTGGTGGATAAAGTGGGTTCCGCACCACTGCAAACATTCATGGCACTGCTAAGACTCAAACCCGAAACATGTGGTACCGAGCGCCAGAGCGCTAGTCGTTCGGCCATCAGGTCCCGTTTTAGATGGAATGTCTGCATCTTTTAGTTTTGTGAGTAGTTTAAATGAGTAGTTTAAATGAGTAGTTTAGTTTTTAGTCTGTTAAACAGGTGGTTATCAAAATAATGGTCCTAAAACAATAAATCCTTCCTTCCTTCCTTAAACCAACTTGCTATCGAATTCTCTGACTTCCTTTGTAGAATTATAGATGCTTAACCGTCAGAAACTCTTTATTTAAAAAAAATTAAAGTCAATTCCTTCTTTTTTTCACTCTATTGCAGAAAGTCCTTTATAAATAAGGTTGAAATTTACCTCTTACATCTGGCGCCATCTATTGGTAAATACATGCAACTTAAATCTAAAAAAAAACTAAAACTAATTAATTAAATTTAATTAATGAATTCATATTTGAATAAAAACTGTATTAACATCCAGTGTCATCCACTACAAGTTCAAAAAAATGTATTTGAACTTGAGTGGATCCATAAAAAGTATTTTATGAACGATTGAAAATTTGAGCAGGATATATATAGGGAGAGTGTGAACTATTAGTAGGAATTGAAAAAAAGGTGTGCAAGATACCCTTTTTAATGCATCCGTCTAACACTGTATCTGCTAAAACTGTGTTTGGTGAAAATACTTCCATTGGGCTCTAGGAGGAGATTGCAAATCTTCCATATATCCCCTTTCATACAATATTTTGATGGCAAAGTGGAAGTGCATTGTCAGCAACTTAGTGTATAGCTTCAATATTGTGGTAACAATATGTATACAACAGTGTGCAAGCTACCCTATACCCAAGATACCCTAAGATATCCGTCTAACACATAATCTGTTAAAACTGTTGTATGTCCAAAACAACGCTAATTTTAATATTTATAAATATTTTTTTACTGCTGCAGATTACGAAATTTAGATTTAAAAAAATTTAATAATTCAATAATTATATTTGTATGTTTCACATTACTTTAACTTTATTTATACATTTTAGTGTTAATTTCGTGTAAATGTTGCTATTCAATAATAATAATAAAAATAATTAAACTCTAAAAATTATAGTAGTGAAGCAATGGCTTTAGTTTTCGTAGCATATTTAAATATACAAGTAGAATTAATGTCGAGATAAATATTACAGATAAAATTATTAATTATTTATTAATAGAGTCATTTATTTATTTTTATATGATACGTTTGAAATAAATTATACAGAACAGGCTACAAAAAAATTCAAATACATTTATTAATAATTTAAATTTAAGACATTTGTTACAAGCAGTTTTTATATCACACACGTAGATATACATTTTTAGGAAATTAATAAATTATATCTTGAAATTTTGCCGATACAAACAGCATTTACAAAAGCATATACAATACTATTCGCTTTCATATTTCAAATTCCGAGTTAATTTTAAGTGATATTAATATTCATGCATGCCAAATGCTTACAAGGATGATCTTCGAAATTGCTACAAATAGAAATTCAACGATATATATTAATTTATTTTCACATATGAGAAATGTATTGTTCTCATTTAAATTTTTAATATTATTATTTGTGAATATTTGACATAAATTCTTAATTATTTTTTTTTCTCAAATAAAATATATTAAAATTAGTAATTTGATGATAAATAGCTTATTTTTAAGAAAATGAATGTCTACATTAGTTTAAATGTAAAACTAATTTAGATACATGGCATCACATTTTTATATTATTTATATGTTGAAGGATTAATAATATTTTAAGCAAGGATTTATGTGTGGTTAATATTTTATAATATTTAGAACAATTAGTGTTACGAATTAATATGAATAAATGACAAAAAAATTATCACGGAAATATTATGTAGCATTTAAAAAATTAATAGATATACATGGCTTTATTAGTTTATATTTATTTTGAAAGTTTTTCAAAAATGTAAAATATTTCTGTTGTTTAATTTATGGTCAATTTAAAATAATATTAAATATAAAATTTTATTTTATTTTAGTAGAAGATATTATGTGTTACATTGAATTAATAAATAATTAATTTAAGAATAATTAATATTTTTTTGAAATTTTTAAACATATATATTTAGAGATAGATATATCTTTATTATAATATTTATATTTCGATTTTAATTATATGGTTGTTTAAAAATTCGCATTGCTATGATTTGAAAAGCATAATATAAAATAAAAAAAAAACCAATAAAAATACACAAAAATATAAAAAAATTATATTATAAAAAATTGCAAAAAATGTTTAAAAAAAAACCTAATATATAATACGAAAAATTTTATAAAAAATAATAATATAAAATAAATATAAAAATATAATTAAAAAACATAATATATAGTATGATAAATATTATAAAAATAATATAATATAAAAATAATATGAAATTTCAAAAATTCATTTTTAATTTTATAAATCATATTGATTAAAAGTTAAATGATTCAATGCATGTACAGTCCACTGAATGAATAACCGTGAAAGTATTTCTGGCAATACACATATAAATTTACTTATGCATTATTTTTCAAATTTATATAATTCAAGAAACAGTATTAAAATTAAATGTATTTTAAGTTAGTGTGAAATCGTGAAAAAACAGAATTATTTAATTATATCAAAATAATTTCCTTTTTAAATTTTATTTCAAGGAATAATTTGATTATTTGCAAAAATTAAATATATTTTGAAATTACTTTAAAGCCAATATAAAATTATACTTTATAACAATGTTTAGTTTTACTTTATTACATTATTACGTTTTACAACAAAAAAAAATTGTTTCCTAATTTGAAAAGTCTATTCCCATACTTAAAAAGGTATTTTACTCATTTCTGTATAATAATATTTAGTTTTACTTTAAAACATTTTACTTTATGAAAATATAATTGTTTACTACAAATTGTTACTTAGTTTAATAAAATGTTTTTTTATTACAAAGAGTTTTATTTTGAAACTATGCAATCAAATAGTAAAAGACAATTTGGTATATATAACAGAAAGGAAAATTCCTTGACACAGCAAAATTCTGATAAAATTGAAACTTAAATACTCTTACGAAGGTTACATTTTTATGATTAGGATTTTAGTGACATTTAAAACCATGAATGTGATGTTTTATTTTATTCCTGTTATTTTTTTAATTTAGTGTTTTCCGAAATGTGCATCTATAAATTATAATTTTGAACTATTAAAATGATTATGTCTACAAATTGTTTCAGGCAGAAATGAACATAGGATGAAATGATGAATGTTAGTGGATTTATTTTAAATAAAATATTATTATTTGTAAAAGTGGGAATCACATTAACGCTTTCAAGAAGAAATTATTCGTAGTTTAAATCATTTGTTTATTTTAAATAAAAAAGAATTATTAGATACAATTTAAATAATATAATAATAAATAATAAATAATAATTTTAACAATAAATGATATAATAGATAATGACAAATACTTCTATATATATGTAAATGAAAAATACACAAAATTAGGTATAATGAAATATATACTTGTGCATTATACGTAAGCAAATAGTATGTTACTAAAACTCTTCAAATTATTTTGATATCAACAGTTTAAAAGATCTTCAAAATGCAGTGAAATCACGAAACGAAACAGTTTTTAATAAGTTACAACTTCATAGAGCATTAAAGTTTCTTGAGAAACATGTAAGCATGATTCGTGATATTCTGTAAGTTGTGAATTAAAATAAATAAAATGATTAAAGGATGATGTTATTTTACATTAAGCTAAAATTAACATAAAACGTGATGACGCAAAATTAAAAAAGTTGATACTTCTGCAAACTCTTTTGAAGTACACAACAAAGACTTTTAAAATCTTAAGCTGCCATAAATTATTCTCAAAAAAACCTTCGAGATCCTAAAGCATATTCTGCTTTGTATCAAATAATTGCTAGTCTAAAAAAGCAGTATATTTATATTTTTTTATAATTATTTCATACAATCCTTGCAAAGAGAACCACTGGATTCTTAAACAATAAAAGGTACGTTCCCAGAAAAAATAATCAGTTTCAGAGTTACAGATAAGCAATAAACTGTTGCAATGATCATGTTCATTCAAGTTGCACCACAAATATTACATCCATGCCACACAGTGGTGTGTATTCAAGAGTATGATAGGTAGAGCAGTCAGAGAGTTCTTGCATTAGGACTTGCCGTCGGCTTGCCTGTCTTGTCAGCACGTGGTCTCCAGCATGGCTAGCTTCATGACGTGGGCCATGTAGTGGAAAAGCTGCAACCAGGATTCCTCTATTTCGTCTGTCCAGTGCCCCTGCAAGGAAGGCTTCACTGCATAGACGAACTGGGGCCCGATTAGCTGGAATGAAAGAAAACGTTTTGAAAAAGAGAGGGTGGTTTACCATAGAGTGATCATATGCCATAGAGTTTCATAGAGCGATCATATGCCATAGAGTTTCATAGAGCGATCATATGGCATACCATTCATTAGATTTTAAATGTATTTAATGCATTTTTAAATGCTTGAACTAGATTTCAAGCTTTCTAGGTACTCTAAGAAATAATTAGTATCATAATATTAGAATAAAAGAGTTTTCTCTCATTACCAGACACTCTTAAATGTGCATAAATATTACAATTGAAATTTATAGTGCAAAATTACAATCAGCAGTTACATATGCATGCCCTAACATCAAACTCCTAGCTACTATTCTTATCACATCTTTATGACAAATAGTTAATGTACGCTGAATTATGGGGATTTATTGTTAATACATTAAACAATAAATATTGAACTCTTAAAGGGCTTCTTAAAATATATATCTACTAAATTCTTTCTTAACCAATACATTAATAATAACAATAATCCAATACTAGAAATAGAAAGAAATATTCTAAGTTAAGTACTAGCTCATAAATAAATATGACTAAGGAAATACCAATTTTTTTTATAAATATCGTAACCTCAAACAAACATAACTGATAACAGTTATTATAAGAACTTCTTATATTAATATATTTGCATTAAATTCTTTCTTATCCTTTACTTTACTAATAACAGTAACGTAATACTACAAAAAAAAATATTTCTGTTAATACAAAAAGATCAACGACAATACCTGTGAAATTTTTTCACGCATAAAAAATTAACAGTATATTTCCCACGGCCTCTATATTTTGTCTATTACAGTTCTAAAACTTAAAGTTCTAAAACTATAGGATGACACTTGATGTTAATACAGTTTATTCAAATATTTATTAATTCATTAAATTTAATTCATTAATTTTAGTTTTTTTAGATTTAAATTGCATGTATCTACAATAGATGGCGTCAGAAAAACTTAAAAAAAATGAATGAAAATTATTTATAAAAGACTTTCTGCAATAGAGTGAAAACAAAGTAGGAATTGATTAAATTTTTTTTTATATATTACTTGTTTACTCATCAAGCTGATGTTCAGTTGCGATGCTCTGGAATTCCAGCAATCGCATCGTTGACCATCTTCTCAATTCTTAGTTTTTTTGGATTTTTATAGCTTTTTCTTTGCTTAGAATGCATTTTACATTATTGCTTAAATTTGTTTTATTGTACTTAGATAAACAGATTCCATTTCGAGATAATTTCTTACTTCTTTTAAAAATATGATGAAAATGTGAACATAAAAACTTCCATTCGGAAGAATTCGACAATTCCTTTATTAAAACATGGCGTGAGAAAAATATTTTCAAATTAAATGATATTAAAATATATTTCATCTCAATTTTCTATCTTTTTAGTATGCTCTGATTAAAAAGCGCCATTTCAAAAACGCTTTCATTTTCAA
This sequence comes from Caerostris darwini, assembly GCA_021605075.1. Classification (NCBI taxonomy): domain Eukaryota; kingdom Metazoa; phylum Arthropoda; class Arachnida; order Araneae; family Araneidae; genus Caerostris; species Caerostris darwini. Next base: position 50,987 of record BPLQ01001709.1, on the reverse strand, counting down.
AAATTTAATCTTTAGTTTGCAGTTTTCATTTAGTCGACTAATGCAGTATAAATGCATGAATATTTTAAAAATAAATAAAAATTTTTTGATTAAGTTTATTTTAGGTGCAGAATCAAGAATAACTTATGAATATGCGTTGGCGTTATTTGGAAAATCGATAGCTTTTTTTTCCTATTTAATAGGAGAATAAAAAAGTGTAAAAGATTAAATTCGAGTATTTGAACGAATACAATACTGTCCAATATTTAATGATTTTTCACTTTTCTTAAATAATTTATTTTTTAAATTAATTATTTATTTATTATTAAATAATTTTAGTTTTTTTAAATAATTTATTTGTTAAAGAATTTAAACTTATTTTTTATATCATCAAATTTATCTATATTTAACAAAGTGTCATAAACTATTTGAAAAGTAAACTATGTTTATATAGGTAAGAAGAAAAACTTATCGTTTAGAAGTCTCAAAATTCTTGATAACAATCGAAATGTTTTAAGAAATCAAATATTCTACAAATAAAGCGAATATTTGTGAAAGAAAAAAAAAATGAAATTATTAACATTTTGCTTACAAATGTTAAAAAAATAAAAATAAATAGACTGTCAAAAATATTAAAAGTAATTACTATCATTAAGAAGAAATACAATCTAAATTCATATTGAGGACTACTTTCTTTTGAAACAAAAGAAGTTAAGATGTTATTTCTCTAATTTAATTGCGACTCTTTTAAAAATAATGGTCAACTCCACAAGATAAGCACCAAAATGAAAATAAATAAATAAACGATAATAAAAATTACAGTAACTTTGAATCATTATTTGGACTTGATTTACTCGATATTTATACTGCACTTTAACATAGTTTTTGGCATCTTTTAAGCACTGACGGTATTTTTTTTTGTCTTCCTCATTGTAGAATCATGCCGCCTATGACCCCAACTACGTTATGACAGCGTATACAACCATAGATCGTCGTCATTATCAAGTACTTAATTTAAGACAAGGTTATTTATACACAAACCAATACAAAAAAAAATATTTTCATAAGATTAGCTATGGGGCCTGATGCCTGATTATTGCTCTGGCGCTTGATACCATAACGTTCGAGTTCTAGCGGTGCCATGGATGTTGTAAAGATTAAACGTTATCCCTCAACACTTCTATTACAACTTTAAACTGTAAGTTCCGCCATAGAGTCACTAACCACAGGTTGAACATAGGGCTAACATCCCTATCTCTTTAATTCTCATGTTTAGAAATCTCATTCAGAAAAACCCGGATATTTCTCATATTAGTTACAGGATGGGTCTGGCTGGTGGAAGGTGAGTGAGACAGCTCTAGCCGGGAACCGGCTGTAGTATTTGAGAAGAATAGTCATGGAATATGAAATTCACATCATTGCAGAACAATTGAAATTTATTGAACTGAATCTAATTAATTAGTCTACAAAAATTATATATCTTACATAAAGCAAGATCTTTAATGCTATAAAGACATCTGGGCTAAGGACAGAAGTCAGTTACTGAACGCATGGAAAATTCGCAAACTTTTGTTTGTAAAAGAAAAAACACCAACAAGTGAATTGGAAATGGATATTTTACCACTAAATGATGAAAAGGCTTTTCCCTATAGTTCAACACAGACCATTTTTAAATACTGGGATCTGGCCACTAGTGCTACTAGTGATAGTAATGCTGACATCAACGCCAACAAGTGACAGCAAACAAAGAAAACAACACATTTGCTGGATTATATTTGATTGCATCGTCTTTGTGGAATTTATAGTCAGCAAAGATAGACTCGTGCAAAAACAAATTAAAACTAAATGGTGCAAATTCCGGAATATATCGAGTATCCCATATTTCTCATGGTATACATTGTCCTTACTTCCATGCACAAGTATTGCTACTTTAAATAGTCGTGCTCATTCCTCATTTCAGATACTGATACATACCGCACATTTAAAAACAGGGTCATGGACTAAACCTCATTTTTACTTAGCAATATAATATCAGTAGTCTCGGCCATCATATCTACTTGTTAAGAGGCTTACAAACATCAAATTATCTTCAACCGGTGGTTTTGTTGTTGTTGTTGCTTATATCCTTGTTATAGAATCCTAAACCAAGTCCAGTAGATCATGCTGCATCAACATATCGTAAACGGCCCTGTCCTCATTCAACAGTTGCCTCACATAGGCACCAATACAATCGAGGAGATGAGAGGGAGAAGCGATGGCCGAACAATGACAAAGGGCATATGTATTCTCGTTTCCATTGAAGGTCACCTTTTGGTTTTTGTTGTGCCAATAAACGTTTGAGTACACGAGCAAACTTACAGGGTCAGTTCCGTCATTGCAAACGAAACTCATTTTCTTGTCGTGCTTAATGTATAAAAATTGAATTTCAATAGTATAATAAATTCCATCTCAACTTTTGCCATTTTATAATCCCCACCAATATAAATATATTTTGAAACCTGGGGACCTAGTACTACAAATGAATCTGCTTCGATCTATTTTAGGATGATGGACTTAACTTAAAATAAAAAAAATAAAAAATCGGATATTTAAGCGAATGAGTTTCTATAAATCAAATATTAGTCAAAGTGCTTAAATATCATTTCAGTGTTAAAAGGGTTTACCTTATTTCGTGCATTCTGTAAACCTAATGCATTGGATGGAACCCTTTAAACATTAAAATATGCAATTTAGTTCTAATTATCATAACTTTGGTAGGGTAATTAAATGTGCATGTACGTAAGGTGCATGCATCATTAAAAACAAGGAAAAAAATCGATCGATTTAATTGCAGCCATTTCCTTTTGGTGTCACAAGAAGTTGTAAAGAATGATACATTGGCTTTAAGTCACGCTTTGCTCTTACGTGAAAAATCGTTCTTCCCTTCCTAATTTTTCTCTTTCTCTTAATAATTTTCCATCAATTTTAAAAACATTAATTTGTAAGAAACTGAGTATTCGAGGAAAACCCAGAAGGTAAACCTTTCCAGATTTTGGGCAATAAAAAAGTAACCTATATATAAGTAAAATATTGTATTTGGAATTATAAATTAGCATATATGGCAGAGTTGACCCTGATATAGTAAATGGAATATAATTTACTTTAATTAGGTTCAGACTGATGTGTTTTTACAAAGAGCAAATTTAATTGTTGAAATTAAGAGACAAATATTGAATCTGTTCAATATTAACGAATATTAAAGTCAATTACAATCAATATTATAAAGAACAGAATACTATTCAATCCACCAGTTATCAGCAACATTTTCAAGACCCTACTGGAAAATAATCCAATATCCATCTAGACACACAAAAACAACTGAAATACATTTAAATAAAATTATAAAAAAAATGAATGTGATTTAATTAAAAAGCTTTCTACGATAAATAATATAGCATTTCTCAATTTTAATCAAAAAAAAATTTTAATATTTATGTAACTTAAGAAAAATTACCCTTAAAACTATAATTACAATTACAAATAATAATGTTTCGGATATAAATATAATCAACAAATCAGTATTCTTATAAATCCCAAAAAAAACACATACTACTACTTCAGGTTAGAATCTTGGTGGTGGTATGGATGTTTGTTGGTGGTTCGGAATCCACGTTAAACTGTAGGTTCCGGTCTAAGTAGCCCAAAGTGTGCACGAAATGACATTAGAGCAACAAACAAAACCAAACCAAATACTACTAAAGTTCTATTACAAATATATCAAATGTTTTCGAATACTTAAATAAGTGAACATCATATCCTATTATATTTGATGAAAGCAAGCTCAATTTTTTATTATTATTTAAGAGTAAAATTTACTAAAAGTAGTTATGTTACGTTGTTTTAGAAATCAGCAATGGATGCTGGCGTTTAGAAAAAATGGGAAACCTTAAAGTAATCAGTTTTATGTCTGGTTTTTGACAGAACCAATCTTTGGCAGATTGTTTCAGAGATGTTCTTTTCTGGCCGTAGACTTTGACATTGAATAGATCAGTAACCCTTTTCCACCAAAAAAGTTATCCAATTATAATAAAACAATTTATTAGAAATATATTTTCTAGAGAGTACACAATAAATAGTGTGTGTATATTAATGATTGAAGGGGAGATCTATTTTGCTATGATGCAATACAGTTACTATTTCCGTTCTATTTATATTTAAGGATTCGGGAGATATAAAAATATATTATATCGACAGTAAAAAGTATATCCTGTATTTTTACCTATTGCATTAGCATTCTTTTTTTAGATCTGTTAAAAATAGATCTACTGATAAGAAATTCAGTTTTTAGATTCTATTTTCCAAAATTCTATTTTTCACAAATTCTCTTTTTAGATTCTATTCTAATTTATTTTCCATAAATTATATGTTTAGATCTGCTAAAAATAGAGCTGCTGATCTTAAGTTCTAATTTCCACAAATTCTATTTTTAGTTTGTATTTTTCACAAATTCTATTTTTAAGATCTGCTAAAAATAGAACTACTAACCATAAAATATATTTTTAGATTACATTTCCCACAAATTCTATTGTTAGAGTCTATTCTAATTTTATTTTCCACAAATTCTATTGTTAGGTTCTATTCAAATTTTATTTTCCACAAATTGTATTGTTAGATTCTATTCAAATTTTATTTTCCACAACTTTTATTTTTAGATCTGCTAAAAATAGAACTACTGACCATAAATTATATTTTTAGATTCTATTTTTTACAATTTCTATTTTTAGATTCTATTTTTTACAATTTCTATTTTTAGATTCTATTCTAATTCTATTTTTAGATCTTCTGAAACTAGAACTACTGACCATAAATTCTATTTTTAGATACTATTCTAATTATATTTTTAGATCTGCTGAAAATAGAACTACTGACCATAAATTCTATTTTTAGATACTATTCTAATTCCGTTTTCCATAAATTCAATTTTTAGATTCTATTCTTCATACAGTCTATATTTAAATTGTTTTCTAATAATTTTTTTCATAAATTCTATTTTTAGATTGCATTCTAGTTCGTTTTAACACAAATTCTAATTTTAAATTCTATTCTTATTCTATTTTCCATAATTTACCAATAAATCTGAAGCGAGGTGGTGGGTGTATTATATCCTACGTATTATAGCCATTCTTCGATTAAAGTTCAATTCAAACATGAATTTGAGCCTTTTTTATAAATACTTCGCTAGCATTCATGCAAAAATTTTTTTTTATAACCTTGCTAATCTTTAGTATGCTTATATGTATTTTATGAACTACAACACCCTAAAAGAACAGTGTTAAGTAAATTAACAGTGTTAGGATAGGAACTATCGAAAACAGTTTGAGCCTGAGAACAAGAGAATGACAGATTTTAAGAGATATTTATTAAATAGTATATTTCATTTTTCAAAGCATGTCACAGATTTTGGCATTTTTATTTATTCTTATATTTTTTTTATATATATATATATATATATATATATTTATCTTATATTTTTATATATTTATATGTATATATATATTTATCTTATCTTATATTTATATTATTTTATTTATTCTTATATTTTTTTATTTATTCTTATTCTTATCATTTGTTTTTGATCAGACTTTTCTAACCTATAAGAACTAGAAAAGGATTTCTTTAACATGTGAAGAAAAAATGATGGAAAATCAAAATATTCTTAGATTTTAAAATTAGGAAATAAATCACTAAATAAATTAATTGAAAACGTGTTCTTCTACATACAAAAGAAAGCATTCTTTTTTGAATGTGAAATAATTATAATGAAAAAAATTCATTGTGATTAAGAAAAAAAAATTATTATAAAAATTATTTATTGTGACCACTTAATTGAGGGTAAAAGAAGACATTAGGTTTCATTGATTTCTTGGCATCTAAATTGCAATAAATTAGTCAGTCAGAATAAAAATGTATATTTGCTAGTTGATTATTTGTTTTTAAGTATCAGCTGTTGAAATCTAAACATTAGTGATTCCATTTCTTACAATAAAAGAAACTGTACATATTTAAAAATAAATTAAATAAAAAGCATTGGTAGATAAAAAAAAATCACGCACAACAACACAGTGACTTTTAGCAATTCTGATGCTTCAGATCATGTAATTGTATCTTCTAAACATCAAATGTATTTCTCACTTTAAAATATTACATCATTCAGTTTCAAGCATTAGACACCGATTTGTTTTAAAATTTCCCTGGGGTTGATTCGAATTTCTTTCAAAAGTTCTAGTAAGAAAAACTAAAAAAAAAAAAAAACGATCGATCAGGACATGAAACATTCTGGTACTTATATTATTATATGACTTGGAATCTGGAAATATCTAACATTCTTCAGGAAAGAATTCTAATCAAAACTTTGCTTTTATTAATGATTGGTATTTTCGGATATTCTCAAACCACCCTTCTGGGTGACAGACGATTTTCTGCTCGGCTGGTTCTGCCCAAAATCGAAAGTGGTTAAGTTAATTTCTTTTTGGAATTTTTTTTTCGTCTAGGTATCCATGTTGTCACTGAGATAAAATAGTGTTATCTATGTTATCCCCAGGGGAATAAGGTTCGAAAGATAACACTTTATTTAAAGGTTCCCATATAACTTTTCTGCTTCACTGTGGTCATCTAGACAAATTTTGCTTCAGATTAAAAAAATATATTTAAGAAAAATTGCTTATCACTGTTACTTAATTATAAACTCCTCACAATTTTTCAACAGCTTGTTTTATTAGTAGTGAGTTCTTGACATTTATTTAGCTAAATCTTGTTGATATATTTGTTTTGGAAAAAATAAAACCATAGAATATAAAGAAGTTTACTACTAACTGTCACGATTTTTTTAATTTCTTCTTTATAATTTCTTTATATATATATATATATATATATATAATTAGACACCATAAAAATATTGGGTTCAGTAAGAAAAATATGTTTCTTATGCACATTATGTTTCTTAAATTGTGTCTTTCTGTCTTGCAAATTTACGGAAAACTTTTAATTATATTAGATAACCAACCATAAAATTTCAAGCAAAGTGTCCTGTTCAAAAAGTATTAAGAAAACCTTTTTTATTATAATAGTTTTATTTTTTCACTAAGTTTGCTATTAAATATTAAGATGATTTTTCTTTTCTAATATTAACAATCTTTACAATCTATCCATTATATATTTATAGATCTCTTATGACTTCTCATTTTAGTGTTAAGATTGCTCTATCGAGCCTGATTTCCACATCGTTTAGGTATTTATTAATAAATGTAACTTTATGACTGTGTAACCTTAATTGAATGATTATATTTACATTTTCATTATTACGAATCCTTATTGTTTAACTTCTGTTAGTCACTTCTTAATTTTATTTATATTTCTACTGATGTATGATAACTAATTCCTTTAAATTTGAGGTGCATTTACTGAAGAAAACATTAATAGTAAATTACTGTTTACTTGTCACAATCTACATTCCACAATTTCAATATTTAAAGAATAAAAACTTGCACTCTGGACGAAGAACAAATAATTAATTGTATTATATAGTAGAATAATACTCGTTCAGTAAGAAAAATTAAAAACAAACATCATAATAATCACCAAGATTACAAATTAAAAACAGTTATCTGTTTATAATAAGGCTAGTTTTCTTTTCTGATATCAAGCATCCATATTGATGTATGTACTTATAAGATCAAATATAGTAAAATTAAGAATATGAATCAGTAAACAATAATTGAGGCCTTTTTTTGTAAAAATATATATTTTTTTACATTGGTGAATATAACAAATGGGCTGAAAAGTTCCTAGGCTGACACATAGATGGCACTACTAGTATTAAATCCATATGAATTTTAGTTAGCCCCAACCTTCAAAGACCTACGAACTTTTCAGCCCCCCTGTTATTAAATGACTTCAGTATATCGTGTAGAAATAAACACTTTCCCTCTTATATATCTTTACTTAAAAGAAAAAGATTTTAAAAAAATAGTTGAAGAAACCATCTTTTATTAATTAAAATTTACAGAACTAAATGTTACTACACACTTATATAATAATAAAATTTAGTTTTACCAATGAATTACACAAAAAAGTAATTTTTTTTAGCTTTTCTTTTTATATTAGCGTACTTAATTTTTTGTGATATGAATAACATGGTTTTTTTTTAGTTATGCTTGGCTAACTCTATTTTTTTTTCCAAAAATATCATCACAATTGTTCTGCATATTTATTTTGGCAATGCATTCGTTGGATAATTTCAGTTTTGCTCTTTTCATCCTTCAGTGCTCATTGAGAACACATTTTTCTAACAGAAACATGATTTAACAAAAAAAAAAAAAAAAAAAAAAGCGTTGTTGTTATAGTGACTTAATTATTTTCTCCTTATATTAAAGTCAGAATTATTAGTGCAATCTTTCACATTGAAAAGGATGGTGATACAGCACACATTTCTTTACTTGAATAGTATGTGTTTCAAATTATTTTCTAAATATACACCATTTTAAGACAATGTGTCGTTTTTCAATTATTGATTTTGAATCCTAAAAATACTCCAGAAATCACTAAAATTTCTTAGTATTTTGATCAATATGTAGTCATATTTTAATTGATAAAAAATCTGTTTCCTTACTATTGAACTCCACCATTGTAGTATTCTTTGTGTATTTTAAAATGCCATATTTTTAAAATCATACGTAATGTTTTGATTTTAATTCCCACTATAGGTTAAAATTAATGTTAATTTTGACAAATTTTTATATTTCTCAAATTAATAATGATGCTGTAAACTAATATTCTATTTTTGTTGCTTTTGATAATCCTTTTAGATCAATTATTAAATAAAAATTAGGACCTACAAACAAATTCTTCTGTGTATCATACGCTTATATATATAAGTAAATAGATGGATATATAAATTTTAGTAAATTGTAGTTTAAACAAAGAAATTTTAAACAAGTAATTTTAGTTTCGTTCTTTAATTATTTATTATGTTCTTAATTTAATTTTTGTAAACTATATTTTTAAAAGATATATAAATTTTCCTTTATATACAAAATTTTTATGACTTTTAATTGAATAATATTTATTTAATAATCAAATTAATATTTAATTATTAATAATAGTAATATTTATTTGTATGATAAATATTGTCTGATAAATAAAACATTATTGAAATGAAGGATATTTATCAATTAAATATTTTATACTTAAATAAAATCCCACAAAATGTCAAAATTATTTTTTCTTATTCCTCATTTGAATCAGTTTAAAATAATTTTCGAGACAATAGCCCAAGGAAATCGGTTTGGAAGCGAATTAATCTTTGTAATGCACCCCTAAGTTCCCATACGTCAGCAAAGTATCTTTATTGGGGTCCGTTCATCACTGCTGACGTCAAACCCTAGGAATGTTCTGCTCCAAAATGAATTATTTCTCTTCCACGCCTACAAGTATAAAGTCATTAAATTCTGATTCCTCAATAATTGAATAACAGACGAAGCTAAAGAATTCAATACTAAAGTCAACATTTTTTTAAATAAATTTCAGGGAATTATTAAGGACATCTTCTGAAGTAATTAGATATTTTTTATTAATATTTGCTGGCTTCTACTATTTGAGATCAAACTCATAAGAAAGGAAAAAATAGAAGTATAGTTTTCCAAGTTGTTTTATGTGAACGTAAATAAAATAAGAAAAATGCAATATCGGTTTTATGTGGATTACGTTAATATTTTATTTAATGTTTCTCTGACATGTTTTTTTCTTTAAGAAAAAAAAAATATCTAGTCATTACTACGATGCGTTATTAAATATTTATTTTTAATATTCAACCAAATGTATAGCTGTTGGAAGAAGAGTTGCAGAGAATATTGACAATTGTAAAAAAATACTGTTTTTTTTCATGCAGTAGAATCATCTTTGCTACTTGAACTTGGAAACAATTTTAAAATAAAATAAAATTAGTTTTTTAGTTACTTATTTTCTTAATTACTTATGTACTTATAAACGTAAAGAAGACATTAAAGAAAAATTATGCTGAAAAATATAATTATGTTAGTGCAATAAACTCATTTAAGAAATGCAAAAAAAAAAAAAAAAAAAAAAATATCTATTATTTTTTTTATATATATAAACTGAAAATATTTTTTTTTTCGAGTGAAAAAGTCTAACTGTAACTTTGACCTAATCTCAATTATGTTCGAAGTATATTATTAGAACTTTCCACATAAATTAAATATTTTTATCGAAGAAATAAAGTGAATAGGAAATTTAAAATATTTGAGAAAACTGTATTCACATCCAGTGTCAACCACTGCAAGTTCAAAAAAAAAAATGCATTTGAACTTGAGTGGATGAATAAGAAGTATTTTATGAACGATTGGAAATTTGAGCAAGATATATATAGGGAGAGTGTGAGATAATAGAAGGAATTCAAATAATATAAGGAGAAAGGGAAAAAGGAGTACTATCTGATTGAGAGATTATCTGACATTCTGGAGTCTTTCAGCTTAGTTGGAATTATCGACGACTACTCTAGTACGATGCCAAATAACAGGGAGACATTTTGACGGAAAATCTTATTACAAACCGTTTTTCTGAATCATTTTCTTATCTCCCCCACCCCCAACCCCCTTTATTCGTGAGTAATTGTTGGTAATTTTCTAAATCCCAGGCAAACAAAAATAGCGCCTAGAGGTTGAAAAAAGGATAAAAACATTTTAGTTAAGATTAGAAGAAGATATTTGGAGTTTGACCAAATATTTTAAAATTTTCCTAGTCGTATTTTAAGGATGCATCTCTGATAAATAATAAATATTTTGAAAAATATTAAATAATTAATTAATAAAAATATTAAATAGTAAAAAAAAAGAAAAAAAAGCTAAAGAAATGTTAAAAAAAAAAAAAAAAAAAAAAAAAAAAAAAAAATTAAAAAAAAAAAAAAAAAACATAGAAAATTATAAATTAAAATTTTTAAAAAATAAACAACATAAATTAAAATATTAAAAAAAACATAAGCAACATAAATTAATTTATTAAAATTCATAAACAATATTAATTAAAATATACGAAAAAGGATAAACAAAATATATTAAAATAATAATATACAAAAATATATATGTAATATATGTATGAATTCCTGTTTACATATTAATGGTCTTCAACTATTAACGGCATCATTACTTTGTATATTATACTTTTTATATTGTTAACGGAAATAATCACTGTGGATTAATGTACACTGGTAAAACTGTCTATATTCAATTGTAAAGTGTAATTAAATTGTCATTGTTTAAAGCCACCGTTATTGATTATTTATTAAAAACACCTTTTTTCCCATTTTTATTGAGCCATTGAGGATATATATATTTATAAACTATATAAAATATACAATAATTTCTTTTGTAAGTAGTTTTCCCGTGCATTGTATCAAAAATTGAAATCCTCACTTTTATAAAGAATGAGATTTAACAAAAACTTAATTAGTTTACTGATGCATAACTTTCTCTTCTAAATAAAACATTTTGAAGAAAAACATTAACATAATAAACATTAAACATTAATAAACATTAAAAACATAAAAACATAAAACATTAAACATTAATAAAACATTTTTTTCCAAATTTCAGCTAAACTGTTACGCATAGTACAAGAAACTTCGTTTAGAAAATGTGCAAATAACACAGAAAAAATCCTTTAAAATAACATTTTGCATTAAAATTACAGCCAATGCCTGTTTTCATTTTTCATTTTGTTTTAAAAGCCTGTTAAAAATACAATTAATTAGCGAGAATATAATTATTTTAAAAATTATCTGTGGGTGCATGCAAAAGCGCAAATCCTTTCACATGAGAATAAAAAACGTAGAGTTGAAAAATGTTGAATTTGACTTCTTAATTCAAGTAAGCATTTAAGTTAAGTAGTCCGCGTGAATGAAATGTTAAGCGGAATTTATTTTCCCTTTGGGATTGAGGAACTCTTCTTTTTTTGAAGCGTGGCAATTATTTTCTTTGCATAAAATTCAAGGGCGTTAGAAATTAAAAGACTTTTATTCAAACACATTTGTTAATAGCAATTGTTTAAGCTTCCCACAATAACAAACGGCAGCAATCCTGAGTAGGAATACTTAAAGACTTGAAAATAATTAGTTGACGGAAAAAACATTTTTGTGGAAAAGAAAAAAATAGTATTACACTTTATATTAATTAGTAGTCGGGAGCAGTTAGCGGATTGAATTTTCAAACAGATTCAAAATTCTTAAAGAAAAGTCGAAACGAAAGATCTTATATATACACTAGAAATAAACACATTAAATTTGTATTCAGAAAGAATTTTTAATGATATAAGCAGAACAATAAATTTCCGTGAAGATTATTGAAGTCCTTGGTGGATCTAAAAACGCTTTTTTATTCTTCTCTAACATGAAATTAAAGGTAAATTACGTAAACAATGTGTTCTATCTATTCGAAGAATATCGATTAAAAAAGGATCTGAAAGTATCCCAACGAACCTTTCGACATTTATCTACTAAATATTACCAAAGCGGATTATTTGAACTGTTACTAATATCATATATTCCTAAAGAGTTATTTTGTTTCAATTCTCAGCGTTCGTGTCATTCTCAACATTCTTGCCAGACAGTCTAATGGCCAATTGGCTAGCTATTTGGCCTTTCAGGTTCGATTCCTGGCGGTGACATGGATGTTAGTTAGTGATTCAGAATCCACGTTAAAAAAATAGACCCCGGTCCAATTAGCCTAAAGTGTGCAAAAAATGACCGTAGAGCAACAAACCAAACCATCATTCTTGCCTTGGCAGAACAACTTGTTTAAAATCTCCTACATTCGGTCACTTTTAAAAACATGTGTCTATTGCTAGCAACCTCATCCTACAACTATCGAAGAAAATAATCAATAATTATGAAATATAATAATCATTTATGGAAAAGATTAGTAATCATTATGAGAATTAATCATGAAGATGATTGGAGTTCTTGTTGGTTCTGAAACCGCTTTCTTATTCTTCCCTAATAAGAAATTAAAGAAACGTTGCGTAAACATGTTGTTCTATCTATTGGAAGAATATCTATTGAAAAGGATCTCAAAGTATTCCAACAAAACTTCAAATTTAAGAATTTTTGACATTTATCTACTAACACCAGGAAAGTGAATTAGTTGAACTGGTACTAAGATCATATATACTTAAAAAGTTATTTTGTTTCACTTTTCAGCGTTTGCTTTATTCTCAACATCCTTGCCGGTTGACCTGATTGTCAATTGGCTGGTGCTCTGACCTTTGCTATCACAGGCATTCTTGCCGTGGCAAAACAACTTGTTCTAACTATGCTACATTCAGTCACTATTAAAAAGATATGTCTATTGCCATCAACGTCATCCTATAACTATTAATAATTATTAAATATAATAATAATTTGTGAAGCGATTAATTATCATTACGAGAATTAATCATATTATTCATTATAATTATATAGGCTAAGTAGAGAACTCAGCGTATTTCTACCTCATCTTCTGTTCTGACCATTCAGTAAGGAGGTATTGGAGCCAGTGCAGAGCTAGGACTAATAACCGAGCTTAACAATGCTAGGACTAATAACCGAGAGGACCACATCAGTATTCGCCAATGACACACAGTATCCTTATTCAACATTCCCGAACACGCACTCTATGGACGTGTGTCATTTGCTGTCGCTGTTCACGTTAAGTGTCCTGACTGAATCAGCCTCCCTCCTGTCTCCTCTGTTTGGTGGGGAGGGGGGTATGGCTCGGTGAAAGCAGATTGTGGCAGAGCTGGCAGATTGTGACAGGTTGTCTTCATTGTGACTTTCGATGATAATTGTGAGCGTGTTTGGAGGCATTGAGGTGCACGCTTCCAAGCTGTCTACTCATTTGAACAGCACATAGAGACAACACCTAATGTTATGCGCTGGAGGGAAATTTCATATGAAATTCGACTTCCTGAAATAATGATACACGGCACTCGGCTGTACATTCGTAATAACCGTTAGCTACAAATCTTGCATCTTATAACAGACTTCCTTGGTGATATTTCCCAACAGGATAGTGCTTGGCCACACAAAACCACGTTCCACCAGACCCGGTACTCAATATTGACAAAAGGGGTCCTGATTGACAGAGTGGCTAGCGCTCTGGTGATCGGTATCACAGGTTTCGGATTCGAGTCTCGGCGGTGCCATGGATCTTTGGAGTGGTTCGGAATGCACTTTAAACCGTAGGTCCCGGTCTATTATGATCGTAGAGCGTTACGGGGATAGTGTTACTCCGCGTCTGTAGCTTATCTTCAAGCTACACACACCTCCTGGGCAGTGCTAAGTTAGTAGTGTCGGTGCAGCGTTTGCCTTAAGGCATCTAAGTGTTTGTCAGCTGCATTAGAGCAAAAATTGTATACTTAAACTCTTATTGTTTAAAGCCACTGTTATTGATTATTTAATAAAAACACCTTTTTTCACATTTTTATTGAGCCACTGAGAATATATAAGTATATAAACCAAATAAAATATGCAATGATTTTTTTTGCAAGTAGTTATCACGTGCATTGTATCAAAAATTGTAATCCTCATTTGATAAAGAGTGAAATTTAACAAAAACTTAATTCATTAACTGAAGCATAATTTCCGCTTCCAAATAAAACATCTTTAAGAATTTTCAAATTTTATCTAAACTTTTAAGCACAGTAGGAAAAAAAAAATCGTTTAGAAAATGCGCACATAACACAGAAAAAAATCCTTTAAAATAACACATTTAAATTACTGCCAATGCCCCTTTTAATTTTTATTTCAGTTTTAAAAGCTTGTTAAAAATACAATTAATTAGCGAGAATTTGATTAATTTAAAAATTATCTGTGGGTGCACGCAAAAGCGCAAATCCTTTTACATGAGATTAAAAAACGTAGAGTTGAAAAATGTTGAATTTGACTTTTTAATTCAAGTAAGCATTTAAGTTAAGTAGTCCGCGTGAATGAAATGTTAAGCGGAATTTATTTTCCCTTTGGGAATCTTTTGACTATCTCTTTTTTTGAAGCACGGCAATTATTTTCTTTGCATAAAATTCAAGGGCGTTAGAAATTAAAAGACTTTCATTCAAACAAATTTGCTAATCACAATTGTTTAAGCTTCCCACAATAACAAATGGCAGTAATCCTGTGTAGGAATACTTAAAGACTTGAAACGAATTACCTGATGGAAAAAACATTTTTATGAAAAAGAAAAAAAAAAAGTATTATACTTTATATTAATTAGTAGTCGGGAGCAGCTAGCGGATTGAATTTTCAAAAGGATTCGAAGTTCCTGAAGCAAAGTCGAAGCGAAGGATCCTGTATATACGTTGCAAATGAACACAATAAGTTTGTATTCAGGGAAAAAGTTTTTTTAAAAATAAACGGAACAATCAATGAATATCTGTGAAGATTACTGGAGCATTGAAAGACATGTGAAACCGCTTTCTTATTCTTCCGTAAAACGAAATTAAATTACATAAACATGCTGTTCTATCTATTCGAAGATTATCGATTGAAAAAGATCTCTAAGCACTCCGATAAAACTTCTAAGTAAAAAGATTTTCGACATTTATCTACTAAACATCACGAAAGTGGATTACTTGAACTGGTACAAAGACCATATACACATAGAGTTATTTTGTTTCACTTTTCAGTGTGCGTGTCATTCTCAACGTCCTTTCCAGACAGTCTAATGGTCAATTGGCTAGCTATTTGGCCTTTCAGGTTCGAATCCTGGTGGAATTATGAATGTTAGTTAGTGGTTCGGAATCCACGTTAAAAAATAGGTCCCAGTCCAATTAGCCTAAAGTGTGCAAAACTCACTATAGAGCGACAAACCATCATTCTTGCCTTGGCAGAAAAACTTGTTTAAAATGTGCTACATTCGGTCACTTTTAAAAACATGTGTCTATTGAAAGCAACCTCCTCCTATAACTACCGAAGAAAATAATCAATAATTATTAAATATAATAATTATTTTTGAAGAGATTAATTATCATTATGAGAATTAATCATAGTATTCATTATAATTATACAGGCTAGGTAGAGAACTCAATGGACTTCTACCACATCTTTTGTTCTGACAATTCAGTATGGAGGTGTTGGGGGCATTGGAGGAAGGGGGTGTTAACAATGCTATGACTAATAACCGAGAGAACCACCTCACTATTCGTCAATCACACACAGTATCCTTATTCAACATTCCCGCACACGCACTCTATGGACGCGTATAATTCGCTGTCGCTGTTCACGTTAAGTGTTCTGACTGAATCAGTCTCCTCTGTTTGTTAGGGAGAGGGGTATGGCTCCGTGAATGCAGATTATGGCAGAGAAAAGACAGGTTGTCTTCAGTGTGACTTCTGGTGACAATACTGAACGTGTTTGGAGGCATTCTGGTGCACGCTTCCAAACTGTCTACTAATTTGAATAGCATACCGAGACAACACCTCATGTTATGCGTCGGAGTGAAATTTCATGTGAAATTCGATTTCCTGAAATAATAATACACGACACACCCGGCTGTACATTCGTGATATTCGTTAGCTACAAATCTTGCATCCCTTAACAGTCTTCCTTGGTGACATTTTCCAACAGGATAATGCTCGGTCACACATACCATGGTTCCACCAGAACAGCTCCTCAATATTGACAAATTTGCTTTGTTATCGTAATTCCCATATTTGCCACATTGACGATTTGTGGAATGATTTATGTTGATGAGTCTGACAGAGACACACTTCAAGCTACACGCACCTCCTGGACAGTGCTAAGTGAGTGACGTCGGTGCAGCGCTTGCCTTAAGGCATCAAAGACAATTGTCTAAGTGTTTGCCAGCTGCATTAGAACAAAAAAAATTGACAAATTTGCTTTCTGTCGTAATCCACATATTTGTCACATTGCCGATTTGTGAAATGATCGGCGAATCCGACAAAGGCACACTTACAGTAAGTGTGGAACGAAATATAATAAACCTGAATGATTCAATCCCCGACCATATTGATTTAAGCAGTTTATGAAATTATTATATATGCATTGGATTTAGAATGATATATTCAGATGAAAATGCTTTTAGTTAAAGAACAATGAAAATAAATTTTTAAATTCCTAAAAGTAAGATTTTAAACTAAAAAAAAAACTATTATACTCCTTAGGAAATCAGTGTAATGTAGTTTTTCTTTAAAAAAAAATTGTTAAGCACGTTGCAGTATTCATGAAATTCCAAGAAATATTTCACGTTTAAAAAATGAGCAACATTTATTATGTTCCGCAGCCATTCTTTTTAGCACAATATTATCCTAGAAATACACCAGTTTTTAATAAATAGCTCATAATCAATTAAAATTTCGTTATTCCATAAAATTTACGATATTCATAGCATTTTGATGCGAGTTGTGGCATACATGGAAGTGTCAATATCAGGTTTACTAACCTTTAGGTGGGGTAGGGTATACCTAGATGGCTCGGGATTTTATAACTGGTATTGAAATGCTTTCCAGACGCAGCAGATTGTATTGGACGTTTGAGTTCAAAATAATCTCGCAGAGATTTTTCACTTCGCGTACTGTCGCACTGGTAGTATAACCGGTATAATCATAAGAAGACTGAACTAGCGGTTATACATCTAGATGATGGAACTACGGCGTGGAGCACGATGAGCAACACGTATAACGTTTTTTACTCACAATAATAGAGAGTTTTTGCATAACGTTTTTTTATCGTCCGGTATTTTTTTGTCCCTAGCGCGCATGCTCATAGGAAATTTCGCATGCGTATCTGTAATAATGTTTCCTATGAGCATGTGCGCTAGGGAGAAGAAAAAAAACCGGACGATAAAAAAACGTTATGCAAAAACTCTTTAATACCCGATAAACCGTATTCCCTGACTTAGCCTCTTTGGACGGCTGCACTAGTGGTTATCTGTTACTTTAAGTTCTCTCCATAGAGCCATCATGCGTCGTGAGTACATATTCTAAACACAGACTATATTAGGATGGGACTAAAAAAACAGGACAATGCAAATTAGATTGTCAATTCATGCAGAAATGTCCATCAACAAGATCTGCTGTAATTTTGCTTGAATACGATAGATATCCATTGTTCACTTGAGGGCTCCGGAGCGGAGATATTTAAAATTTGTCTTCAAGCTCGAGGGCTCCGCTACGGAGACAATGCAAATAACAATATAAATAATGCGTTTATCAAACTTACATGTGAATATGATCTTAGGAAAATAATAAATAATTTAATAATAAAATAATTTAAATGGCTCCGCTCCGGAGCCCTCGAGTACAAAGGGTTAGTTTTGACCCTGCTACTTTTACTAATGAAGATTCATTAATAAATCACATATTTTTTGTTACGGTGGTCTTGCATTTTTAGTATTTTCTGCATACACACACGAACCAGGAAATCGTTTCTGACCCTGCATTGTTTTGTGATTCTGAACCCTACATCTCCCGGAACACGTTGCTGATAACTCCTTCTTTTAATGAAAGATTGATGGCGTACGTTTAATATCATAATCAGCAATGAGATCTGTAATAAAATAAGATACATGAATAAATTCAGATAAAGTTAAGTTTTTTTAAATCCATAGATCTCAAAACGTAGATACATTGTTTTATCTAAAATTCTCTTTTATATGATTATGCTTTTCTAAAAGAATTTCTGTTCAAAGGTTTAAGATTACTAACTGTAATTTCTGCTCATTGAAATTATGACTCACATTAGAAATTGTTTTTCAAATGTTTAAAAACCTTTTGAGAGCGTTAATACATAAATTTAATTTCAAAAGATTATGGATTCCATTTGCATTGGAATTTCTTAGAATGAGTGAAATAAAAATCTTCTTATTGAATTATTAAAAAAAGCATCTGCTTTGTTTTAGTTTGTCCTTAAAGGAAGGAAAAAATATTATTCTGTGAAGAAACGTTAATACATTTTAAATCTTTCTCTGTAAAATATTTAATAAAAACTAGATTATAGCAGTGTATGCGTCTGAAAAAAGAGTTTCTTAACAATAAATAAAATGTATTTTAGAAAAAGCTATTTAATGACTTTATTTCTAAGAATTTTAGTGTAAGTATTTCAAAGTATTTCCAGAATGAATGTTTAATGCTGTGAATCTAATGAAGGCAAAATAAAAAGTGTTTGGAAAATAGAAAACTATGTTTTAATGTGTTTTTTTCCAAAAAATATTTTTATTCAGATGCATTTTTTATGATCTTACTTCTTTTTACTTTACGAGATTTCTTTTAAATTCAAATTTCTATCCAATATATATAACAAGATACACGGAAAAGAGTGAAATATATGTTTAAATGTACTTATATTTCGATAAGTACACTCGCAAAAACAAGATAAGGTGAGAAACAAAAATTTACTTAATTGATTTTTTTCTACTGTTAAGTATAAAATTTTTCATGTCATATTTTGTATTTGAATTAAGTCTCTATTCGCGATGCTCATAATCAATTAGCAATTGATTGAAGTATATGATTAAAAACTTTTAGCGATTTGTAAAAGGTGTATTTTCATTTATTTATTTATGCAAAATATTTCTTGTATATATATTGCCCATACATCACTAAGTGTATACATATTTATTGTTCAAGAAAGATTTTTATTTCATTTTTGTATTAAAATTAATAATAAATCATTTTTATTGAAGTTCACTGTAAATACCAAATGGTATAGATATAGATATTATAATGCTGGACCTCTAAGATAAGAATAGCCTGTGTAAGACAATAACGAATTACTGTACAACAATAATTTAATACTGTTATACAACAATAATTTAATACTGTTATACAACAATAATTTAATACTGTTATACAACAATAATTTAATACTGTTATACAACAATAATTTAATACTGTTATACAACAATAATGTACAATTTAGAATGTACCATATTTTGGTAGTGAAAATAGAGGCAATACAAAAAAAGTCTACTACAAAACCAGCGACATAACAGGTTCAGAGTCAGCAAAAGAGTTTGAATGGCCGAGTGACCAGCGCTCTGGCGCGTTTTCGGATTCGAGTCTCGGCGGGGTCATGGATGTTTTTAATGGTTAGGAATCCTCTTTAAGCAGTAGGTTCCTGTCTAATATGACTATAGAGCGTAGGGCTAACAATTTAGCCCGTAAAAAATCAGCGTCAAGTGGCGAAGTCAGACTTCTACCTACGGATGCTCCATCACAACAGAAGCTGCCCCGTCTTTCCATGGGACCACTTGGGTTCTTGGACTTGGACTAGATGTTGCTGTCTATCAAATGAGATAAGAAACAACAACAGATTGAACATATATATTCTACATGTAGATTTTTTTTTTTATTAATAAAGAACAGAATATGGTGAAACGTTCGGTGAACTGGTGAAATGTTCGAATAATAATGAGATTTTACTTATGTACTTTTTATTACATGTTGTTATTATTTACATGTTTTGCATTTGTGCAAAATAAATTTCGAAAATATTTAAATGCTTAACAATTTTATAAAGATTAAATAATATTTCCAAAAAAATGTTTATAGTTTTAAAGAAGGTTCTTAAAAATCCAATTATTCGATATATGAAATATAGGTAATTGTTTACAATAATCATTTAAATTATTATGATACTGCAGTAATTGTCTATATTATATGATATAAGTAATCGAGTACATTTAGTATAAACGCGGGTTAAAATGATATAAATTGTACATTTTGTGTTGTACATATACTAAGCACAGGCATACATTCCATATATTCGTAATAATTTATAAGCCGTGAATTAATACTATTTTAAAAGAGAATACATAGTACATATAATTACAAATATATACAGTTCCTATCACTACTTTGGAATTTAAACGAATTTAAGTCCCAAAAGTAAAGACATTTCTCTTTTAAATTTTCGACTAAAGTATTACTTATTCTTTTACGCAAAGTCCAATCAGCAATTATCTCTTTTTCAATACATTTCAGAATAGTTTTGAAATTAAACATCATTTACATTTAAAATAAGCTGACATCAGTAACATATAGATCACAACTTAAGATGGAAGTGTAAAAATGTGGCGCCATTCCTTCGCAGAAGATTAAGCGAAAACAATTCTCTCCTCATAAATGTAAACAACTGCCCCGGGGGTGAATCTTCCGACATGACCTTTACCATATTGAGCCATATTTAATAAAAATGCCGAACTCTCTCGAAAGCGCTCATAGATTTTTAAGACCGCCATGTCACGGAGAGAGCGACGGGAGAGATTTTATTAAAATTTTCCGATTATCGAAGCGCACACCATTAACCGAGATTTTCTCGATTCCAGAAAAGAATGAAATCCTCGTGAAAATCTTTCCCGATTCCGGTCATCTGATATTGGAGGGAGTGTCAATTGGGTCCTGTTTCGCAATAATACCAGAAGAGAAAAGAAATACGATGGGATTGTTTTATCAATTTTTTATTCTTGAGATAGCGATGAGAAATATTTTAAAACGTTAATTACTTCTGAACTATTCCTTATGTTAAACTTGAAAGCGCAGTTATGAGGGTAATAAGATCTCCACGTTCCTTTTTTTATTGTTGAAAACTCAAAATTCTTCATAATTGCAGTATTTCTATATTCTTCAAAACTATCCAGTAAAATTAAAATTTGAAATAAATTAGGTGTATCCTTCTATTTTAGGATGTTAGGGCCAAGATATTTTTGTTGAAATGTACGTAATGTTTGGTAAGTTTGTGATAGTGCCTTCTATGTAATTATAAATGTACATTATATGATTGTAACAGAAATGATAAAAGATATGGCAGTGAATTCACAACGAGACAGAATGTTGAAAAAATTACTTGCTGAGTAAGTAATGTTAAGAGATCTCAGACAAATCACCGCAGCTAAATGGTACATGAGAAAATCGGAAATACAGCAAGCCTTTATTATTTCTCCACTTAAAGACCTTCTTAAGCACGTGTAGTGAAATTTTTTTTCACAATTCTATTAGTAATCACGTAAAACACCTCAATCTAGGAGATTAAAATTAATGATCCTAATATTAATATTAAAAGACAGCGGATTATTTCAATTTAATTTTTTATTTCCATTGTTTTCGGCAGTTTACCAAACAGTCAACTAATTATACCTTGTTCTACCAGAGATGGACCCCTCAGGGCTAGGAAGGTTCAGGAATCCAAGACACCGGAAGTAAAAAATGAACATTTATTAATGAGCCTATTGGTATTATTTAAACTTCTCAAAAGTATCGTCTAAGAATCTGTGGTGTGCATAAAATAGTTTAATTGTCTTGAAAAAATATAATATTAAGTTCCGTATAGATGCAATATGTTTCTAGAGGATACATTTTAAATATATTTTTCTTCATTCGACAATATAGTAAACACAGGTTACAATGATATAAACTTATTGTGTTATACAGTTACAAAGCACAAGCATCCATTCCACATATGAGTAAAATTTATAAGCCGTGAATAAATACTATTTTAAAACAGAGTACATTGTACATGTAATTGCAACTATATATACAGTTTCCATTATCCTTTTTAGAATTTAAACGCATTAAAGTCCCAAAAGTAAAGACATTTTTCTTTTAAATTATCGAATAAAGTATTATTTATAATTTTACGCAACGACGCATTAGCAATTATCTCTGTTTCCACACATTTTGAATAGTTTTGAAATTAAACATCATTTACATTTAAATTAAGCTGATATCAGTAACATATAGATCACAACTTAAGATGGAAGTGTAAAAATGTGGCGCCATTCCATCGCAGAAGATTAAACGAAAACAATTCGCTCCTCATAAATTTAAATAATTGCCCCGGGGGTGAATCTTCCGATATGACCTTTACTATATTGAGCCACATGTAATAAAAATGCCGAACTCTCTCGAAAGCGTCCAATCTTTTTAAGAACCGCCATGTCACGGAGAGAGCGACGGGAGAGATTTTATTAAAAATTTCCGATTATCGAAGCGCACACCATTAACCGAGATTTTCTCGATTCCAGAAAAGAATGAAATCTCGTCAAAATCTTTCCCAATTCCGGTTATCTTATATTGGAGGGAGAGTCAATTTTGCCCTGTTTCGTAATAATACCGGGAGAGAAAGACATACGATGGAATTTTATTATTATTTTTTTTATTTTTGAATTGCGATGAGAAATATTTTAAAACGTTAATTACTTCTGAACGTTTCCTATGTTAAACCTGAAAGCGCACTTAGGAGCATAATATGGTATTCCTTTTTTTCTTTTGTTATTGAAAACTCAAATTCTTCATAACTACAGTATTTATATATTCTTCTATGAGAAATTAATTACTTCTGAACTTTTCCTATGTTAAACCTGAAAGGGCACTTATGAGGATAATATGATCTTCATGTTCCTATTTTGTTATTGATGAAAACTCAAATACTTTATAATTACAATATTTCTATATTCTTCAAGACGTCGTAAAATAAATCAGATGTATCTTTTTCTTTTAGGACGTTAGGACCAAGATACTTTTGTCAAAATTTACGTAATGTTTGTTAAGTCTATGAGAGCGTTCTTTATGTAATTATAAATATATATTATATACCTGTAACAGAAATGATAAAACAGTTGGCAATGAATCGACGATAAGACAAATTGTTTAAAACATTAATTGGTGTGTTATATTAAAAAAGGACTATTTATTAATGAACTTATTGGTATAATTTAAACTCCTCAAAAATACCATCTAAGGGTCCATAGTGCACTCAAGTTTATTGTTTAATTGTCTTGAAAAATATAATATTAAGTTCCGTATAGATAAAATATATTTATATAGAACAAATTAAAAAACTTTAAGTATATTTTTTTAAAGATTTGTTTATTCGCAAATATGTATTAATGCAAACATGCTTGTCCATTTTAATATATTATCTAGCAACAATTTCATATACCTTATTCAGTGCAATTTTAAAATAGAACATTTTTTTGACAATAAACATGTAATAAACGCACAATTACGTAGATTTAAAACATTCATTATAGCTACCAGGGCGTTCTGATGACCAAATGACTAGCATTCTGGCCTTTGGTCTTCAAGTTCAAATTTTGGAGGTCACATGGACATTTGTTAGTGGTTCGGAATCCATTGTAAATCGTAGGTCACGTACTAATTAGCCTTAGTAAGCAAAAAAAAAAAAAAAAAAATGATAGTAGACAACAAACCAAATCAGACTAGCAGATTATTGAAAAAGGTTTGTGATTTTCCTGTCTGCAATAAATTACAAAATGTTATTTTTAAGTAATTAATTATTTAATTTTCAATTAAAATAAAGTTTATCATGTTCCTTATCAATCATAAAAATCAGTTAAATCTTATAAAAACAAATATTTATTTATTTTTAAAAGTAAAATAGACGCATGAAAGCGAGCAATGTATCTAGCTAAAAGTTTAAAGGTGGGATGCTGTCTATGCATCTACTTTAAAAGAATGCTAAACTCTTAGAATTCGAATGGAATCGTGTTAATTAGATATATACTTACTCCGCTATTTTTATTTATCCTTATTATATAAAATCAAAATTCATATGTTTTACATATAATACATAAGCTATCATATGTTTTATGGGTCATATAAATACATTATACTTGTTTAAAACATGTTGCTGTCATTTTTGTATATTGATTTTGTCACTGATGATGTGAAAATAAATAACAAATGTTCTTTTAAAAATTGTTTTCAAACAAATGTCCTAAAATATCCAAAGAAAGAGAAGATAGAGTAATAATATACCTTACAATGCCTTACAATGCCTAGGCATTGTAAGGCATTGTAAGGTATATTAATACAGGCCTTACAATGCCTAGGCATGCTGAGTATCAAATTATCAATCTGATCTTGGGGAATATTACACCACTCATCAAGCAATGCCCTCCGAAGTTCCGGTTGACCGGTGGGAGGGGGTTGGCGGGCTGCAATTCGTCGGCCAAGCATATCCCACACATGCTCTATTGGATTCAAGTCCGGTGAGTATGGTGGCCAATCCATACGGGTGATATCATCCTCCAATTTATGGCATTCGTCTACAATGTTTGCACGGTGAGGACGGGCGTTGTCATCCATAAACAGAAATTCAGCACCCATGGCGCCCCGAAACAAACGTACATGTTGTTCCAGAATGACATCCCGATAGATGTGGCCTGTCATCGTTACACTCTGAACATGCAGGTCAGTTCTGGAACCAAGAATAATTCCTCCCCAAACGAGCCATCCTGCACCACCGTAACGGTGTCGTTCAATGGTGTTCTCTTGGTGGTAACGGGTACCTGGCGCTCTCCACATGAAAGTCCGGCGAGAATCAGACTGCAAACTAAACCTGGACTCGTCGGAAAACATCACACAAGACCACTGATGCGGTGTCCACAATGCATGCTTTCTACTCCAGGTTAATCGCAGGCGACAGTGAGTTGCGGTAAGTGGAACACATCTGACAGGCCTACGAGCATATGGACCAATGCTCCCTAAGCGTCTGTACACGGTCTGTCTTGAAACTGTCGTACCGGTAGCTGAAGAGAGCTGACGAGACAGGTCTGATGCTGTGCTTCGTCTGTTTCTTTTGGCAGTAATTGCTAAATACCGGTCCTCATTCGGCGTTGTAACTCGGGGGCGACCTGTGCTGTAACATCTACTCACATTACCATCATCTTGGAATCGTTGCCAAAGCCTGGAGATGACACTCTGGGTGATTCAAAGTTCCTCGGATACTTCCAGCTGGGTACGTTCACATTCCAGTCGTCCGATAATTCTACCACGCTAAAAATCATCCAAATGCTTCCTTTGTGCCATAACTATCCGGTTATTGCACTGAAAGGCTTTTAAAGCGCTTGTGAACAATTTTACTTCTTTGCCACCATTCCTTATATACCCCTCTCTTACACCCTCGTCATTGTGACGTACTATTTGCGCCATCTGGTGGTTTGCTGTAATTTTCATATTCTTCTTCAAGATGTGTGTGATAATTCTACAGATGAAATTTTTATTTTAGAGTTCAATTTCTGTGTGATTCTGAATTATCCTTAATTTATGGACATGAGTGTATTTGAAACTCAACTTAATACTGAGTATCCCTTAGTAGTAAATAGCAAGTACTCAACTTAGGACTAAGAATCACTTAGACGTAATGGTAAATAGTAAGTATTCAACTATTTAGCACTCAGCGTTGTATTAAGAATCACTTAAATTCATTATTAAGTACTAAATACTCAATTTATTACTAAGGGACACTTGAATTCAGTATTAGTATTCAACTTAAGTATTTTTGTATATTATAAGCTATTTATTTATAATAATAACAAGAAAAATCACTAAAAAAGTATTACAAATTTATCTTTTTGTGAATATCCTGTGAATTTCGTGTTCCACTTACGTATGCCATAAAAAGTTCAAAAACAGATGATAAAGAGAAGACACACTATATT
The DNA here is from genome assembly GCA_021605075.1 of Caerostris darwini. Classification (NCBI taxonomy): domain Eukaryota; kingdom Metazoa; phylum Arthropoda; class Arachnida; order Araneae; family Araneidae; genus Caerostris; species Caerostris darwini. The sequence continues at coordinate 24,507 of BPLQ01001709.1, read as the reverse complement.
GTATTTATTTTTTGCTTTTCGAGACATAGCTTTAGGGATAAGTGTCCCACATTTGCCTTTTTTTATGAGTGAAAACCTGTATAATTCAAACCAGACAGCCTGACTTGCTGATTCGTGAAGTTTACAGACGTTGCCACAATCCATCGAGTCTACTCGTTTCTGCAACAGACGCCACCAACAGATTCGAACCCTATTCTTCCTCCTAGATAACTGTGAAGCGTATTACAAAGATATTAATACATCATTTACAAGCATTTCACGTTGGTTGCTGTGATTAATACAGCATTTACATACTAACATACTAGAAGAATTTTGCATTTAAGTGAGAGTGCTTTAATTGATTTTATTATCTTGGAATGGAATTTTTAAGGCATTCCGAGAAAACGAATTAAAAATACATTTGGATTTATTTTCTGCTGAATATTTAACGAGTTAGTTACTTTAATAAGCAGATTGAAATTTAAATTTATTATAAACGACATAAATACTGAAATATGAAACGTTGATTTAAAATTTTGCAAACGAATTTAATTTTGAATGTTTGTGATATTAAATATTAAATTCAATTGAATTCATTTATCCTTTTAAAAGGAAATATCAAATGAATTATCTTTTGAATTCAATTTAGCTAGATTTCCAAATATAGCTTTCGTTTGATGCGACTTAGATGAGCTAGATGTTCTTACAATTTTTTTTTTTAAATTCCTTTTGAAATTTCGAAATGCAGAAACGAAACACAGATAAGAAACTCTCATAAGCAAAAAAAGGGCTTTTTATTCCTCGGTGCCGCTATTCAAAATAAGATTTTGGAATGATGCGGAATTGCTTTTGTGGTCCGCATAGAGTAAGCAAGAAATTCAATATACATTTTTAGATTAAGATCATTTCAAGTTTAGAAAAATATTGAGATCGATATTATTTTTCTTTTAATAACGGAGTAGAAAGCATCTATACAGTGAATTAAAAAAAAATCAATTATGTTTAGATAAATAACCGTTGGTTAACCAATAGGTAATAAGAAAAATTTCAAGTACTTCATTGCAATTAAGAATCTATGCTTTATTTTTAAGCTATAAGATATATTGTACTTACGAAAAATTAAATGATTTTTATCCAAATTTTTGCAATCTAAATTCATTATATTAAAGGAAAGCATGAAAAAATATTTAGAAAAAGCAATAAATAAATAATAGTTGTCCAAACATTAACCTTTAATTATTATTGAGTTTAAATAATTTGAAAGGCTTTTTTTTTCTAAAAAAGATAATGCTGATTCGTGCCATTTTACAGACGTTGCCACAATCATCGAGTCTACTCGTTTCTGCAACAGATATCGCCAGCAGATTCGAACCCTATTCTTCCTCCTGTGAAGCGTATTGCAATGAGAATAAAACTTCATTTACAAACATTTAAAGTTGTGATTAATACAGCATTTACATAGTAACATACAAGAAAAATTTTGCACTTAAGTGAGAGTGCTTTAATTGATTTTATTATCTTGGAATGGAATTTTTAAGGCTTTGCGAGAAAACGAATTGAAAATACTTTTGGATTTATTTTCTGCTGAATATTTAATGAGTTAGTTACTTTAATAAGCACTTTGAAATTTAAATTTACTATAAACGACATAAATTCTGAAATATGAAACGAAGATTTAAAATTTTGCAAACGAATATAGTTTTGAATGCTTGTGATATTAAATATTAAATTCAACTGATTTCATTTATCCTTTTTAAAAGAAATATCAAATTTATTATCTTTTGAATTCAATTTAGCTAGATTTCTAAATATAGCTTTGATGCGACTTTAGAGGAGATGGCTAGATGTTCTTACAATTCTTTTTTGAAATTCCTTTTGAAATTTCGAAATACAGAAATGAAATACAGACAAGAAACTCTCATAAGCGAAAAAGCGACTTTTTATTCATCGGTGCCGCTATTCAAAATAAGATTTCTGCATGATGCGGAATTGTTTTTGTGGTCCACATAGAGAAAGCAAGGAATTCAATACACATTTTTAGATTAAGATCACTTCTAGTTTAGAAAAATATAGATATCGATATTATTTTTCTTTTAATAACTGAGAAGAAAACTTTTATACCGTGAATTCTGTTAAAAAAAATCTATTAAATGAAAGTAAGTAACTAGAAAGTAATAAGTTAAATTTCAAGTACATCATTGTAATTAAGAATCTATGCTTTATTTTTACGCAATAGGATATATTGTATTTGCGAAAAATTAAATGATTTTTATCTAAATTTTTGCCATCTAAATTCAATATATTGAAGGAAAGCATGAAAAAATATTTAGAAACAATCAATAAATAAATAATAGTTATCCAAACATTAACCTTTAATTATTGTGGAAGAAAATATTTTACCATGCTAAAAATGTCGCTTTACTTTTATTCAATTTATTTATATTTTTAATTATAATTTGGCAATGATGTAAGTAAAACAAAATTTTTTGATATAATTTTAGACTCTAAATAAGTCCAGTGCCACATTTCTTAGCATAAAATTTGCAAGAGCTAAAAAGGAAAACAAGTAGTTGATAATTTATAGAAAAGTAACTTTTAAATTAAATATATGTATATAGTACTTATTTTGCACTTTCTGAATTACCGATCTAAAATAAATATATTCACATATTACACTAAATACTATTCATCTAGAGTTCCACATAACGATTACCCTTAATTTTCTATAATTAACCTGTGCTTTATTATTTATGTTGTTAAACTCTGTCCAATTCGTTTTTCTCCTCCAATTTGGCATTATATATATATATATATTTATATATATATAATCTATAATCTATATATATGTATAATGCCTTACCGACTTTAAATTGAATGTTATTACGTCTAATCTTTACCACGTTACCGGAATACATCGCTTGATGTTTCTTTGATCTGGATACAGTCTTTCGACATTTGCAATTTCATTGCTTTTGACAATTTCAATTTCTTTGTAGCCGCGTATGCGCATTTCAGATTTTTGCAAATTCTTTCATTTTTATCATTTATTTAATTATTTTTTGTGGAGCTGAATGTCAGGAACTTCAGTGATTTTGTATTATGAATGCTATAACAGTTTTGCTATACAGTTTGCTGTTGTTATACAATTTTCCATGCAGTTACACATACTGCCCCAATCGATAGCAAATTTTGTTTTTTTCTAAAAATGACAGCCACAGTTGCTGCCATCAGATTTTAATCTGGGTCCAGTTGCACGCTACTACTGATTTATCTCGTGAAATTAGCACATATTATACAATATTTTTGTGAATAAAACTAATATATAATAAAATATAAAAATTAAATATTTATGTCTAATTACTTTAGGAGAAAAAAAAGTTTTGAGTGTTATTTTTTAATCTCTCATAAATTATTATTTTTAATGTTTTTAACGTAATTAACGTTTTTTTTTCTCATAAATTAAAGCAATGTATAAAGCCATATGTTTGTATTTCGATACTGTTAAATTTGTTTCATTATTTTAATTTTATATTATGATTTTTGATGGGGAAAATATACTAATGAGTAATAAATTTTCCCCAATTAAATTTTTAAAACGTAATTATTTTGAAAACATCGTTAAAAAGAATCACCAAACTTCCTCAAGCACTGATTAATGCATATATTATTGTTAAATATAAACATTGAAAATACATAAGTGGCGATTTTTTTTAATTAAATATATTTTCCTTCTTCATTATTTAAAATTGTATCTTCTTAATACGAAAAATATTTTTTGCAAAAAAATACATGAACTCAATACAAAAGGAAACATAAAGCAAACCAAACTGCTTCCAAAAATATGGAAACTATCAAAGCAAAATATCAGGAAGAAAGAGATGAACTCAAAAGGAATCAAAGTAAATGGTTTACTTCAACATGTTATTCCACTTTGAAAAAGATCACAAAGTCGGTTGAAAGAATTTGTTTACGAAAGAATCTGAATTCAGCCATCCAGGCTAATGTGATACTCTGTTTGAAATTTGGCAACATTTTAAACATTCTCAATGTCTCATTTTAAAGCGGAAGTAAGATACCCAAACAATTTATGTACATCTACCCAAATATTTTCCATTCCTTTTGCTTTAAAAACTCGATTATTAGTTCTGCCATAAATGCTAATTATTTTCGAAGTCACAAAGACCCTTTCGAGAGTTTTCATAAATCCACCGTATTTATTCTGTCGAGATTTCAATTGCCCCTCGATTTCAGAATTCCTTTTAGTTTATTCTCCGAAATTAATATACAATGTTTTTGGTGGGATCTTTCGCTTTCAAAGTTTTATTAAATTTTAAAGTCACTTTAAAAGTAATTTGGAAAACTGAAAGAAAAAAAAAACTAGATTTGTTTCTTTTGGATTTTAATTTATTTTTTATGTACAAGAAGAGTGAATTTCGTGGAATATATTATTTTATATTTATACTGAAAAAAATACCAGTAGAAAAAGTTTCTTTTTCATAAACTTTTGGATATTAAATTTTTATAAACTTTATTAATAACTGTTATCTTTCTAAAAAACAAATATTTTAAAATTTATATTTTTATATTATACATATTTTTTGAGCAAATTTCAAATGTTGTTTTTAATATTTTGGAATTTCAACTATTTTTTGATACCTAATATTTGTAATCGTGGAGATGATGCAATGTTAAGTTATTTGTATATGATTCAAATTTGGATAATTTAAATTTTAACTGAGATAACAATTACTGTGATCCAAAATTGTTATGGAAAATTATGTTCCTTTCCTTATTAAAAGAAGGAAGAAACATTTCGGATTTACCATACAATTATTAGCACTTCATTTTTATTGGTTTAAAAATCATAAAATAAAATTCATTTTACATTTATATAAATTTAAATAATAATAATTGTCTACTTTTCGTTTTTTATTTGTAAGTAATAAGTTTTTCTGAGTGAAAAGATTAAGACACAACATATATTTTAATTGTAAAATACCCAAACAAATATTTTTTTTAAAAAAATGTCCTTATATCTGCTTTTCATTTTCTTCTAAAAGATTTTTTTTTTAAATTGATGAAATTTGAAATTGATTCTAAAATCTGCCAAATCTTGAATCTACAGTATGCCAAAAAAAAAAAAAAAAAAAAACTTTTAATTTTTTTGAAAACTGAGTTTGCTTCCTTAAACATTTTTTATTTGCTAAAAACTACTTTAACCCCAAATTATATCAATATCCAATAAATATATCTGCCCAATATGGAACTGCCCTTCTTTCTACTAAATTGAGTACAGATTCAAGCGAATCATTTCATGTACTCTTTTGTGCCACTCGACTAAATGCTATTTGGACAAGTTTTGAGTGCAGCCTCTTTGAGAGAGATGCAAATTTATTAAGTTTAAGTTTACTCCTGATAAGGGAAGATAAATGCATTAAAATATCATGATTTGTTAACACCACTCTAATTCTTACAAGAGTCATAATTTTTCTTTTGTATCGCATTGCATATTCATGCAATATTACTTCAATCCACTTTCATTTCATTGCTAAAGAATAATACAGAGTGTACAGAGTATGAAGTATTTTTACAATTTCAAGAATATATTACAAAAGGAAAGACATATATAGGTGAACATCATACTTATACATATTTATAAGAACACACATTTTTACACATTTATAAGAATTTATGTATATCTATAAGATCATTAGTTTCATTAAACACTTCAAGATGGTATTCGATTTCTTGTCATGTTTGCAATCATCAGTGGTGTCAAAGCCATTCTTTGATTTATATTAGTCATGTCCGGCACCTGTTTTCAATATACGATATCTTTAACATATCCCTGGTTACGTCACACACCCATACTTCTTTCTTTGGAGTTGCTTTGAAGATGTCTTGCATCGAACAGGTGCTGGACATGACTAATCTGAAGCAGATAATCAATGATGACCTTGATGAGGTTATACTGCACAGAACATGGCAATAAATCGATTACCATCAGATGTGCTTCATGCAACTGACGATGACCTTATAGAACTATATTAAATTAAATTAAATTTAAATTTAACGTGGAAAAATAAAACTTAAACATATACATCTTCTTTTGTAATAATTTTCACTTATCTACCTTTTCATTAAAATTTGTAATAAATTTGTGAAATAGTAAAAAACCTTTATGAACAGTCTGTAATTTTCTACATACAGAAATCTATCTACATTTATTATTATTTAGAAATTATATTTTTGCATACACATTAAAATACTAAAAAAAGGGTACTTGCTACAATATAAATAATATCTTTTAATAATTATTGCCTGCCATGAATAATGAAACTAGTTAGTTCATCACAAGCAAATTCATGAATCTTGTGTGATTATCTATTAGAACTACTAACGAACGTTTAATTCACAGAAGATTAATCTTTAAATTGCTTCGACCGAAATCGAGAATCAGTCCATTAGCAGCGCATCAGAAATTGACTGATTATATTCCTTACAGTGAGTTTCTGGACACTAAAATTATCAGATCAATACAAATCGAAATTGACTTCGCATATAGAAAGATACATTGGTTGTTTAAAACAATCCTTTTAATTTAACAATATCAAAGTTGCTTCAGGTTAGTTTTTTCCCTAGGATGCTTACTGTAATTTATCTTGTGCCTATTAAGGTACAATCATTCGCCTTGGGTAACAACAAATGGTGACAACTGGATGTCCTTGCACTTACCTTCCAAACTTTAGGCTACTGCAGAGGTTAATTAGTAAAGCATTACGCTTATGCCGAAATTGAGAGCTAATCCATTAACAGTTAATCAGAAGTTGGTGAAGTTTCAGTCCTAATTCAGAATTCTGGGACACTAGACGACAAATAATTTAAGTCTAAAATGAGGACGATAGATAACTAGCTAATGTTTACTTTATTAAAAACTTAAGGTACCCGATCAAATAATAAAAAATAAAAAAATTAAAGTATCACAACTAACCACAATTGTTTAATATTTTTAAAGGGTATAAATGTTCAAATAAATTAAATTAATTTCAATTAATTAACTATGTATAATTTATATGCTTTAAATTCACTCGTATATTTACAGAATTTGAATTTATGATGCCTTGATGTTATGCTTCTTGGGATGAAGTTTGTCATAATATTTTAAAAGCCCTTCCCTTCCATATTTTAATATCATGCTAATAAACAAAGATTATTCTTTTTGCACTTAATAGTTTTCGTGTCACTCCCGCTTATGCTAGTTTTATAATATGATGGCATATTTTTTTTAATCTTAAGCTAGCTATTTTTGTGATTTTATTATTATAATAATTTTGTAATATAAGTTCTACTACTTTTTCCTTTTTTATCTAGTAAAGTGCTTACATAGCCCTAAGTATGGGGGGAGGTGAGTAGTAATATAAGATGAAAATATTCCTTGCTTGTTAGTATTTCTTTGTGTACAATATGATTCCTCAATTTCCATTTGAATAGGCCTGCTGTAAAAATATCAATTTCTAAAATTTAACTTAACAAATTGCAACATTTTTTTATTCCCTATAAGAAATTCGATACTAAAATTGCTTTGGTCTGAGGAGATTAGCATGGTAAAATATTTAAATAACTATAACATCTAATGTAATATTGCTTTTTGATAAGATGTGATCGTTTGATTTTGATAACAGCAGTGTCAATTTGAGGGAATTTCCGAATTCTTATTTGTTATTGGACATTTATTAAGTTAAAGGTTAGATTTTTACCGTTTACTAATCTATTAATTGTTAACATGGAGTTAACAAATTGCAGATCTAATTACGAATTAACTAGCACTACACATGCCATTGCTTAGTTGGGCCCTTTTCTGTATCCACTCTGTTCTTTCATCCCTAAAATCTTTAAGCTTTTTTTCACTCCCATTTTTGTTTAGAAATTATTCCGCATTCTGCCTCTACCAACTCTCACATTTAACTTAATGTTGTCATTTTTATTTCTAATCATTCAGTAATGACTGTAACTTATCTTACAATAACGACTGCAACTAATTTTGCCAATGTATTGAAATTTGAATCTTCTTAAACGCTAGTCACGAGTCGGGTATCTATATTTTAATTTTAGCAGGATTTACTTTTTGTTTATTTTAATTTTAATTTAGTTTAATTTCAGCAACAGTTTTCTAAAAATTTTAAATTTCTTTGGCCATTAGAAATATTCTTATCAGAAACACTAAATGTATAGATAAGTGTCAGCGTGTAAGAAATTCCAAAAGAGAAAGGAAATTTTCTAAAGAAAACCATTCAACTTATCAATAATTTATTTTACAAAAACGCTTCAAATTTCTTAAATAAAATGAATAAATATGTATTCATGCATGACAAATTTTGAAAGTTATGTTTTTTACCTTATCATAAACTCTTACCAGGTCTTTTTTTTTCCTGAGAAAAGGAAACGCGTGTTGGAAAAATGTATTTACAAAAGTTTAATTTAAAAAAAAAGATGTATTTTATACCTGTAACATAAAAAAGGGTTTATTTTTCTGTGCATTCTTTAGAAAAGTGAGAAAATTTGATCTCTCGTTTAACGTCTCGTAAAAAAATTTATGAAGTCAGGAAAACAGAAATGAATTCGTTTCATGTCTCATTTTATGTGTTTGTGGGGCAAATAATTGCTTTCGACCCTACATTCCTTTTTAAAAAAAAATGCTAAATTTTAATAAGCTGTACTACCCCTACCCTACCAGTGAATCATCTTGTATATGTTTTCATAATCCAAATCGAGTCACTTTGCTTGTGCTAAACGCAACCTGCAGTCCTCCTACACACTAGATTGAGGTTTGAATCCTGGCGGTGACATGGACGTTTGTGAGTGGTTCGGAATCCACGCTTAGCTGTTGATCCCCGTGTAATTAACCTAAGTGTGCAAAAAATGACAGTAGAGCGCCAAACTAAGCCTACAGAATAGCCGTGCCTTTTATCTCTGGGATACATGTTGAGTTTGCGTTATCTGTTATATTATTGCGTTAGATTTTTTTTTATCATCCGCAATAACACCTCTTTTTTCTGAGATTTCCTTTAAGAACAAAAATACCTGGAAAGTATATAATGTATCAAATATGTTTTTATTTTTATCTTTTCTAGGAAATTTAAATTTGCTAAATAAAAATGCATACATTATTTGAATAAAAACAATTAGATACAAATAATACACCAAAAATAAGCTAAGAAAATTTAAATAACAAAACTTTTCTTCAATAGAGAATCTATTTTACGCTAATAAATTTGAAGAAACTAAATTAAAAGAAAGAAAATATAAATTAAAATTTCTCTATACTGCAGTACCCTAATGGCTCTAAAACCAGATCTGATAAAAGCTAAAATATCCAAAATGGAATTCAGACATTTAAAAACTTTAGTTTTATCACGCTTTTAAACATTACTTTACATTCGGCTTTCTTTTTTTGTTTCTTTCAAATGACAAAAAATTATCTTTAAGACCCGCTATTCATTTCGAGTGAAAGAAACCTCACTCTCAGAAACCTCACTCTGCCGCTATCTTGACAACTTTTCTTTCAGTTTGCTTCTTGTTCGATTGCTTGATCCTATTAACTGCTGCGGATTTTTCTCAAAACAATCTCTCTCTCTCTCTGCAATAGCTGAAGTGAGAGGGAAGCTTGCTTCGGAGGAACGCTATTTTTATGTTGCTTCTTTTATTTTTTGCCAGAAAAAGACATGGGACACTTTTTTTAGTGTCAATCTTTGTGTCTAACCATCCAGATGTATAATTTGCTAAGAACTTTTTTATTTTGTTTAAGATTTTTATTAACGTGGTGAAAAAAGTTTTTAAATCTTGGGAATAATTGTTTACGTACCATGACGAATTTACTTTTTGTATAAGACGAAAAAGTGAGAAAATTTTCAATAATTCTTGTGAATCAATTTACCTCTATTTTTAACAATTGTACAAATATGTTTGCAAACTAAACATCAGTATTGGTTTCATATCAAATGTAATTAGATTTTTTGGGAAATATAAGAGATTGCTAGATTTGGGCTTCTTAACTTAAAGGTTTGGCAAACCATCCATGATTTTGGGAGTTCTGTGAACATGAGTGAGAATTATTCAATTCATAATGTACATTTACAATACCTAATTTCTAGAATTTCATTTTCGATTATTAATACTAGCAATAAACTACAAATAGGAATTCCAGAATAGATTTTCATTTTTTACAAATTTATTCGGTTAATTTTATATTTTCCTCCAAATATTTTGAATAATTACTTCCTAAACTAATATATAATATTTTATAATATATATATTAATATAAACTATAATATTTTACAATATTTAAAAATCTATATTTTCACATTGATTAAAATATTATTTGTAAATCTAATAACTAGTAGAAGTACCAAGCACAGTTTTAATTAAAAGACAAACGCACACGCACATATGTGTGTATATATATATATATATATATATATATATATATATATATATATATATACAGAGAGAGAGAAACAGACAGAGAGTATCCAAAAAGAACTTTCAGAATAAGTCAAAGGTCTTTTTAAGTTATAGAAATAAACATACATTCGATAACCCTTTTTTGCTTTAAAAATTTTTCTAAAAAAATATTCAAAGTTAAAAAAATATAAACGTCGATACTTAAGAACGATACTTGTCAATACTTAAGAAACTACTTAACTGCATCAATTTACAAATTTATAAAATTAATCATTTGTCAAATTATTTGTTTGCTACACATCCGGAAGTTGCTTAAATGAATTAGTATCATTTTCAGGTCATTTTAATGAAAAATTAAAATAATATTAGTATAAAAGGAAGCTAGCTAAACATAGCTTATTTGAAGATTAAGAAAATAATAATAAAAGTTTTGTGAGAGAGGGGACATAAAATTTCATTATTTGGGAACCAGAAAAAGAATAATTCTATTTTTGCTAAATATCACTAGATCATCATTTCACTCAATTTTTGCTGCTCGTCATTGTTATATAGAATTTGACAAACTCATGTGCATTTTTACTACATTGCTTTTAAGTCAAAGAATACTCTTACACATTCTAGAAGTTTATGTGTTTAGAATATTATAATTGTTTTCTGCTCAAATTATTTCACAACTCTCCTATACCCTTACAAAGTTATCTTTTATATTAAAATAACTGAAGTACAGTATAATCTAAATATCTTGAAATTCAAAAAATATTTGCATACTAGATATTTTTTCTAACAATATGTTAAACGCATTTCATTACGAGTTTTGATTTTTTTAATAGTAACAAAATAACACATCGATAAAAAATATAATCTTTATGATATTATTTCAGAACATCGATTTAATACAATGTTTACTTTACTATTTTTACTTCTCAACCTCAATATCTCTACCATAAAATAGAACACGGTTTAAAATCCTGGCAATTTATTTAAATTTATGGTCGTGATAGCACCCTATCTAAGCCATAAATTGCTGAAATTCCTCACTGAAGAAGACCTTACAAAAGAAAACGCAGTCGTGATTTATGGAAACCATTCGAACAGCCTTGGAAGAATTTTTTTTTGCTGCTCATGATCTGTAGTGGAGGTTCCTTTTTGAACGGAATGTAATCTCATCTGCGGCCATCCACTCCGTTGGTAATGGTATTCTAGAAATCGAAAAGATCTTTTGCTGTTCCTTTTCTTATTGACACCTTGGTCACCAAGGTTGTTGATATTATAAGCTAGTAGGAATAAGTCTTAGCTTTGACACCTAGAAGATTCTGTATAAATGTTCCCTCACATAATAATTTATTTACAATGGCGGTTTTGAATATCAAATTTCTAAACTGTAATGATTTCTTTCAAACCAAAAATGGTGTATACTATTTGAAACTTGCATTTTATAGGTTAGTACGAATCCTCTTCCACATTCTAGAATATTAGAATGTGTTTTGTCACGTTTTTCTATGTACCGTTGTAGTTTTTTTATTTTTAAATCACTTACATGTAATAATTAAGAATATTTACTGCAATTTAGAAAAAAAAATTGACAAGACTTGGAACTATTAAATAATTACAATATAAATCAAAGCATCTTTTTGATCTTAGCCATTTTGCATTTCCCCTATTATACTATTAATAATATTCTTTGATTTTTCTAAACAGTTAAAAAAAATATTAATGGAATTCCTACTCATGATGTTTCATGTTTATTTCCAAAATATTTTAAAGTTGTTGTTACTTTCCCATTTGTTCTGCGAAATTCACAGAGACTGCACATTTAAAACTCATATTTTAATCTTTAAGAAAAAAAAATTAATCCTTGGCATCACTTTAGTTCAAATACATGTTTTTTATTCTACTTGAAATAGAATTCCATAATTTTTTTATCTAGCTTATTCAAGCAAGCTCACCCTCTAGTACAGGGGTTTTCAAACTACAGCCCGCGGACCAAATCTGGCCCGCCAGTGTCATCAATTCGGACCGCGACGGCGAATAGCTTATTGTTTTTTTTTAAATTTTTTTAAAAAACACAGAATGATAATAACTCGGTTTTATAGATTTGCAAGGTAAAGCTTAATGACAAGCATAATTCGCAGAAAATTTAACTTAAGCATAACAACTAACAAATAATTGAAATGAATCCCACTAGCATTATAAACTAGTGGACATCCCGCGGTTATCCTCGGCAGTTATGTTGAGGTAAAAAGTATCGCATATGTATATATATATCGTTGTTTGGAATGTATACATCCTGAATCAAACATAAACCTACTAGCTCAGAGTGCGTAGTCGGCGACTAGTTCAGAAATTATAGATAATGGCAGAAAAATTAAAACGGTTTTGGCCCTTGGTACTTACTGGAGTAAACAGTATGGCCCTAAGGCTGAAAAGTTTGGAGACCCCTGCTCTAGTATACGAGTACGTATCAGATCTTCACGTGCCAATTTACATTTGTCATTTTAAATCTTTATTATATGCAGCTTATATAATTAAATCAGTCTCTATTTTGATTACTAAGGTTACAAATATTTAGGGGAATTTCCCCCTTTCTTACTTCCGCTACAGCGGCCAAGCGAGAAGCGACTTCTCTGGACAAAGTCTAGAATCCAAACTGATCTTCGTGCATAGCGCATAGAGCGCCAAATCCTTTGTGACTTCAGAGCACAAACTTTTCCCGTTATTTTTAATTTCCAATTTATATTCAATATACATATATCAATGCCCTTCATTTTAAAAATATTGTGTAAGATAAATAATCGATGTTTTAATCAATTTAAAAAGGGGAAAAAATTAACTCTGTGCATTTTGAAATTATAAATTTAGTATGACTTGAATTATTTTATAGAACATATATAGAAGACATTATAAATATATCTTAATATTTTACGATTTTTTTCAATTAGTTCCTTACATTTCCAAGTTACTTTGTTTTGCATAGCAAATTTGTTTAATTAGCAACAAACCATGAGCTCATTACAAATTGGCAACTGAAATAAAAAAATATTGTTATATATACATAGTAGGACATAAAAATATCTGCAGGCAATATATTTATATTATATAAAAAGTTAATTATTCTTAAATCATGAAAACCTGTTTTATTATTTCTCCAAATTTATTTAAATGAAAATAAAACCGACTTAAAATAAATATACAATTAATGTCGGCATATATTAAACGTATACTCCGTTTTCCAAAGTTATTTTGTTGAATTTTTTTTAAAAATAAATTAGGAAGTTCATTTAAAATTATCACATATTCTAATATCTCTACATTAATAATATGGATGTCTTATAATTGAAAACTCCTTTTTATTAAAGTTAAAATTATTTTAATAATTAAAGTAATAGTTTACCTCAAATAATAAGTTTCTTTTATAAAATTTGAGCATCCAGTTTGTGAAGTAAAATGATTCTTATAATTTATAGCCCAAATGTTTATTATTCAGATGAATATATATGCGGTATCATATTAAGAATAATTTGTATATGTGTTATTTCAATAAATACTTTTTCTGTAAGAAATGGTGAACTCTTTTGGAACTTGCGTAAGATTTGTTAAATTGCGCTTAAATTTTACAGTTTTTCTTATACACAAACTGTACAAAAATTATAACCAGAAACTTAGAAGTGTGTTTTTAGGTAATACATAGTGTATTTGACAATTTATATGATACTAAGTGTTTTGAAAAATAATTTTAATAAAACTGTTCTACATTTGAATAACAACCCTGTATTAGTATTTAACGTTATTCAATTATTTATTATTACAATATTTTAAAAAGTAGATTTTTTTGGTGTTATTTATTAAAAACTACTTTATCTCGCAGATAAAATTAATTTAAAGTAACTACCATTTATAGAATATATCAATAATTGATATTGGAGCAATATGAAAAATATAAAGTCAATTATTAAAATAATTAAAACTATTTAAAAAAATAATTAATCAATTATTAAAGTAATTCAAACTATTTCAAAAAACAACCAATCACCAATTAAAGTAATTCAAATTATTTTAAAAATTAACTAATCAATTATTAAAGTAATTCAATTTATTTTAAAAAGTAACTAATTAATTATTAAAATAATTCAATCTATTTTAAAAACAATTAATCAATTATTAAAGTAATTCAGTCTATTTAAAAAAAACCCAACAATTATAAGATCTTACAAATTTGTGTGTCGTTTATTAAAATATGATAAAATCGAAGATAAGTAACTGCTACTCAACATAAAATAAAAAATAATCTGTTTACTCACGTTTCTGATTTTGATGTTGTCGAATTTTTAACGTTTCCCTTTTGTTTAATCTATTATTTAGAAGAAAATACATAGTTATGTAATGATCAAAAAAGTTCTTTTTGCTAAAGGACAAAGAAGACATTCGTTTCTTAATTTCATTTAAAAAAAAAAGAAAGAAACATTGAGAATTTCACAGAAAGAGATAAGCGCTTTGAAAGAATTTATTTCTGTAATGAAACTACATATCGATATTTCTTACTTTGAGTTACGAAAAAATATCGTAGAAATAGAAATTTTCTTCAATCCAATTTGGTAACGTGAATATTGCTTTAGCGTAACATTTACGAATCCTTTGTTCTCCTTGCAAAAGACGTATAATTTTTTAGGAAATGAAACCCTTCTATGTTTGTTTATGATTAAAAAACTGTAATA
Organism: Caerostris darwini; assembly: GCA_021605075.1. Lineage (NCBI taxonomy): Eukaryota > Metazoa > Arthropoda > Arachnida > Araneae > Araneidae > Caerostris > Caerostris darwini. The sequence goes on along the minus strand of BPLQ01001709.1, from coordinate 9,355 downwards.
CATTATTATCAAGCATCGTTAAAGTGCTGAAGAATTCAGTATTCAGAAAAGAAACACTAAAGAGTAAAATTTAGGGCAGGCAAAACAATTTAAAGTATCATTTATTAAATATATTAAATTCAATTTTCATAATGTGTTTGTGTTATTACATAGGAAGAGAATTTCGTTCAGATGTGGATCAGTTGAGTGTACAAAACAAAAATTTCATATGTGGCATAAAACATTGAAAGGATCTTATGTTATTATGTATAATAAACTAAAAGATTTCTAAAATGCTTGAAAATTACTTGAAACACACACAGAAAGGTTTTTTTTCATTTATATGAGATTTATGCAAGTGGGTTTTGTATGGGAAAGCACATAGAAAATAATCAAAGAAGACCTTTACCTTTATAGAGAAAACCTTTAGAGAAAAAGTATACCTTTTTAAAGAAAAAATATTTTCTAAAAATTACAAAATATTTCACTCAATGGTGTTGTTTCTGCAACTTCTTAGAAACCATTAAAGCATTAAGACTTTGAATATGTAACAAAGTATTGTTTTCTATGTTTAAATAAGCCCATAAAGAATATAGACGTTAAAAATTTTTTGAACTTTATAGTGTTGAAATGGAAACAGACTGTGTTTTTTAAAACATTTTCAACTCCGTATTGTTAGGCATACATAATATTTTGAGTCGCAACTTTAAGGCTTTTAAGGAAGTTTCAGAATTAAAATAGGCAAAGATTTAGGCTTGGATGTTATAAAGTGTATAGCATAACTGTAGTGTATAGCTTATGGGCAAGAAATTATCAAATGGTAAAATCATCAATGGCTGACGAAGGTTAACTGATAATGAAATTCTAAAGTTACAGCAATATTACGGATTAGTTATTCATAAAAATGTAGATGTTTTTCTTTCTGAGTATATTTTCATAAATTTTCCACAATGGTTTATACTGAGATACATGGTGTAGATACAACAAAGCTTATACCTGGGAGCAACATATTTCTGTAAACAGTTTTGGCCTGAAACGTTTTTTAGCTTAAAAACCTGTTTTCAAACCTTTAAGTGATTAAATAAAATATTAGAAAAAAGCATTCTTGGCAAAATTTAAAATATAAATGAAAGTTTCATCCATTATATATGGGAGCTCGTCGTTCTTGAACATATCTTCCATTAATATTAATGGGATAGATGTAATAATATCTTTCAATGATGGAGCTCATAAAATTACTGATGGAAATGAAAATGAAACCTGTGTTTTGCATGAGAGTACGTATTCGAATGATCAATAACAAAATAATTTATATTGGAAAAATAACAATCCAAAAAGTTTCTAAAGAATCTATGATTAAAAATGGACTAGCAAGACTGAAAAAAAAATTATCTTTAGAACTTGAGCTTAACTATAGAAATCAGATTATGGTCCAGGAATATTTTAACATAGCATTAAAAAAAATTCTTTTCTGCATTTAATGGAATGGTTTCTTCTCCTTTTATTTTATTTTGGGTTTTTTCTCTTTTTCTTTTTCTTTTTATTGAATATTGATTACAGATTATATTTTGTTGCATGAATTTGTAAATATGCTTTAATACGTATTCAATAAAGTTAGTGCATATATCGTGAATATTTTGTAATCGATGAGTGCAATCAATAGACGCATTTGATAAAAACTTCTAAAAAATTAACAAAATATTGAAAAAATGGAAAATTGAAGATAAATGATTTAAGATATTTAAATGTATAAGATTTATTTGTGTTTGAAGAAGTTAAACATTAATAATTTTGTAAATATACCAAAAAATATCTTTATCTGTATTTTTTTTTAAAAGGTGACTTTTACACTCTTGTACACTTTTTTCAAAATCTATTCCAACTGTTTTTCTAAAATTTCTCACATTATTAGATACGTACATTTTTTATAAGGTGAACATCATATTTTTCATTTAATAGCTTTCTACTTTTCAAAATTGCTTATTTATGTTAGTAAAAATCAATAAAAATGTTAACCTTATAAGAAATATTTTTTTAAGTTTTCTTTAAAAGCAATTTTTAAATAATAATTATCTTCATTATTTAGTTTTGTATATTTATAATAAACATGTAAATTTTCAAACTTGTACATTTAGAAGTTTTTACAAAAAAAAAGTATCTAAACTTCAGTATATTTCGCATTATCCAAAATTTGAATGAAGAATTTAAACTGTTATTTCACAAATATTTATGAGTGTAAATATGATGTTACTATTTAAATTCGTAAAATATCATGATTATCGAGGACATCTCACGACCTTTAAGGTAGCATAGACAAAACTATTTTTGAATGCACCTATGCTTTATTTGTTAAATTTATTCATTTCTAAAATTTTCTATTATTGCAATAATTCTATTATAACGCTTGTAGTAGTGTCAATATAGTGTATGTAATCTGTACGTAAACTATCAGATTTTTAATTAATTTATTTTAACTATCACGTAAAAGTTTAATAAGACATAAATAAGTAATATATTTACTGGAGCTTCTATTTAGGGGACAGAATCAATATTTTTAATTAAAAGAACCCTACTTTCGAAAATTAGGGTAACTCATGTACATTAATAATTAATTTCTTGATCACTTATGTGAAAAAAAGCATTGAGTATATTAGTTTTTTTTATAATTTTGTATCATATTATTATAAATTTATATTTAATGTGATTTATGTATTTACAAATTTTTTATATACGGAAAGGTTAGGAATAGTAGGTTTTTTCATAATTATACAGCATACTATTATAAATGTACATTTCCTCTATGATTTATATATTTCTAAATACCTATACAAAAAAAACCCGTTAAGAACAATACTTTTTTATAATACAAAATATTACTATAAATGTGCATTTAATCTAAGATCTGTGCACAAAAAAAAAAAAAAAAAAAAACTTACGTATAGTCTTTTTTTATAATCATAAAACATATTATTATGAATGAAATTTTGTCTATGATCCATGCATTTCTAAATTCTAATACAAAGTGTTGAATATAATAGTTTTTATAATTATTCACTATATTATTATGAAGGCACGATTAAGAATATAATTAATTAAACGATGTAATATCATATATAATTGTAATAATAATTATTAAATGTAAGATTAAAGTAACAGAACAACTGACAAAAATATTTTAAACATGAAAAAAAAAAATCTGTGTTAGAATACTAAAACAAAAGAAATTAATTTTCAAAATTTGATACTGTACTATAGTTCCGAATAAACTAGTTTTCAAAATTTAAATAAAAACTTTGGAGATTCTCCATTTTAAATTTTAAAAGTTAATAATTTTCTTTTTTGCTGGAAATTGGTGAACCTCATGTTCATTTATATATGCACATATAGCCCACTGACAAATAGGTAGCATAGATTTACAGTAAGCCTTGGGTGTAATTGCCCCATATCTGCGCATTGTTAGTGAAAAACCTGTAAAATTCGTACTCGGCAACCAAACTGTCTAGACACTTTACACGCGCCACATTTGTCAGATTTGTTATCGAATCTCTTCCTATTTGGAAAGCAGTGACTGCCACTGTTTTTCTTTATTTTTTCCCTCAATTTGTAAGTAAATTATAGGTGGAACATCGGTTGGCGCTTTGCATACCACAAACAACCCAACGGCCGAAGCAATTAATTTCACATAGACTGCACAAAAATATTGAGCATTTTCCTATAGTTTTATAATTCTTCATCTTTTATAATATTTTTCCGTCTTCGAAGCATACCATAATGAGGGACCTATCACAAAGTAATAAGTATGGTTAATTAAGCCGGCAGCGTCAATATATGTGTAGTAGTCAATTAATGATTAAAAAACAGAAATAAAATGATTTTTTCCCATTCTTTACATGTTTAAAAATCTATATTTTGAGCCGCACGGTGAACTTGCGGAGTTGATCAAAATTGCAAGGTAGAGCAATGTATTTAGTTACTAGTGGTCGTTTTGGAGATCTTTTTTAAATATGTGAAAATCAGTGATGAATGACTTCAGATAAACCACTGGAAAAAAAATCCAATTATTTCTCTAAAAACTCTTTAGACCATTTCTTTGTTGAGAATTATTTTAATGTACAATATAAGAGAAACATAATATTAGTAGGTTTAGTTAATGATTTGAAAAACTTATTTATTTCTAAGTTAAATGAATAAATATTCAATTATGCTGATCGAAGATGAAAAAATTGTGTGTGAAATAAGCAGATGTTTTTTTTTTAAATTTTTAGATGCTGATTATAAGAAAATTAATAAAAAAAAACTTTATTAATTCAAGTTTTAACTCAAATCGCAGTCTAATTGGAAGAATTTAGTATATTGAGGAACAAAATAGCATTATTTACATGAGTTCGCAAAATATATTCATTTATTTAATATATTAATATATTATTTTAAAAATTAATAACGAAGAAGAAGGAGACAAATAATTGAAAACAGTCTTTCAGTGTTCACTTAAGGAAAAACGAGAAAATATTGTTTGAATCAAAGCAAAAACGTTATTATAGGTATTAAATACTAAGTAATTTTAGGAGAGGTAATAGGAGTAACTTTTAAATAGGAATATTTTTTATATTATATCCATTGTGCATTTATTATTTACTAGAATTAAAAGACAAATGCTATTTGCACATATTTATTGATGAAAAAAATAATATAGATCGTAAATATTTCATAACATCAATTAATTCTATCAAAATATGCAATCCCTTTGTAAAAAAATCTTAAATGATAGAAAGAATTGGTTTTCATTTTTGGCATCCCCATTGGAAATAACTCAAAAATCAGTCATTAATATTAAAAAAATTTTTTGAAAAGCCTTTGTTTTAGGACTATGTTATCCATTAACATGCAGTTATGCAACTTAACTCACATAAAACCTTTAAGGATATCACTAAATTTAGAAAAACAAAAATATGAATACCACGAAATTAGAAGAAACTTTTTTAATGCGAAAATTTACGACTTACATTTCAACAGTGTAAGAGTAACTGCCTTTTTACCCATGAGTTTTGTGCTTATGTTCATAATAGATCAAGTAAAGCTAACACAATACAATTTGTGAAACTAAGTTGCTTATTTTAGCTTATGTCCAAAACTAATTATATTAACTTGGCAGCAGAGTTGGAAAGAGAAGAGATGTTCACAGTTGGCCATTACTAATATTACTTGATATTTATTTAATTTTTAGTTCACGTTTCCACATAAAGGATGATTAAAGCCAGAAATTATTCACTCACATGTTTGTGAGATTACTTTGTCTACTTACATAATTAGTCACCATTTTCCAGATTTGCATTAATTAACAAATTAAAATCTTCCACAAGACAGTGATGGAGTTTCGCTTAACACAGGGGCTCCTAAACATGTCCAAGTCGTGGCACCCGTAAGATAATTAGACTTCTCGCATGGTCCCTCATAATTTATTTACTTATGATATCTTATTATACGTGTACTAGTAAATCTGTGCAAATCTTTTCACCCTTCTCCTTATAACATTTTAGATTTACTACTGTGCCCAAAAAGTAAGAAAAATTATTATTTTTTTCAGAAACTCTTTATTTATTCTTCCACATTTATTTCATCGCCTTCAAAGTAATCCCCTCCGGACACAATGCACTTATGCCAAATTTTGTTTCCTATCCACAATGCATGCTAAAAAGTCATCGGCAGGGATGGCCTTCAAAGTGATTCACGTTGAATCTCTTCAATCGACTCAAAACGGTGACCTCGGAGTGGTCTTTTGAGTTTAGGGAATAGCCAAAATTCTCACAGTGTGAATACGTTTTTCGTGGAACGATATGGGCTTCAGTTTTGGCGAAAAAGTCACGAAGAATCAAGGCAGTGTGAGCTGACGCATTCAGTGTTTTCGGTACCAATGGAGATTTGATGCGTTTGAGGCCCAAAATGGAATTGGCCGATACTTTTAAAATTCGGACATCCTCAACAAGGTCTCTAATTGTAAATCGACCATTTGAAAGCACCAATTCTTTAATTTTGTCTACGTCGGTTGAGGTTGATGGTCTACCAGAGCGTCTTCAACGCGTTCTCTGCCTTCTTTGAACTGTTTATACCACTTGTAAACATATCTTTCCGATATAGGAAGGCTCATCGAATGCCTTCTGCAACATTCTATACATTTCCGCAAACAAAATTTAATGCAAGTTCTTTGCTCATTTAATTCAGACATTTCAAAAATCACGGGAATCAGTTTTAGAGGTCTCACAAAGCCAAGCGTAAATCAAACACTAATGAATATTTTGACGTGAAATTTTACACAGATGTCAAGGACATTGCCGGCAACCGAAAAAAAAAAATTGTAATTCCACACGTTCCGGGAATTTTAAATTGAAAATTGGTCTTACTTTTGGACACAGTAGTTAACTAGCAAACCTGTGCAAAGCTTTCACATTTCTCCTTATAAAACTTTAGATTTATATGACAACTACCACAAATGACAACAGCATGAAAGAAATATTTTAGAAAGTATTTAGTGAAGTAGCAACGATTCATGTAGTTGGATTGACTTTTATCGCCGATCTCTAACTTTTATCCTGCTTTCCTTCTATTTGTAGCTAAAGCGACGTCCAGATATGAGATATACGGTGTACACGTTTTCTCTGGCTGCGAATGACAGCTGGTCATCCGCAAGAAATCCCTTTTGATGTGCGGGTGAAACCAACTCCGATTGAAGCATAGCAGGGCAGTTGCTCACCTCGAGGGTACCGTCTACACCGAGACAAACCGATTTATAATTGTTTCGCGAAAACTAATTATCTCTTACTCTTGTTAATCCAATTCTATCTCGTACTCTCGTCAGATGTAGAAAACGTAATCATGTTACAAGCCATATTGAAAATTCTGAAATTTGCCTGAAATTTTTCTCTTCAAGTCATACATTTGTGTAACTACGTACTTACTCGAGATATACAAAGAAATGAGATTTTGTTTATAACTCTGATCCTAAAATGATCATTGATATGTTATGTTGATCATCGTTTATAATCGATTATATTATGCCATCATTATGATATGTTATTTGATATGTCATGTGATATAAATATATGATCATTATGATATCTGGATTTTTTTGCCTGCTAATCAGCAGGTGGCGACACACTACGTGTCGATGGCACAAATCTTTTGCCATGTGATGGGGAGTATTCAACTTTGAACTCTGACTCCAGGAGAAGGGGTACAGATCCCCGCAGATGAAGAAAGGAGAAGGAACGCTGGCCGACAACGTGAGAGGAAGCGAGACTGGGGCAGGCTGCAAAGAAAGCATGCATTAATACACGCAAGGTCATCTGGGTTGGCTACCCCTGCACTAAAAGAAAGCATGCATTAATACACGCAAGATCATCTGGGTTGGCTACCCCTGCACTAAAAGAAAGCATGCATTAATACACGCAAGATCATCTGGGTTGGCTACCCCTGCACTAAAAGAAAGCATACATTAATACACGCAAGGTCATCTGGGTTGGCGACCCCTGCACTAAAAGAAAGCATGCATTAATACACGCAAGATCATCTGGGTTGGCTACCCCTGCACTAAAAGAAAGCATGCATTAATACACGCAAGATCATCTGGGTTGGCTACCCTGCACTAAAAGAAAGCATGCATTAATACACGCAAGGTCATCTGGGTTGGCTACCCCTGCACTAAAAGAAAGCATGCATTAATACACGCAAGGTCATCTGGGTTGGCTACCCCTGCACTAAAAGAAAGCATGCATTAATACACGCAAGATCATCTGGGTTGGCTACCCCTGCACTAAAAGAAAGAAAGCATGCATTAATACACGCAAGGTCATCTGGGTTGGCTACCCCTGCACTAAAAGAAAGCATGCATTAATACACGCAAGGTCATCTGGGTTGGCTACCCCTGCACTAAAAGAAAGCATGCATTAATACACGCAAGATCATCTGGGTTGGCTACCCCTGCACTAAAAGAAAGCATGCATTAATACACGCAAGGTCATCTGGGTTGGCTACCCCTGCACTAAAAGAAAGCATGCATTAATACACGCAAGATCATCTGGGTTGGCTACCCCTGCACTAAAAGAAAGCATGCATTAATACACGCAAGATCATCTGGGTTGGCTACCCCTGCACTAAAAGAAAGCATGCATTAATACACGCAAGATCATCTGGGTTGGCTACCCCTGCACTAAAAAAGAAAGCATGCATTAATACACGCAAGATCATCTGGGTTGGCTACCCCTGCACTAAAAGAAAGCATGCATTAATACACGCAAGATCATCTGGGTTGGCTACCCCTGCACTAAAAGAAAGCATGCATTAATACACGCAAGATCATCTGGGTTGGCTACCCCTGCACTAAAAGAAAGCATGCATTAATACACGCAAGATCATCTGGGTTGGCTACCCCTGCACTAAAAGAAAGCATGCATTAATACACGCAAGATCATCTGGGTTGGCTACCCCTGCACTAAAAGAAAGCATGCATTAATACACGCAAGGTCATCTGGGTTGGCTACCCCTGCACTAAAAAAGAAAGCATGCATTAATACACGCAAGATCATCTGGGTTGGCTACCCCTGCACTAAAAGAAAGCATGCATTAATACACGCAAGGTCATCTGGGTTGGCTACCCCTGCACTAAAAGAAAGCATGCATTAATACACGCAAGGTCATCTGGGTTGGCTACCCCTGCACTAAAAGAAAGCATGCATTAATACACGCAAGGTCATCTGGGTTGGCTACCCCTGCACTAAAAGAAAGCATGCATTAATACACGCAAGATCATCTGGGTTGGCTACCCCTGCACTAAAAGAAAGCATGCATTAATACACGCAAGATCATCTGGGTTGGCTACCCCTGCACTAAAAGAAAGCATGCATTAATACACGCAAGATCATCTGGGTTGGCTACCCCTGCACTAAAAGAAAGCATGCATTAATACACGCAAGATCATCTGGGTTGGCTACCCCTGCACTAAAAAAGAAAGCATGCATTAATACACGCAAGATCATCTGGGTTGGCTACCCCTGCACTAAAAGAAAGCATGCATTAATACACGCAAGATCATCTGGGTTGGCTACCCCTGCACTAAAAGAAAGCATGCATTAATACACGCAAGATCATCTGGGTTGGCTACCCCTGCACTAAAAGAAAGCATGCATTAATACACGCAAGGTCATCTGGGTTGGCTACCCCTGCACTAAAAGAAAAAGCATGCATTAATACACGCAAGGTCATCTGGGTTGGCTACCCCTGCACTAAAAGAAAGCATGCATTAATACACGCAAGGTCATCTGGGTTGGCTACCCCTGCACTAAAAAGAAAGCATGCATTAATACACGCAAGGTCATCTGGGTTG